>OX155703.1:1820735-2036528 GCA_944547425.1 Eupithecia centaureata
ACATAAGCTGGTTTACTACTAACCTTATTGTGTTGTAAGAACTCCAATGTTTAAGTTTAAGACGAAACAATTTGAACCTTAATATGTCTCGGAAGAAAAATTGTCAGTAAATTTTGTTTGCCGTTGTTTTACCTATGTCGTTTTTTTTCAAAAGGGTTTAAAAAAGGAAAGGAGAAGTTTCACGAGAATTTGTGTGTTGTGTACATGTCTGTGGTAGTAAATAAATGAAATATCTATTTTTATGAGCAGTTCTAAGTGCTCTAAGATGTAACAACATTTTGTGGACTCATTTTTTATTTTAAAAGCTAGTGCTTTCATCTGGGACCGAATTCCACTAATGTCAAAACAAAGGTCTCAATAGTGCCATTCAATCCAGATGATGAAAATGACTTTTGTTCATTTGGGATTCTACTATTTTTTGCGCTTGAAGAGACTTTCATAATTAGATTGTCAAATTGGTAGATAAAAAGGTAATCGTCACAGCTATGAATGAACCTTAAAAAGTTTGTGCTAGTAGAATACCAAAAAGAGTATAACACTGACATTTTGACACGATACTATTTAAATGGTGAAGCGAGTTATTTAGTGGAAACTGGTCCCTGGTTTCATACAAATAGAATCGAACCTGACGAGTAGGTTTTGAGTTATCGTTTATATAGCGTGTAATTTGAATTAGGATGTTAGTTTTAGTAAAAATTTCAATTTATTTAACAACATTCTTGATCCAATATCCTGTGACGCATCATTAGCCACACACGCAAACTGTATCAATAAGATACAAAAGGAAACATTTAGAATATCCAAAAATACCTGAGTAATATCAATTTTATATTTCTTTAAGATCAGTCCCTTGCTGGTTAAAGGGTCCTTCCTTTCTAACATCGATGTTGCAGTCGTTTTTTGAACTAATACTTTTATTAAAATGTCTGGATTTTCTTTTTATATTATTCTTAGGGCTTGTTTCACGATCGAAAAGTAAGTTCCTGTTAATTTACTTGACCGATAACAGTATTGTCGTCAGGTACTGTCCACTTTAATATGAAAGAGACAGCACCATAGATAACTGTCAGTTAATTTAATGGGAACTTACTTTTGGATCGTGAAACAAGCCCTTCGACTGCATTTGTTTTAGAGCAGTCTATTAAATAAATATGTACATAGTTCTAATGAAAAAATTCAATGCAGGTGATTGTTTGTTACATTTTCATTTTATTAATTCTCAAACAACAATTATTGTGTCGGAATTACGAACATACTACATACATAATTACTAATAATACAATTTACACAGCTAATAACTAATAACAAATCTAAAGATATATATAAAGATAGGTACTATACAAAAGGCGGCCTTATCACTAAGAGTGATTTCTCCTAGGCAACCTTCAGTGTTTTGTTTTCTTGAACCTTACGTTTTCATTCTTTAAATGTCAGCGAGTAAAATTATTGTCAAACAAAAATAAATTCTTAATATGACTTATATAAAACACAAATCAAGCCATCCAGTAGCACAAAATAAATTTCACAAAAAACATACGAGCACGTAAACTCAAAAACCCATAAAACACATCATTTTCCAAAATCAAACTGAATCTAATAATTATTGACGTCAATATAAAATTCCGCAAAATTCCGACTTATCTTGACTTGCCATTCGCCTCTGGGCATTCGATCGAATCTCCTCTTTTCAGAATAACTGCTACATCAAAGTTTTTTGTCTTTTTTGTAGCAGTAAGGTAGCGCTTGCGTTGGACTTTGCTTGTTCGGATTCGTTTCGTTTATTTTTATTTTATTTTGTATCGTTTTAGAAACATCATAAAAAAACTGTCCCTCTGTAGCCAGTACCAACACTATAAGGGTTATAGTAAAGTAATATTATAAACAGGAAAGTTTGTATGAATGCATGTTAGTTCCCTTTTCACGCAAAAACTAATGAGCTGATTGGGCTTAGAAATCGGAATATACGTAGTTTTAGCCCCGGAATAAAACATTATGCTACTTTTCATCCCAAGTACAGGATAGAAATAGCCTTGAAACGTTTCTATGGAAACAACGCGTGTGAAGCGGTGGGCATCTAGTTAGTTTTTAATTAACTAACTAGCCGCTAGTTAGTTAGTTAAAAATAATATCATACAAATATAAGAAGCATTTAAAATAGTTACCTACTTTATATAACTATACTGAAGTGGCAGTGGGCCGACCATATCTCGCGAAGAACCGACAACCGTTGGGGTAAACGTGTTCTTGAGTGGAGACCGCGACTTGGCAAACGTAGTATAGGATGCCCTCCGGCTAGATGGGATGACGATCTGCGAAAGACTGCTGGCAGATGCTAGATGCGTCAAGCTGAAGACAG
Organism: Eupithecia centaureata; assembly: GCA_944547425.1. Classification (NCBI taxonomy): domain Eukaryota; kingdom Metazoa; phylum Arthropoda; class Insecta; order Lepidoptera; family Geometridae; genus Eupithecia; species Eupithecia centaureata. The sequence continues at coordinate 1,823,092 of OX155703.1, forward strand.
GGCGCTATGACGCTCATTAGGGGAGGCCTATGTCCAGCCGTGGACTAATATAGGCTGATGATAATGATGATGATAACTATAGGTACTATAATAAAAAGTAATAAGACATACTTAAAAAGCATCCCTTCGTTTGACTTATACCTTTATCGCAGAACAAACATTCAAAGAAACAAATTCTCCTAATTTATCAAAGGACCGCTCGCTGAGCGATAAAACACGGGACATGCAACGCCACCAAGTTATAAATGCAGGTGGACAAAATTGGAACTAAAGTCCATCACTATCACTGCTTAGTATAAAACAAAATCGCTTTCTCTATCCCTATGTACCTATGCTTAAAACTTTTAAAACTACGCAACGGATTTGATGCGTTTTTTTTAATAGATAGAGTGATTTAAGACCAGGTTTATACGTATAATAAAACCGTGCGAAGCCAGGGCGGGTCGCTATTAACTAATATTATTAAAGTTAAAGTAACTTTGTCTATCTGTCTGTTACGTTTTCACATTGCAAATATGGTCTAGAGTTTAAGAAAGGACATCAGCTACTTTTTTAACGTTTACATTGAAATAAAGCGTGCGAAGCCGCGGGCAGATGCTAGTAGGTACTCTTATTGTTTTCATACCTTAATTTGTAACAGTTTTTGAAATTTTCTTTTAAGTAAAGAAAATATCTGTGTTAGAAAATCTCGCTGTAACTTGTAAATTTAGAGCCAATCAATAAACGTCGTATTAATTAAAACGGCGCTCATTAGGGGAGGCCTATGTCCAGCAGTGGACTAATATGGGCTGATGATGATGATGAATAAACTTCGAATCAACAAACGAAGATAGTTTAATAATAATGCCTTGAATATGAATAAAACCGGCAATATTCCTAACCGTATGTCCAGGCAGGCATCCGCCCATTGCGCCACAAAGGTCGCTAAAGCTACAAAAAACTTAAAAAAAAAACAATAAGCAACCTAAAAAACCGCACAAAACACTATCTGTGACATATCGAAAACAAATTCCTTACAATAAAAACAAAAAAGAGACACCCACTTATTTGGGTCAGAGTCAGAAGCAAAAAAAAAATGTTTTAACATCTAAATACATTGCCTTGTGTCGCTACAAACTTATAACTTCAGTTCACTCGAGTGAACAACCTTCCTGGCACAGGGGCGAAGGCGGCTTGACGTAGAAAGTTACGTGATGAAGTCCTGTTTTCTGTGTTTTATAATAAACTAGCGAACCGCCCCAGCTTCGCACGGTTTTATTATACGTATAACCTTCCTCTTGAATCACTCTATATATTAAAAAAACCGCTTCAAAATCCGTTGCGTAGTTTTCAAGATTTAAGCATGCAAAGGGACTTAGGGAAATAGGGACATAGTTTTACTTATTCTTATGACATAGGGACGGAGAAAGCGACTTTGTTTTATACTATGTAGTCATAAACAACGAAAGAAAAAACCTTTTTGGGAATAGAAACAAAAAATTAGTATAGATAGGTACTTATACAATTGAAACTATTGAGCTAACAAACAAATTGAAATAACATCGCTAAAATTTTCGAATATCTTCGAGAATTGAACCCATGACCCTTCCTCGCTGCAGACGGTTGCAAACAGTCTATAGGTAGCTCAACAGATCCATGTCAATACCAGTCTGTGCGTCCCCAAGACATGCTGCATTACCACGCTGTTTGACAATGCTGATGCGCTGAGCCAGATATTCACCAGCTCTCGGGTCACGTGCGCAATAACTAATTAAGTACCTAGTATTTAGCATTTAAGAATCATTAATATTATAGAAATTCATGTCATTAAGCCACCTAACCAATTTTACTTTAAAAGCACTACACGTTATTCAGGGCCCGGTAGTTAGGGCGATTAGGGAGCAAGCCTTGCCGGGTCCGTCTCTTAGGGATCCTAAATCTTATTACACCACTCTTAGTTAGAGTTAGGGTTCCTGAATACCGTGTAGTGTAATACCCCTTTTAATAAATAATTATTCGATAATTTCATTTCATTTGGTATCTTTTTGTATATTCTTACACATTCAAAATAGGTTCAAATAGAAAGACGTCCTAACAGAATATAAAACAACGCAGTCAAATTTAGAACGTCCTCCATTTTGAAGTCAATTAAAAAAAGTCTTTTTTGCTTTCTATACGTACGGTTATAATTCGTCCATTCAGGCCCATTTTACAAGCAACTGTTGTACAAGTCGCGCGTTTAAATCTTTTGTACTAAAACTGTACAATAGGTTTGATGACAATATAATACACATAGATACATAGACATATATTTTTTATTATACATAGAAAACAGACCAACGGAACAAATTTCTGCAGAACAAAACAAAACATTACTGAAATTTCATTTTTACTATAAAAATATGATAAAGAGATTCCAAATAATTTACTTATATATCGCAGATCGCTGCATTTCTAGCCCTCAATTCTATAAGTAGGTACTTAAGAGCCTTTGTTGTTATACAATGAATTTCATAGTCATAGTTTTATGCAGAACACCAACCAGAGCGAATGACGTCACTCCTAATTAAACATCTTTTTGTGCTTCTAAGCGATAAAGTCGATCATTGTTTTCTGTAATGTTTAAGTTTTTAAATAAAGTACTTACCTAAGTAAAATTGTTTAAAAAGAAACATTATTTGTAACCTTATTCTGGTATACAGTAAAGCATTTTTATATTGTATGTCAAATCTATAGATCCCAACTAAATTAATCTCTAAAAATAAAAGTGAACTTTTTAATTTTATTTTCTTTCGGATCATTAGTCAAACGTCACATCTTCATCGCCACAATGGCGTTATTTCGTTTTAAAAATCAGAATTTATGTATAATAAATGGAAAATTCGCAAAGACGATTATTAATGAAGGCATCTACAGCAAGAATTTTATGAACATGTAAAATTAATTACATTTTAGATGCTTTAAGGTAGAACGAAAGTTGGCATGGATTTACAGTCCACACTTAGTCTTGCAGTGCCTATAAAAATAAGTAGGTAGTTACCATTTATTTGCTTCATAATTTTTTACTATTTTGTAAAAAATTGCTTAGTAATCGATCGCCAAATTATTTTAAATTTTAAAAAAAGTTTAATCCTACATTAATAATAATAATAATTGCATTGACCTTACGTTTTACTAGCATCTGTTGTGTTGGGTTGTTTTCTATATCGTTAGTTAGTTTATATAGAAAATTACGAGCAAGGAATAGAAAAATTACAACTAATATTTACAATTGAAACCATTGAGCTAACTGCAGACGGTTGCAAACAGTTGCAAACAAACAAACCTTGCTTGTAATTTTCTTTGTTAATAAAAATTATTATGTTTATATAGTATATTATATAGTTATAATGATAAATAACACACATTAGGTTAGTATAGGTAAATAGGTATAACATGCTGATCAGTGAGTTGACAGTACCTACTAGTAATAATAATTCAGTGATGCTGATGTAATTTTACGTAGAAACCTACTTAAGTACATTTATAAAGTATAAGTAAAACTTTGTGTTTCTCATTTAAGTGAACTACTTTGTGTTGTGTTCTTTGAGAAATAAAAACCTTTAAACCGATCTGCCCACGGCTTCACACGCGTAGTTTCTGTGGAAATGTCTCAAAGCTATTTCTATCTCATGGGAACTGATATATGGGATGAAAAGAAACCTATGTGTCATTCACGGCTAGAACTACGTCTGTTCCAAATTTCAGGCCGATACGTTCAGTAGCTTTTGCTTGAAAGAGGAAAAAACATATATACCTATAAACTTTCGCATTGATAATATAAGTACCTAAGGATGAATAAGTTAGTAAATTTTAGTTTTTAAAGGCTGTCGATTTTGTTCAATCACTACATAGTATAAAACAAAGTAGCTTTCTCTGTTCCTATGTCCCTTTGTATGCTTAAATCTTTAAAACTACGCAACGGATTGTGATGCAGTTTTTTTAAGAGATAGATTGATTCAAGAGGAAGGTTTATCCGTATAATAAAACCTTATTTACAAGCGACCCGCCCCGGCTTCGCACAGCCGGGGCGGGTCGCTTGTAAATAAATAAATGAAGTACCTCAAAATCCTAACCGCTCATCGTCTGAAGTCAACTATGTCCGACATTTTGTAATTTACATCTTTACATCCTCCCTAAACGTAGGTCCAAATTAATCGTCCCGGAATCTACTTAAGGTTCGGCCCGATAGTCAGAAAAACGCGGTGTTTTTACAAAGTAATACGGACCCCTAAAAACAACAAAATGTCTCGGGAACCGTTAAACACACTGTAGTTCTTTGACGTGGATGTTTGAATGTTTCGGATGTGGTATTCGACTTGTTTTTGTTCAAATGGCGACTGGATTTCTAGATATAAATAAAAAAACAGTATCATCTAGCCCCAAGCTAAGCAGATCTTGTGTATAATAGAGAACTAATTTAAGTACTTAATGCATTATATTAAATAGTTTTTTTTTATTACATAACCCGAACACGATAACACGAAGAATAAAATATGTCTGTAGATCGTTCAAATATTTGTCCCGAGGCGGGAATCGATCCTGCAACCTCCTGCCTCGCAGGGGCTTTGCCACGGTGGTCGTCATATGTATACAGTACCTACCTATCTATCAAACCTACTTACATCAAATATTAATATTTCGTTTCGTTAAGCAAAAGATATTTGACGCTAAACCAGTGGAATCTATGATTTGAATATTCGATCCCTGGTTTCCTATTCCTAGTTTCGAAGACCAAGTTAGTGAGCTACGAGTATCATTTGCCCGAAATAAAATTGCTTTACCACAAGTTAGTTCATAATACCAATTAATTAGCATCCTCGAAATTTATAGCCACCTCCATTATCAACATACTTACTCCCAAAAGTCACCCGAATATTTCTTCCAAAACAAAAACCCAGTAAACTGGACCAAAACATCCATCAAAAAACGCCAAAATACCTACACGACGAGGAAAATTATCTTTAATTATTACAATTGTACCAAGCGGGCTCTCTACCGGTATCCTACCTTATTTCAGTTTAAAAATCGAACGCCCCGCCATATTGGACCTTATTCTGACGTTTCTAGAACTGTCAAAGTTTTCGCGGGAGCTTCAAGGAGTTTGCGACCTTACAGGCGGAGTTGCCAGTAGTTTTTTGCGTGAAAATTTTTCGTTTTCGGGTGTGGCTTTCAAGACTCCTCCTTTATAATGACTGCAATAGGTTGTAATGGTTTGACATGCTTCCGTAATAACATTTTGGGAAATGGTGATTTTAAAAATAATGAGCGAGTGAAAATTTTTGGTGGTTTAATTTCATTTTGTAATTAGCTTGTCTTAATTATTTCTGTTAATATATTGGATGCAAGTCCATTTATTTCCTTAAGTTGAGTTAATAGCTTCTCGAATGACATAAAGCCAATGTGTATTCGGGCTTTATAAGACCACCTCAAATAGGTGTTGTGTGTCATCGTACAAATTAATATATCATTACCTACCCTATTAATAGTAGTAGGTAAAATTTAGTCTAGTTAGGTGCAAAATTCCTAAAATCTAAGCCGTGTCACAAGAAGGCAGTGCCCAGAATGCTGGCAGCATTGCCACATTCAAGAATAGAATAGAAGAGTAATTTAGTGCCTATTCAATGGCAATGCTAATTCGTTGACCGAATTCCGATCACCTGTAAACTCTATGAGAAGTTTGTTCAGATCTTTATAAATAACTAGCGACCCGCCCCGACTTCGCACGGTTTTATTATACATATAAACCTTTCTCTTGAATCACTATCTATTAAAAAAAACCGCATCAAAATCCGTTTTGTAGTTTTAAAGATTTAAGCAGTCAAAGGGACACAATGATATAGGGACAGAAAAAGCGACTTTGTTTTATACTATGTAGTGATGAATGAGCCCCAGGACCCCAAGGAACAAGGGTTTCCACCCCAAACGGCTCAAATAATCCCTCGGTCAAGATTAGCGTATTTCCGCCGTTTGAGGGACTCCGCTGATGATGCTGCGGAGCCAGCCCTTATGACATGATAAGATTAAAATCAAAATTAAATGGCTTTCTGTGTGTTTTGTTGTTTTTGCTTCAGAATCCTTCAGATAGATAGTTAATAAAATAAGTCCTATCTACCTACCTACTTTAATCAAATACCATAAAAACTTATTTTCTTCTAAAAGCTCAGGGAGGGGGGGGGGGGGCGTTGTTTTGTTGATCTCTTCAATTTAACCAATCGCCGGTTGTACCCATCACTGTTGGACAAGGGTATTTTAGAAAAGTCTCCACATTGGCTGACTATTTAGCGATCATTTTTGTGAAATAAAAATCTAGTGGGTTAACAAAATTTAGCAAAGGTAGGTACCTAACATAAAAATTTAAATACTTAGCAAAATATTGTAATCTGTAGTCAAGCCATCGAAAAGTTTGGCAAAAGACAGACAGCCTTATAACAAAAAAAGTGTCGACTTAGACGTGTTTAACAGTTGTTTAGCAAATGTCATCCTACAAAACCATGATAAACAACTGTTAAACACGTGTCCAAGTCGTCACATTTTTTTTATGAGTTAAGACCGAGAGGATTTTAGATTTTAAGTTAAAAGCCTATAACTCTGAAACCATTGAAAATAGACCCCTGATTTTGTGGTTTTTCTGGGTCGTCATAAACCCAACTGTCCTCTGGTTTCGGCTTGACGTTAAGTTTCGGGAAACCCTGTATACCTACAATTGAAACAATTGAGCACTGCAATCGGTTGCACACAGACTAAAGGTAGCTCAACTGATCCATGTCAATACCAGGCTGTGCGTCTCCAAGACACTGGCTGCATTACCACGCTGTATGACAATGCTGATGCGCTGAGCCAGATACTCACCAACTCTCGGGTCACGCGTCGCATCGACCAGACGCTCAGATATTTTTATAAAAACCCGCAGAGCCTCGGTACCCCACGGACCTAGGTTCTTCTTTTAATGCAACAGTAACAATGTCCAAAGTTATCGATATAGCTCAAAGAATTAGCAAGCTGAAGTGGCAGTGGACCGGCTACTTCAGCTTGCTAGTTCTTTGAGAAATCTCGCGATCTCGCGAAGTACCGACAACCGTGGGTACGACAAACGTGTTTTTGAGTGGAAAACCCGACTCGGCAAACGTAATGTAGCCCTCCAGCCAGATGGGATCTCGATCTACTCTAGACTGATGGCAGATGCTGGAGCTGGCAAGCTGAAGACAGGGCGCTATGGCGCTCATTAGGGGAGGCCTAAGTCCAGCAGTGGACTAATATTTTATTTTAATTATTTGGAGAACAAACAGTTGTCTATATAGGCTGATGATGTTGATGATGAAGAATGTCAACTCGATGACTGCAAATACCTACTATACTGAATATGAATATTTATTATAATATATATTTGTATTATAAATAGTATTATAATTTTAAAGGTAATAACTATTATAAGACCATTATTATAAAATATTATAAGGATAAAATCACCTTTGCATCTGAAAAATTATGCACACGTACCCACTGCTGTAACTTGACTCTCTCCCAATAAGGTTTGCTGGAAGAGAACTCTTTTTAGGTTAAAGCTCGCCTGTGCCTTAATTTATCTAGTTTTAAGTTTTTTATGTATGTATTTTTCATTTGTGCATTAAGAATTACTTATAAAACCGAGGCTTTTGTTTTGTCTGATGCATGCTACGAAGAAAGAAGTCGATGCATGAACTAAAGCGATCATTTTGCGATTATGTCGTTAAAGGGACTCTGATGTCCTAGTAAAATATTGAACTGTAGGTAGATTTTTTTGTTGAAATGTTCCATTTAGTTTTGTTTCTATTATTAGCCTACATATTTTTATTTATATAGTAGGTTAGGTTTTGGTTAGGAATGTTTATAAATCATTTCCCTTAGAAATAGCCTTGAGATGAGTGAGTCGTTTCCATAGAACCATCGCGTGCGAAGCTGCGGGCAGATACAGGTTATCTAGAGCGGCAAAAAAATTACATCTGTTGTATGGCATCTTAAATATTTATTTTATTTTTATGCGATACTAGCGACCCGCTTCGCACGGTTTTATTATACCTACGTATAAACCTTCCTCTTGAATCACTCTTATCTAGTATTAAAAAAACCGCATCAAACTCCGTTGCGTAGTTTTAAAGATTTAAGCATTCAAAGGGACATAGGGACAGAGAAAGCGACTTTACCTCTATTTTATACTATGTAGTAATCATTTAAATAGCCATCGGTATTAAGTCGCAAAGCTACTCATTAAGTTAGCTATTAATTTCCTGAAAATTATAAAAAGAAAAATAATAAAGGTATAAAAGAAAGTCAGTTTATGTAAAAGCATACTTTATTCTTACAATAACAATCTTTACATCGTATTCACAGCTTTGGTCTATGTAGAGCGTACATCATGCCCCAAATATACTTTTAAATTTATAATAATATATCTTTTTAACAATGAAGCGTTTCCTTAAAAGTAAAAAACTTCGACCGAGGTGAATAAAGGGCGCTTTGTGTCTATGTCATTTAAATGGCAAATTTAGAAAAGCTTAAGACAATAAAATTTGTTTAACATGAAGACGTTGGAGGGCTATTTTAATTCATCGGGAAGCCCTTCGGAATCGATATCGGAAACTTTTGACAATGATTGCTATTTAAAAGAGCGTATTCGAAAACTTTTGCCATTTAAATTTGGATCCTTAATTCCTTAGTTTAGATATGAAATCAAAACAGCGTTATAAAGATCTGACGGAAATGGAAACGGATTAGACGTTTCCGTTACGGAAATAAATCGAATGAATTAAAATACCCCTACTGCTGTAGATACTGAGGCCATCTAGAACTAAATAAATATAAATAAACAGTTTTTTATTTTTGGAAAACGCCATAACATAACCTCCAAATACAAAGAAGTTGATATAAAATTACTTCCTTTCGAAATCGGATAAAAGACTGCTTAGTTATTGATAAAAGTTGACAGAATGTATAAGGGGGTATATTATTGTATACAGGGAAATCGGTTTGTCCAGCAGTGGACTAATAATAGGCTGTAAATATACATATATAATAGAAACTGGCTTCAAACATAACACAAATGATGAAAACTTACAAATAAGTATTGAAAGTACAATTTTCAAACATTTCCGTCGTTGACAAAATACGTTTTAATTGAGTTTGTCGACATAAACCAATATTTAGGCCAAGTAAGTATAAACTAATAAACATTTAATATATCTTTCAGACAATTTCCCTAAAAAATCTTGTACGCTCCTTCATTCTAACACCTTTATCCCGCTTTCCTTAATCTATGGTAAATATTCACTAAAACTAGAAAATAAAAGAATAAAAAAACACTAGCGTCATTCACTAATGTGCGTAATAGATTGTACTCTTACAGCATAAAGAAAATGCAAAGAATTCGGAAAATATCGAGCACCATAGATCGACTTCTGATATCCGCGCAGCGTCAGGCTCAGAAGTGGGATAACCCTCACGATAAGGCACACTTCAAGGGTTATTTATACAGGATGGACCAAACAGATATCATAAAAAAATAATGCCACACTGGGTACGTGGAAATACATCATGTATATTCCCCGACTTTTCGTAGTTTTCGAGTTATGATTTTTTTGAGCTTTGTTTGATATTTTTCGACAGAACGGCTAAAACTGTTTCATAATTTATTTTTCCGTGGAATTTTTGTGTTTTTTTATTTGGAATAAGACCCCTACGAATAGTACTTTTTGTTAAGTTTGAGCGAGAAGTGAATTTTCAACATAAAATTATAGCGTAGCTTATTACCGCCGAGTCTTCGCACGGTTCCTCTTGAATTACTCAAGGAGTATCTATTAAAAAAACAGCATCAGAATCTGTTGCATAGCTTTAAAGATCTGTATACATAACGATAGACACGGCAGGAAGCAACTTTGTTTTATACTATGTAGTAACTTATCAGCAACACAACATACATGGGGTATTTTCGGATACCCCAATAAATGAAACATTTTGTATGGCTATAAGGTCCAATGTATAATTGTGGGAACTGTATTCCGACCAAAATAATTGATTAAATAGTTATAGCGCAATTCAGGAGTTTAAAGCCAATTCACTTAGCGATCTCTCAATTCATTATATTTAATTTTTTAGGACAAATGAACCGGTCGTGCACGGATATCAGATATCGTCTGAATTCTCAAGTCATGGCAAAGAATATTTCTTTAAAATACCAACAATACAAACATAGATTTGGAAAAAAACAAGTTCAAAACAATTTCGTAGTTTTCATGAATTACTTATTGTAATATAGGTCTAAATCCTTTATGGATCTCGATATTACTTGTATATTCCATGTGTAAGCAATAGGCAAAGAATGCGCAGTGTGAGTTTTAAACAGGGTGTTTCATACACGATGAACCGAAAAGGTGGCCAGATATTTTCTTAAAAAAAAAATCCAAACGAACAGTAGGTACTTAGATAAACTTATTTCAAAACAAATTTAATGATAAAACAGCTTTCAATGATAAAATCCCTTGGCCGTCGATGGACAGCTGAGGTAAACCGTATTCCCAGCGTTGGGACTATACTACCCAAAATAAGGCGCTCTGGGTCCAGCAGTGGACTGTTATAGGCTGGTGTTGTTATTGTTGTAATTATTTACAAATAATACAATCTGCAGAAAGTGGCAAATAATTGAGCTGAATTGATGATAATCAGATTTTTTTGAGTGCTAGTTTTTGCACAATTTAGAAATTTGGGCATGATATAAAATATCAGACTGAACCGTAGGATTTTCAAATTTTGTCTTTGATGACACAAATAAGCACTTTGTTAAATAAGTGTTTTTTTACAAAATATTTTCTATGAGAAATCTGATCTTATTGTTACATCATAGCTGTAAGTTTTGTACAACTCTTCATTATAAAATTTTAAACATTGATTAACCCACGGCCTTACTTCGTTTAATCGTATATGGATGAAACACCCTGTATACAAATAGTTAACGTTCCATCGATCGAACATCGAGATAAAAAAAAAACTCGCACTAAACATAAAATGAAGCAAAAAAACAACATCAAGTAAAATTCAGTATTGTCCAAAAATCTTACTAACTATACTATAACTTCTTGAATCTGCGATTGGCAAGACGCATTCAGTGAAGGAATTTCGATAAAATTATAAAAACAAAACATCGAATAGGTTACATTTTCTTATCCTATTCCCATTTAGACAAATTGCCAAATAAATTCGATTTTATCACTTTTATTCAACATTTTTCTTTGACTACCCGCGTGTTGTAAAATAATATGACAGTGATTTGGGACCGTTTCAAAAAACTACGTGAAAACTAACTTAACTTTGTTTTTTGATTTTCCAATTGATTTATATGAAAAGATTCTAAACTTTGGATTGTGTTGAAAAATGGAATATCTCAACTGTAAATTTGCAAAAAAAAATTAAATTTATTTCAAACCGGATTGAATGAAACAGATAAACTGAAATCAATAATTATTCAGATCTTAAATTGTATGTTTTGAATGACAGTTTTAATTAAACAAAGAATTCCAAATTTTATCTGAAAAGAGCCAAATCTCACTAAACACGCACTGGTAGAATCGAATATTGGCAAAAAGTAATCATTTTGGTAACTACTCACATAAAATACGGAGAATTTGAAAAACCTATTTTATTTACACTTTAGGCCTTAATTTATAACAAAAATCTGATTTAAATTAGTTTTCCAAAAACCCCGGTAACGAAAATTATAAATATATCTAAAAAACAAACATAAAGACTAAACAACAGATACATCTGATTTTTTACTTACTGCGAGAAATGGATAACTATAATTAGAAAAATATTAAGAAAATGGCAAAAGTTCATAACGAAAGAGTAAATTAAGGATGAGCGATTAATTTTTAAAAAATTGTTATGAAATACATTTTTTGATTTGAGTAAACCATAAAGTTTTTGTGGCAATTTAAAAGAACGTGGAAAGAACGTACTTATGAAAACAACTTAGACAATATTTAATAATAAAAAATAGACAGATTACAAAAAAGTACACAACGACATAAAAGGAAAATGAAATAAACCTTTTTAGATAAATTTCAGGTAGATAATTATGACAAAAAAAACAAATTATCCAATTGATGAAATTATAAGATAGTTATTATACTAAAACAATAGGTATTTTTATATGTTAAAGTGATTGACAGTTCTAAAGTAATAAAGTTATAAAAAAACCATAATCATGGAAAACATAGAAATTAATAAATTTCTAAGGGTGCTGTAACTGAGTATAACAAACGAAAAATAATGAAATTTTATATTTTTGACTACTCTGTCATTTTTTAGTTTTGTCAAATAGTTTTGCCTAGCACTGGTATGCCTTTTTTAATTAAACTTATGTTAAACCGAAATTATCAGTACATTGTACAAAACAAGGTCACTGTGTTTTTGCTTGTACATAACTAAAATTAATATACTTTTCTCAAATAGTTATGATTTCATATAATTATATAACATGTTATGATTTCATATAATATAAATTTTTGACTAGAAATCGACCAAGCAGGATTTCATCTTTTATCTTTGAGAAAAATCTTAGATCTATTTTCCATATAACAAAAATATAATCAACTTTGGGTTTTTTGACTTAGGCCGTTTTCAATTTTACAAATTTATTGCAATTTTTCTAAACTTCGAAAATAAAATATATTTCAAATTCCTTAACATCACACAGTAAAAATATAATTTGGACATGATTTAAATATATTTCTGGGCACAGGCAAAAACACAGCAAGCATAAATATAAAACAGACCATTTACATTTTAACTATGAAATGTAAATTACTTAAACGAAACCATGAGTATGTAATTAATAGAAATATCTAAATAGGGGTCTGCACGATTTTTTTTATATAAAGTATACAAAATATAAAAAAATATTCATGGAGATATCGAATGTCATCAAAGATATTATTCAACTGTGGAATGTCTCACCTCACTGAAGAATACGCGATAAATCCTGAAAAAAAAACATGATTCATTAATTAAGCAACGAAAAAAGTATATTAGATTTCAAAATAGAGAGAGCAGAGTGGGATAGCAAATACTATTCAAGTCATTCATTTATGTAACTTTAGTTCAGGGAGGTCAACTTTAGTTCAGGGAGGGTCAACTTTAGTTCAAGGGGAGTCAACTTTAATTCAAGGAAGACATCTTTAATACAAGGAAGCCATCTTTAGTTAAGAGGGTTTAATTTTATTTTAGTTCGAAGGTGGTCAACTTTGGTTCCAGGGAGGTCAACTTTAGTTCAACCGGGGACAACTTAGGTTCAAGGGGGCCAACTTTAATTCAAGGGGGCCAACTTTGGTTCAGGGGGGGTCAATTTTAGTTGGGATGTGGTCAACTTTAGTTCAAGGGGGTCAACTAAAGTTCAAGGGGCTTTAACTTTAGTTCAGGGGGGGGGTCAACTTTAATTCAGTGTGGCCAACTTTAATTCAGGGGGACCAACTTAAACTTAAAAAAAACAGCGCTGCATGAATATACTGCATGCAGCAAAAGCTGAATTTACTCCTTTGTCTTAGTTTTTATTTTTATTTATGTTAGTATGGTAAGTCTGTTTTGTTTTTAGTTTAATTAGTAGGTATCTATCTATATATCTAATAAGACAATAAAAGTTTTTTCTTTCTTTCAACTTTAAATGCGTCAACTTTTTTTACAAAATGGCGTTGATTTGATCAGTCAAATACCTCATATCTGTCGAGTTACTGCGGTCCATTTAGTTTAGGGGGTTCAACTTAAGTTCAAGGCGCATCAACTTAAGTTCAAGGTTGTAACTTTTTTTTAATGGCGTTGAGGGGTTCAGTTAAATACCTCATATCTGTGCAGTAACTGCGGTCCATTGTAATGTGGGGTCTCGCTATAGAAGAAGGGCCGCTTCATAGTGTTCTGCCCTAGAACAGACAAGGTTTATGTAGCTATTATGATTCAAGTAAAGTATAATAATTCCGGACAGTCCACAAAGCGTCATCTAGCCCCAAGCTAAGCAGAGCTTGTGTTGTACTAGATGACTGATATACTTAATACAATACATTACATGATAGATATTTTTTATTATACAAAGAAAACACCCATACCAACGCAACAAACTCTGCAGATCGTATACCAATTTGTTCCAAGGCGGGAATCGAACCCGCAAACTCCTGCGTCGCAGGCGGACCTTCGCCCACCATGCCACATCGGTCGTCAATATCATCACATAGTTAGATGTTGCTGTGTGTATTGTCCAGCATTATTCAAGTGTAGTACTTACATAGTTGTGTGTGAGCAGCCAATGCGTTTTGCTTTGCGATTAGCAACTCCGGCCCTGGACGGGGCAAAGGCTCGTAATAACCTGCTGAATAAACATACAATACAATACAATACAATACAAATACTCTTTATTGTACACCACAATAAAAATAAACAGGAATAATAAAAAGACTAATACAAAACATAGTCATATACGATCTTTATTAACAACGAAAATTACAAGCAAAGGAATAGAAAAATTACAACTAGTATTTACAATTGAAACCATTGAGCTAACTGCAGACGGTTGCAAACAGTGTAAAGGTAGCTCAATTGATCCATGTCAATACCAGTCGGAAGCGTCCCCAAGACACTGGATGCATTACCACGCTGTATGGCAATGCTGATGCGCTGAGCCAGATATTCACCAGCTAGAGTGAAGTCCTTGAAAGATGGGAAGGTGCAAGTGTGTCGACGCATGTAGCGTCCCACACAATGGGCCTCCCCAACTTCCATGGGACTAGTGTCATACCGTCGGGCCTCTTGCCATCGTCACGGAACAGACCATTCGGTTCGAGAATAGCTGGTACGTTAGCGCTGATAAAGGCCCGCCGGATGATGTCATTAAGGCTGGCATGACGAGATATCCGTCATATACGTATATATACTTTAATTGAGTTTTCATAATATTGTCGATGTGTAACTTGAACAGTGAATAAGATTGAACATCTAAGCACTCTTAAAAGCATATTTTATTTTATACATTCCCCTGGAATAAAAGTATATTTAAGTATACTACCGACCCGCCCCGGCTTCGCACGGTTGTATTATACGCATAAACCTTCCTCTTGAATCACTCTATCTATTAAAAATAACCGCATCAAAATCCGTTGCGTAGTTTTAAAGATTTAAGCAGTCAGTTTATTAAACTTTACTCTTCTTGTTTTTGTTATTTTCCTTGTTTCTGTAAATGTTATTTATATTCCACTTTTTATATTATTTATATTATTGTTACTTATGGTTAATTATGGGAGAACACAAGGATTTTCTTTCTTCTTTCTTTCTTTCTTCAGTCAAAGGGAAATAGGGACAGAAAAAGCGACTTTGTTTTATACTATGTAGTGATAGTGATTTACCTGGCATATTACTATGGCTCGTAGGGTAGCATGGATAAGGACTGCCTTGAGGTTGCATCACACTGTCTCCTCCTGAAACAAATAAAAATTAACTAAACTAAACTTGTTAACTAAACGCGGGTTCAAGTTTCGCCGAAATATAAAAAAATGCGATGTTATATATAGATATAGATAGAGTAGACAGAAAACGCTTTATTGCATACTTAAATAGAAATAACAATATACAATAAAATAAAAATGAATCCCTATTTCCCTTGGTCACGGCATCACGCCTGAACGGCTGGACCGATTTCGCTAATTCTTTTTTTGTTCTGTTCGTTATTATCAGGAGAAAGTTCTTATGAAAGAAAAAATTAAAGAAATTGCGTTCAATTTCATTTATGGCGTCTAAGGCGGAACAAAGTTCGCCGGGTCAGCTAGTATACAATAAAATTACTCAATGGTTTCAATTGTAAATACTAGTTTTAATCTTTCTATTCCTTGCTTGTAATTTTCGTTGTTAATAAAGACTTTTATATAGGTATAAAATTACTTAGACTAAGTGACAGTTGGCGTTCTTATCGCTGAAGAGCGATCTCTACCAGACAACCGTGGATTTGATTAATTTAATGCAATAAATTTATTGTTTTAAACCCGGCCAGGTGTGATGACGATCTGCTCTAGACTGCTGGCAGATGCTAGATGCGGCAAGCTGAAGACAGGGCGCTATGGCGCGAGTTAGGGGAGGCCTATGTCCAGCAGTGGACTAATATGGGATGATGATGATGATGATGATGATATCTTAAATATTTTTTTTCAAACCCGGGCGTCGTTCCTTTAATTTATGACTATAACTTTAAATAATGATGTTTTTGTATATATTTACCGTTTTCAGGTTCCTGTTTGACAACTGATTGCTGTATGTGGTCCAGTAGACGTTGCTGCTGCATCCGTCTTTCGTTGTATTGGTTTGCATCTGAGGATACATATTAACGGTTAGATATTATCGGCATTACCACAAAAAAATTACGACTTAGACACGTGTTTAACAGTTGTTTATCATGGTTTTGTAGGATGACTTTTACTAAACAACTGTTTAACACGTGTCTAAATCGTGATTTTTTTTTGTGGTAAGGCCTTATATGTTTACTAGCGACCCGCCCCGGCTTCGCACGGTTTTATTGTACGTATAAACCTTCCTCTTGAATCACTATCTATTAAAAAAAACCGCATCAAAATCCGTTGCGTAGTTTTAAAGATTTAAGCGTTCAAAGGGACATAATGACATAGGGACAGAGAAAGCGACTTTATTTTATACTATGTAGTGATTATCAGAGCATTAATGGTGTTCTTGTTAATAACATTTTTCCATACTAACTTTACTACCCCATTTAACCCCTTCAGAGGGTAATTTTTCAAAATTTTACTGTCCTATATGTTATTCTAGGTCTTAATCTATCTACATACCAAATTTCATCTAAATAACTTAAGTAGTTACGGAGATTACCTATAACAAACATTCACAGAGACTTTCCCATTTATTATAATAGTAAGATAGCAAGATAATGGGCAATCCACACAGCATCATCTAGCCCCAAGCTAAGCAGAGCTTGTGTTATGGGTACTAGTTATACTGACTGATATACTTAAGTAGATATTTTTTATTATACACTAGCGACCCGCCCCGGCTTCGCACGGTTTTATTTTATACGTATAAACCTTCGTCTTGAATCACTCTATCTATTAAAAAAACCGCATCAAAATCCATTGCGTAGTTTTAAAGATTTAAGCGTTCAAAGGAACATAATGACATAGGGACAGAGAAAGCGACTTTGTTTTATACTATGTAGTGATGATAGAGAACACCCAGGATAGCGAAAAAAATATCTGCATATGTCAAAACATTAGTCCCGAGGCGGGAATCGAACCCGTCGTGATATGAATGGTGATGCCTTACCTAATTGCTCCTTGGTCCGCTCGTAAAGGTACTTGTCGTCGTCCGTTATATCAATTTCCTGTTTTATGTGGTTTTCGTTGAAAAAGTTCTGATTTTCCATTCTATGTTGGTCCTAGAAAAAACAATTTTTTTTATTATAATACTTTATTTATTTTAATACCCGTTAAAAAATACATTTTTTACCATAGAAAATACAAAAATATTATAAAACTAATCTATAGTAAAAAATATATCAAAATGATGGATCAGCCGCGAAGCTAGGCTCAAGCAGCCGGTGACTAGGGTTGCAGACAGAGGAACTTCCTGACGATACGCGCCGAATCCAGGAGAACCGCTTTTTGGATCTGACCCTTGATCCAACTTCCTAGCGAGAGTCTCTTGAGATGTTTATCGAGGCTCTTTGCTATTACCCCGTTAACCGAAACGACTATCGGGACGATGGTCGCTGAATCAACATCCCACATGCTGACAACCTCTTTAGCCAAGTCAAGATATTTACTGAGTTTATCTGTCTCAGCTTTAACGAGGTTAACATCATGTATGGTGACATCAGCAAGCACCGCCCATCTTTCTAACCGGTCTATCAGTACAATATCAGGCTTATTCGCAAGAATAGTCCTGTCTGTAATGATAGAGCGGTCCCAATAGAGCGTGGCACGGCTGTTTTCGAGAACTGGCGCCGGTGTGTACTTATAGTATGGAACTTCAGGACCAGTAAGGCCATATCGGAGAGCATTATTATAATTATTATCAATTAATTGTTTAAGCACATTAGATAATCACTACATAAGATAAAACAAAGTCGCTTTGTCTGTCCCTATGTCCCTATGTATGCTTAAATCTTTAAAACTACGCAACGGATTTTGATGCGGTTTTTTTTCAATAGATATAGTGATGCAAGAGGAAGGTTAAAGATTTAAGCATACAAAGGGACATAGGGACAGAGAAAGCGACTTTGTTTTATACTATGTAGTGATATAACTACAATAAACTAATATTATAAGAAAATATCAATATAAGTAACTAAATGTATTATAACAACAAGTAACTTAATGTATAACAAACTATAACTAACTAAATGTATAAGTAACTATAACTATAAGTAAAAAGGAGCCTACAAAGGATATCCCCAAGATATATTACGCAGATATTTAGTTTAGTGACTATTATATTATGAATTATGTATTAATTTTAAGTTTTAAAATTTCTATCATCATCATCAGCCTATATTAGTCCACTGCTGGACATAGGTCTCCCCTAACTCACGCCATAGCGCCCTGTCTTCAGCTTGACGCATCCAGCATCTGTCAGCAGTAGTTCGCAGATCGTCATCACACCTGGCCGAAGGGCGTCCTACACGTTTGCCAAATGTATCATTACAACTTTAAATAATTTAACTATAAGAAACTTATACTATGACAAACTATAACTACAACAAACTACAACTAACCTGTCGTTCGTGTAATAGCTGCAAGTTGTGCTGTTGACTCCTCAACAGCTCAGCGCTGTCCGGGTAACTTATACTATAACAAACTATAACTACAACAAACTACAACTAACCTGTCGTTCGTGCAATAGCTGCAAGTTGTGCTGTTGACTCCTCAACAGCTCAGCGCTGTCCGGGTAACTTATACTATGACAAACTATAACTACAACAAACTACAACTAACCTGTCGTTCGTGCAATAGCTGCAAGTTGTGCTGTTGACTCCTCAACAGCTCAGCGCTGTCCGGGTAACTTATACTATAACAAACTATAACTACAACAAACTACAACTAACCTGTCGTTCGTGCAATAGCTGCAAGTTGTGCTGTTGACTCCTCAACAGCTCAGCGCTGTCCGGGTAACTTATACTATAACAAACTATAACTACAACAAACTACAACTAACCTGTCGTTCGTGCAATAGCTGCAAGTTGTGCTGTTGACTCCTCAACAGCTCAGCGCTGTCCGGGTAACTTATACTATAACAAACTATAACTACAACAAACTCAACTAACCTGTCGTTCGTGCAATAGCTGCAAGTTGTGCTGTTGACTCCTCAACAGCTCAGCGCTGTCCGGGTAACTTATACTATAAAAAACTATAACTACAACAAACTACAACTAACCTGTCGTTCGTGTAATAGCTGCAGGTTGTGCTGTTGACTCCTCAACAGCTCAGCGCTGTCTGGATAACCATTCTGGTACATATAAGGGTTTGGCTCTCGCATGTACGTTTTATCGTAGTACACATCTGGTAGTTTTTGATAGCCGTCCAATACCTGGGAAAAATCAATGGATTTGCTTCAAACATTGTAATTTAAATGATGTTGATAATCCTACTTCACTACATAGTATAAAATAAAGTCGCTTTCTCTGTCCCTATGTCATTATGTCCCTTTGAACGCTTAAATCTTTAAAACTACGCAACGGATTATGATGCGTTTTTTAAATAGATAGAGTTATTAAAGAGGAAGGTTTATACGTATAATAAAAACGTGCAAAACCGGGGAGGGTCGTAGTAATATTATAAATACGAAAATGTAT
The DNA here is from genome assembly GCA_944547425.1 of Eupithecia centaureata. NCBI lineage: Eukaryota > Metazoa > Arthropoda > Insecta > Lepidoptera > Geometridae > Eupithecia > Eupithecia centaureata. The sequence continues at coordinate 1,842,989 of OX155703.1, forward strand.
TTGTTTGTTTGTCCTTCCTTCACGAGTATTCACGACCTAACAAGTAATCGACTTATTTATATAATGACAGAGATCATTGAAAGGATGGAGAGTAATATAGGCTACTTTTTTTAACATCATCCTAAGGGATTCAGATTTAAAATTCGAATGTAATGCGGGTGAAACTACGAGCAATAACTATACCGCGATTCAAGAACATAGATATTTTATGTAAACAAATGAGGTACAAAACCAAAGGAATATTGGTGGAATATATTTTACGACACTGGTATCATCAGAGCAAGCTACAGGAGCTCCAAACAATTCGTGGTTTTGACAGTTTTCATTCATCATTCCATTGGTCTTTTAGTCGTTTTCGAACCCGAACTTGTATCATTTTCGCTGTTCTTGAGCAATTATGCGTTGTTGAAGATTTTGTTTTGTTTTTTAGTTGTTAGCTTGATGTTGCCCTGCTATTGTCTGATATTACTATCAGTTTTCGTTAAGTTTTCATTCATAAATATCAATGTTTACAAAAAATATCTATGATTCCAAATCAGAGTATAGTAAAATATAATGCTACATGGGTACAGCTAGTTTAAAATTAATAATTACCTGTTTTTGGTATAAATCTTTTAAGTCATATCCATTTGTATGAGATTTTCTTTCTAAAGCATATTTCTCTGCTTCCTTATTATACTCTTCATTCGTCTGCGGTATATAGTCATCTGAACTTTTGGTATAATCTTTAGCTTTATATGTATCTTTTTGGTAACTACCGCTACTACCATCCTTTTGGTAACTACTACTCCCCTCTTTCTGATAACCACCATCTTTTTGATAACTACCATCTTTCTGGTAACCACCATCTTTTTGATAACTACCATCTTTTGAGTAACTACCATCTTTCTGGTATCCAGCATCATCTTTGCTGAAACTATCTTTCTGAAAATCTTTAAACTCCTTCTGATAGTTACTTTCTTTATATGCATCTTTTGGATAACCGTTATCTTCTTTAGGATAACCATACGGGTCTATTTCGGAGCTGTAAGATTTTTCCGATACTTCGCTATAGCTGTTGTTAGGTTGAGTATCGTCGTCTTCGTTTTGAATTGGGTCTGTTTGCATGATGGCATCTTGTTTCTTCGGCTTGATGGTATGTGGCAAGGGTTGGGGCAAATTGGTCATGTGGCCGAGAGATTGAAGACGGTATGCGAGCTGGAAAATAAACATAATAAACAATGCTGAACAATGCACACGGCATCATCTAGCCCCAAGCTATGGGTACTAGATGACTGATATACTTAATGCATTTCACGCAAAAACTACTGAACGCATCTGGCTGAAATTCCGGCTAGTAAAATAAAGCTTCATGAAAAACGATCCAGTCGTTTATTTCATGGATTGTAGTTAATTGTGTCTTGGGGACGCTTCCGACTGGTATTGACATGGATCAATTGAGCTACCTTTAGACTGTTTGCAACCGTCTGCAGTTAGCTCAATGGTTTCAATTGTAAATACTAGTTGTAATTTTTCTATTCCTTGCTTGTAATTTTCGTTGTTAATAAAGTTAATTGAGGTTTAGAAAATTCTAGAAGTTTGAAAGGTTAAATCAATAAATCAATATGGATTATGGAAATTCCTTTGTTTAACGGAATTATATGATAAACTAAGTGGGGGCGCCGCTTTAGGTGCCGTTTGCGCCAGAGAGTGATTCAAGAGGAGCCCGTGCGAAGCCGGGGCGTGTCGCTAGTATAAATATGCATAGGGTTGTGGGTTCAAATCCGTCGGAAGTTAATTTAATATTGATTTTAAATCATCTACAAAATCTACACTCCCACCTGATTTCTTTTCCATAATTGACAAAAGACCTGCATTTGAAGGGAAGGAATCAGTACCTATTACACTCATGCCATTTTCGACGTACAATGTTTGTAAACAAATTACAATTAACAAATCCAATATTAAATTTTGGGTGTCGACTTTAGAAAATCATTGACAGCATTATGATTTTGTAGGAAAGACCTCAATTTATAATTAATGCAAATTCTGCCTACAAAACAATATGAATGAAATTTTTAGGTTACCATGAGCAATGAGGCAAGTAACAATATCTCTAGAACATCGTGTATGCTAGAGAGAGGCATCTGCCATTTCTTACTCTCGTCGCTGTATAGTAGCGCTATTAAGGAGTTAGAGAGAGCTACTTACAACATTGCTCTCCGGTTCTTGCATGGTCACATCGGGTGTGCTGGAGAGAGGAACGGGGTGGTGGGGGAGAGGCATCTGCCATTTCTTACTTTCGTCGCTGTATAGTAGCGCTATTAAGGAGTTAGAGAGAGCTACTTACAACATTGTTCTCCGGTTCTTGCATGGTCACATCGGGTGTGCTGGAGAGAGGCACGGGGTGGTGGGGAAGAGGCATCTGCCATTTCTTACTCTCGTCGCTGGAAATATACATAAAATAATTATATTTCTATCAAGCTTTGAGTAGATTACTTTGGGGCTAGATGGTGCTGTGTGGATAATCAAGCATTATTATTATATTGCTGGATCGAAGATAATAGAATAGAACAAAAAATGAATCATCACCAGCCTATATTAGTCCACTGCTGGACATAGCCCTCCCCTAACAAAAATCCATCCATCCAAACTTCCGTATTTATAATTTTAGTGTGATAAGTGATTTTACTTTTTATTTCATTTTATATATTCAAAAACAATTTAAATCGTGTGTGAATAAGACTACTTATAAATATATATTACAAAATTGGGAAATTTTAAATTAAATTAATTAAATTTTGGTGTTTAGTTATATTATATTATATATTAAGATAATTAGATCACATAACTCACTGGTATATACAATTATAACAAACACTTAAAAACCTAAGCCGTCACCAGAAGGCAGAGTACCCAGAATGCTGGCAGCATTGCCACGTTGAATGACAATGCTAATTCGTTGACCGAAATAGAAGCCAGCATTCAGATCTCCTGTGGACTCTATGAGAAGTTTCGTAAGATCTTTAAAAATTAAGTGTGCCCCAGGAACGCGTGGAATAAGGGAATTTTAGTGTTAAAATTAAAACAAATAAATAAGAAAGACCTTTAATTAAATTAAAAGCAAGCATTTCTAATTTCATCTTTATATGCTACCATAATTATTTTTGTGTAATGAACTCGTCAATTGTATAAAGAAAGAAAGAAAATTCTTTTATTTGGCCCTTTTTCATAAATATCAATAATAGGTATAAATAACACATATAACAGATTCAGAGACAAGAAGGAACACAAAAAACAAAAACAAGAAGAGTAACACAACTAACTATTCATATGTCGCAGATCGCTGCGTTTCCAGACCTCATTCTATTTCATACTAGCGAGCCTTCGTTTTGATACCATGCATTTCATAGTCAAGAGTAATGATAACTTCTTGATATGTATTCGGTCTCTTTGCTCTATAGGCGGCCAGGCCATAGAACATATGATTCAAGGACAACAGACTGTTGATGGACAAATGTAATAAAAGAAAATTAATTACTTTGGTAGCAATAATGACAGTGAACTTCTCTTGTATTTTCCAAATTATTATTCTGATCAGAATCGCATTATTTAACGTAGCTACGCTTTGTTATTGCATACGCTCGTGCACTGCATTAGCCTAGTAAAGATTGGTGTACCGGATAACACCTTGAGTGCTTTCCTGACAAAACCACATTGATGCTCGGGAATCCGGTTTTATGGAGATGATTATGAAGATGTTCCTCTTTTCCTTCTATTCGATACATATATAAGGGGCCAAAAAGGTCCCTGTCTCAGCATTTTGCCGCTACAGGCCCCAGCTAAGAACACCCCTTCAGCAAAAGTTTGTGAGTACTTACCACTCTTCCTTCTTGCCATCCCTGTATTTAACAGTGCGACTCTTGCGTATGATCATGACGGTGCCATCGGGGTGGAGCTTCGGAAGGTTCTGAGAAGGAACGGCGTCTTTGCTGAGCGTCTTCCACTGACCTGGTGACGAGGAAGGTTATAAGTACCTAATAATATAAAATAAATATAAATAATTCCGGACAGTCCACACAACATCATCTAGCCCCAAGCTAAGCAGAGCTTGTGGTATGGGTACTAGATGACTGATATACTTAATACAATATATTACATAGATAGATATTTTTTATTATACATAGAAAACACCCAGACCAACGGAACAAATTTCTGCAGATAGTACACAAATTTATTCCGAGGCGGGAATCGAACCCGCAACCTCCTGCGTCGCAGGCGGACCTTCGCCCACCGCGCCACATCGGTCGTCGTAATAATAAGACAATGCTGGACAGTCCACACCGCATCATCTAGCCCCAAGCTAAGCAGAGCTTGTGTTATGGCTAGATGAATGATATCACTACATAGTATAAAACAAAGTTGCTTTCAAAATTCAAATTCAAAATTCAAAGTGCTTTATTCCTTTAGACCTTACAGGACACTTGGACACGTCATAAAATACATGTTAAAAATAATTGAAATTATGAAATAAAGTGCTCACTTTGATTATTGTTCACTTCAGTCTATTTAGGTAAAGTAAAGAAGTGAACAAGAAACCTTTACCTGGTTGTTGTTAGTTTTAGAGTTGGCTTTCTCTGTCCCTATGTATGCTTAAATCTTTAAATCCAATTTTACTTAGACAAGTAAAATTTTAAACTACTTCACCAAATAGTATAAATCCGATAGTTTGGATGTTTGATAACTGTTTACAGCAAAACTACAAAACGGATCGCGCTGAAATTTTGAATAGACATTGTTATAGGCCTGGAATAAAACACAGACCGTGTTCCGATGGTTGACCGAATAGATGACCGATAATAAAAAATATCTATGTAATGTATTGTATTAAGTATATTAGTAATGTAGTACCCATAACACAAGTCAAGCTCTGCTTAGCTTGGGGCTAGATGACGCTGTGAGGACTGTCCGGAATTATTTATTTATTTTTATTACTTTTCAATACAACAATTATCACGCGGGTGAAACCGCGGTCCTTCTAAGAAATAAAACAAAAATTTATTTTCTCTTCACAATTTTTTGTTCAATAGTGTAAGACTACCACGATAACAAAGTATCTTAATTATAAATAAATAAATAATGCTGGACAATCCACACAGCATCATCTAGCCCCAAAGTAAGCTAACTACTCAAAGCTTGTGTTATGGGTAACTAGATAACTGATATATTTAATACATTAAATACATAGAGGTAGATAGATATTTTTTTATTATACATATTAAACACTCAGACCAACGGAACAAATTTCTGCAGATCGTACACAAATTTGTTCCGAGGCGGGAATTGAACCCGCAACCTCCTGCGTCGCAGGCGGACCTTCGCCCACCCCGCCACATTGGTCGTCGAATTTACTCTTATCCTACGCTACAGATAAAGGCTGTGATAGGCCATTGTTACATTATGGGGCCGGCGGATGATGAACTCCATATACAAACGGAATACCAAAATTATTTGTAACTCGAACATATTTCCACTAAATTTTTGTGTTTTTTGTATTTGAATAGTATTTATCTATAAGTAGTTTTTTTGTCAAAAGAATTAAATTAAATTCCAATAAAATTACTTTTCAACGTAGCTTATATTGTCTAGTTACAAATTAAGAAGACTTTGTCCGAAATTATAAAAGTTTTCAGTCATAATTTTTGGTATTACGGAACACCTGAACGCCTCGAATTAGAGTTTTGTGCAGCCATCGCTGACCCCTTAATGACAGTAGCTAGTAACAAAATAAAAGAGTATAATAAATAACTGACAATTCTTCCTTATCTGAATAACCACTGTACATACGTCATGGGGTTTCCCGTTTTATTTATCACTTGCTTGACGCCAGAGGAAAACGTAATGGACTAGTTATAAATATAACGAAAACAATGAAGTCGAAAGTTTTAATGAGGTTTTTTATTGTGGGTAGACCAAGTTATTGATAAGTAGTCGTACACAGAAACCGAGGCCAGCATATTTATTACGCTATTCTCAATGGATCTATGGATGGGAGGCCGGGTAGTAAACATTCTGATTCCATGGATGGGAAAAATTGAATTACATAATTTTTATAGCTGGATGGTCAAAGTCAATGAACATTATCGTTTTTGCCTAAATCTCGTCCTTAAATCTGCTTATCCACTGAAATAGCATTGTTTGTATCCTTCCCTTCCAAATTTACACTTAGAAATAGGAATTATATGCTGGCCCATCGTTCTATTTAGGGCTCCCACACAAAACTGCGATTTGGTGCGATTTGGTGCGATGCGATGCGATGTGATGCGATGTCACACGAACTTGATTTGCGAATTTCTGCGATGCGAATTTCTGCGGCGAACCGTTTTGTAGGGTAACCATACCTTCAAGTTTAGTCAGCCGTATTGGACGTGTTTTTAGGAAGCGTAAGATGGATCCCAAAAAGATAATTGAACCGATTTAAGCAAAAATGATCCAACCCACACAAACCTCTTTTCGAGATAATCGATATTTAAGTTTGTGGCGGTATTTCTCTAGCTTTGTAATACAAAATGTTGTTATTTTAATTTAACTTAATGCTATGTAAACTCAACTTTTTTGCTATAAATAATATAAAGAATAAATTGTAATAGTTAAGTAGATAATTGGGAAAACTTGCGCCTGGATCATTATTACAAAATTAATTTTGTATGGAAAGAGCTATGTTGGGTGCAAAAATTAAAATGCAAAAATGATTCAAAGTGTGATAAAAATTAGTAATCATTTTTGTGTTTTAAAAGACCATTGAAACCATTTATTTACCATTTATTTATTTGTTAATTGTGGTATGCAGATGATCTTAAATTTAACTTAAGTTCTACACAATCTACTCTTTCGAGCGTACAAATTATTATTATTTATTGATTTGATTGAGCATGCACATGTAACATATTTCAAAAGTTAAAATGTAACATATTTTAAAAATTATAAAGTTAAAAATTGAATAAAATTTCACATAAACAATCATAATAATTCCATAGATTATCCTTATACCTAAGTCAATATTCTAGAATTCAATTTTATTAATTTATTATATGTATCAGTCAATAATCAATAATGTCAATAATCAATAATGTCAATATTCGTTAAAAAAATCATGCAAGTCATAGAAACAATTTTCCAAGAGCCAAGAGAAAAGTTTAGTTTTAAGTTTCTGGAGAGGCAAGGAAGTAATGTCAGTGGGGATTTTATTGTAAATTTTAACAGACATAAAATACACACTTTTTCTACTAGAAGATAATCTAAAAACGGGGGTGTCCAATTTATCTTTAAAACGAGCTCGAGTTCTTTCACTTTTCATTTCAGGCTTTATACTGTAAAAGTTGTTATACTTCTTTACAAACATACAAGTATCATAAATGTAGAGACAGCACAATGGTAAGATTTTGAGGGACTTGAATAATGGCCTACAAGAAACTGTTTGGTCCCAAACATTACATAATGCTCGAATACATTTTTTTTGCGCTATAAAAACTGACTTAATTTCAGTAGAGTTGCCATATAGGATCAGGCCATAACGAAGATTAGAGCTCACATACCCGTGAGATGCCATTTTCCCAGCTTCGAGGGATGACTTATCTACTATTCTCCTAAGAGCATATACATATTTGTTTAGCTTAGTACATAGTTGTCTACAATGCTCTTTCCAGTTAACGTGTTGATCTACGGTAATACCTAAAAAGGGGAACATTGAAACCGGTTCAACACTATTACCCTTAAAGTTAACATCTAAAGGTAGAGCTGAATTTCGAGGACAATAAAATTGCATGTACTTGGTTTTTTCAATATTCAGCACCAAATTATTACCCTTCATCCAGGTAGCCAGTCTATCTAAAGTAGAGTTAACATCATTTCTATAATTTTCTAAAGTACTTCCTCTAACTAAAGCTACACTATCGTCAGCGAAAAGAATCATTGGGTGCTCAATAGAATCACACATGTCATTTATGTAGAGTATGAATAGTAGAGGCCCCAATATGCTACCTTGGGGTACGCCGTAATGATTATATCTATAAGCAGATGTATGCTCTACTAGAGTTCGCGTTTTTTCATCCAATGTAGAGATGCACGTGCATTGGACTCTATTACTTAGATATGATTGGAGCCATTTATGACAGTTTCCGCGGATTCCGTAAGACTCTAGTTTATGAAGCAACAAACTATGTGAAACAAAATCAAAGGCTTTTGACATATCCATAAATAGAGCACAAATAGGCACCTTTCCGTCAATAGAGTCTGTAACAATTTTCATTAAATTAAACGCAGCTAGTGTTGTTGATCGATTCCGTCTAAAACCATTTTGTTCTTCTTTTAGGACATTGTGCTTTTCTACAAAGTCAATTACGCGAGCAAACATGAGCTTTTCAAATACTTTTGATAAAACAGAAATTAAAGTAATGGGACGATAGTTGCGTATATCAGATTTATCGCCTTTTTTATGCAAGGGTTTGACTACTGATATTTTTAGGACATCCGGAAATATACCCTGTTCGAAAGAGAGATTAACAATATGAGCAAATGGTGTTGCTATGTGTTTAGCAGTACGTTTTAAGACTGTCGTGGAAATATTATCCAACCCTACAGCAGTTGTATTTTTAAGAATTTTAATAGTCTTTATAATCTCATCAGCATCCACAGGTTTTAAAAATATAGAGCTACTTATGAACTGTGATAAACTAGGTGGGTTCACAATTGCTCCACTACACTCTTTTTCAACAATCTCTACGAAATAATTATTAAAAATATTACAAATGTTTGATGGGTCTTTTTCTAACTTACTTCCATCATAAATTTCTTTTATTGTAATCGGTAGCTTTTTATTTCTTTTTCCATTTATAACGTCCCATGTTGCTCTACAAATATTTTTAGATTTTTTTATATATTGCTGATTAGAATTGGAATTAGAAATTTTAATACATTTTTTTAATAATCTCGTATAGGTCATATATCGATTAACATTTTCTTTATTTTTATTTAATCTTGAAGAATAGTACATTTTCCTTTTAGTTTTTATTGAAACTTTAATACCATTAGTAATCCAATTTTGGTGAATATTTAATTTCTTTTTTAATTTTAGAACAGGAAAACATAGGTCACTGAATAATTTTAAAGTGTCATGAAACAAAGTAAATGCTGTTTGTGCGTCGGTACAGCTACATACATCACTAAAAGTAAGAGATGACATGGCAATTTCGAATTTAGTCAAATTTTCTTCGGAGTAGCTTCTTTTAAACTCATACCACTCGTTTATGTAAATACTTTTGTCAATTTGAAAACTAAAAGTTTGGGCCGAGTGCCCAGATAGCCCTAGCTCAAAAACTTTACCGTTTCCAGTAACATTTGTCACAATATTGTCAATACACGTTTTTGATCTTGAAGTGATATGAGTGAATACTCTGATCTGTGGTTGCAAATTGAAGTTCTGTAATATACCTAGCAGCTCCCTAGTGCCCGAGTCAGTAGGTTTTTTAAAGTTAAAATTAAAGTCACCGCTAATCACTACCCTTTTATCTTTCTTGCACAAGGCAGTTAGCAGTAACTGTAGTTTTCCAAAGAATAGTTTACAATTACCAGATGGAATTCTGTACAAACAAATTAGAATTAATTTTAAGTTTGGAATCAATACACCGCAGCATTCAAAATCAAATTGTTTGGATATTTGTATAGGTAAATCTAATATTTTATAATCAACCCCATCTCTGAGAAGTATACAAGCCCCCCCTCTACTCCTGTCACTTCTTTGGAATGCTGTTGCCAGATTATATCCGGGTATCATTAGATTGCTTTCGTGTCCTTTTCTCATAAAATGTTCCGTTAGGCAAATAGAGTCAATAAATACTCCTTTTGATACAAATTCGTTCATTGAAATAATCAACCTATCTTGTTTATTAAGCAACCCTTCAATATTTTGGTGAAAAACGGTGAAAACGTTGTTATTTTTCACCTTTACAGAGCTTCTAAAAAAGGACCTTCTTGTACAGTTATTACATGGGTACCGCTCGTCGAGTCTTTGCTTGGACTTGGCTTGATACGCTCCTGTTCTTCTAGATTTCTTAATTCTTCCTCATCCGTCTGAGTTGACTGATTGACAAATTCTTTTCTTTGTTGATTTGTAGTATACTCATAAAAGTCGAGGTGATAACTAATGTGTAATATTTGTTTCAGTACATTTCGGGCCAGGTTTGTTGAAAAATACCTTCTTGATGGCCGAACTCTATCATAGTCCAAGTCAAGGAACCATGCATGGTCGAAAAATCTCACAAGATTTTTTATTTCATAATTAAGTTTCTCCTCGTTTATAAAAGTATTTTTTGCAGTTTGACATACAATAACATTTGTATTCTTAGTTAAGTGCAGTTGGTGATTAAGATGTGAGAGCAGAATGTAGGGATTAATATCGTTATTTCCCCCTATGATAACAACATAGTCTTTCTTTGTAAAGTCTTTGGTATGGACATTCATGTTCTTTACAAGCGATGGTAGTCGGGCGCCCGGACTACAAATACACTGCACTACGTAAGAATCACCCAATAGTGCAGATAGAATCGTGGCAAGGCCCCGCCCTTGTTCGTCAGCCAGCAACAGGACCTTCCTTGATTTTATTATAGTTTTCTGACGTGTAGTTGGTTTTATGGTAAGATTCATTTTCATCGCCGATTTTTGTGTCTGTTTTGCATTCTCACTTACTGATTCTGATATTTCCGCGGCCTGCGGCGTTCTCGGTAAACTTGAGGTACCCTGTCCTGTACTTATTTCGATTGATTTTGACATGATTAGGTTGGTTGGGCTGTCGGAGTTTATAGTGTTTTTATGGGCCACATTTGAGTCCAAGCTTTTCTTTGGTGTTTTTGATTGCTTCAATTGTTTCGTATTGGTCTTTTTTATTGATTTGGAGGGCGTACATTTTGCAGGCGAATTTTTCCATGGTGATTTCTCATTGAGGACTTTATGGTAAACATTTAATTTTTTATTAATTTCATCGAAAGACTTTTTCAAATTTCGGTTCTCTATATTTAATTTGTCAATTTCTTCGTTTGCACTTGCAAGGTTCGTTGAAAGGTACTCTATCTGTGTTTTGAGCTCTGCTATTTGGGAATTTTCCATGAGAGATAAGTTGGGTAAACTACGTCGCAAGCTCTCGTCTTTAAGTGTAGAGCCCATTATATTTTCTTCTCCATCCGATACTGGTAGGCTCTCAATTGAGCGTCGTAGTGGCGATTTCACTCGTTTTTTGTTGTGTTCGGGTGATTTTCGTGAGCATGATTCGCAATTCCACGTTTCATTACGCTCTGTTATTAAACCATAGCGTTTCTCTGTAACTTTGGAGCAGGAAAGATCCATATATTTTTTGCAAGTTACGCATCGTAGGTACAGTTTGCCTCGAAGACTTGTTTTGCAAACTGCACATTTTTTTACCTGCGTATTTCTAATTGGCAAAGGCATGATTATTACTACTACTAGTGCCCTCTCTTGGCGTAGTCAAGAACTTTTTCTTTTGAACTGTTTGTTGATTTTATTTGGGTTCTTAACAAATAAATATCGTGTTTTAATCTTACTCATCTACTCGCTATTAGATGGCGTCACTTTTTTAGTGCAAAAATGTTGCCCAGCGAGATGCGAACCCGGTACCGTCGGATTGTGAGACCATGAGTCCACTGTACTTATTCAAATTGCTCGAAATTAAGGATTGGTAAGTGCTGCTGTTAGAGTCGTTTTCGTCTTCGAAGTGACTAGAGTCCAAAGGTCAGTTTTTGCGACTATCGAACAGTGCTTTGTTTCTGGTAACAGTGTTCGTTAATTTGCAAAATTTAAAAATGCACTTACTTGCTCTATTGTTTTTAGTGATTTTTGTTGGTAGTTTATCTCTGCATTATCCGTAGCTTCTTGTGGTGTGAGTTTTATAGCAATAAATGCCTTTTATTTGTGTTAATTCACAAATTTTTTCATACACAAATTGCCGTGTTGACAGTAGTTATTTTATAACACCAACAATATTTAACACGAGTTATGATGGTATATACATATTTACACAGTTTTAGTTATAAAAAACACACGGTAACTATTTTTTTTTAAATATTTTACGCGGAGCTAATGTTTACGTAGGCACAGCGCCATCTAGTCTGATTTTTTTTGAGACAAAACAAACAAAATTGGCCCTACTCCTCGTCCAAATCAGAATAAGGTTCATCACTCAAACCATCTGCATCGTCTATTATTGCAGCTTCCCTTCGGTTTCTTAAATTAATCAATGCAATCATCTGGTATCTAATATTAGATCTGCTGGCCCTGTACTTATTTTATTTTATTTATTTATTTTTCGTTAAAGTACGAAACATACAGAAGCCGGAGGCGTGGCGGAGGCGAAGGCGTGCGAGTTGTATTCTATGGAATCCTATGAAAGCCTACACACTAGGGCATGTAAACCGGTTATTCGGTTAATCAAAAAACCGGTTAACCGACTGATTTTACCTCGGTTTTTAACCGGGTTTTTTGGTCAGGAAAACCGGTTTTTTCGGTTATTATTTGTTTCTTCAAACTCAAGAATTTGTCCCTCATCTGTATAAAAATTGGGTCATAAAGAAAACTATTTAGTGTTATTATGCAGTGTATGCATATAATATAACAATCCATCTAACTATTTTAAGATTGTCATATGTAAATCTTACCAGATAGAGATTATTGAAGAAAAATATTTTCATCTACACTTCCGAGCTATAAACTGGAATCACTTCATCGCTGGTTTTTGCAGACCATATTTTACAGTTTCCATGCAGTAAACTGTAGGTTGTGGTATATTATTTTAAAGATAATTTTATAAGCTTTCAAACTCTTTCGATATCATAGCGAAAAAAATGATCATCATATGTCATGGAACGTGAAAACAAAAGACATAATTTTTTGGAACGAAACATCATTTTTTTCAAACTCCTGAATCCCTATAAAAACTGGGAATTTAAGCAATTTTGTCATCAGTCCAATCAGTCACGTCACTCAAAATACTGGAATTACAAGAAAATGGAAACCACACCAATAGAAGCCGCTCAAATCGTCACCCTAATCCAGCAAGGGTTCTCTCAGCGTACTATCGCTCGACAGCTTCATCTGAGCCAGTCCTTGGTCTCCAAAGTATACAAGAGGTTTAGAGAGACTGGAAACTTAGTCCGAAGACCAGGATCTGGACGACAGCGATGCACTTCGGCGAGAGATGACCGATTTATTGTCAGCACTTCTCTCCGCAATCGACATCTAACCGGCGTTGACGTCCAGCGGGAGCTCGGAGAAGTTCGAGGGAGAACTGTCAGCGAGTGGACAGTGAGGCGAAGACTCAAAGAAGCTAACTTGACCCCAAAAAGGCCAGCTACGGGACCCAAATTGTCTACAGCCCACCGACAAGCCCGACTTCAGTTTGCTCGTGATCACTTAGATTGGGATATACAGCAATGGAGCCGAGTTTTGTTCGCGGACGAGACTAGGATGTGCCTGCATGGCAGCGACCGTCGACGGAGAGTCTACAAGAGACCGGGAGAGTGATACGCACAATGCTGTATAGCGGAAACAGTGGAATATGGTCTTGTATGATGTAGGCGGGGATTTCAATTGAAGCTAAAACGGAGCTGGTATTCGTACCCGGTGGAGGTCGGGGAGGAGGACTAACCGCAGAAAGGTATATCAACGACATTCTGCTGGGCCATGTAATCCCTTACGCCGGGTTTATTGGCGAAAATTTCCTGCTAATGCACGACAATGCCCGCTGCCACACCGCTCGTGTGACTAAACAGTACCTGGAAGAAGTCGGGATTCCCACAATAGACTGGCCAGCCGTCAGCCCTGACATGAACCCTATCGAACACTACGTACGAGGTACGAGGAAGATCTCCAGCTCCGGCATCAATAGAAGACCTAAAAACTGCTCTTTTCGAAGAGTGGCAGGAAATTCCACAGGATTCCATCAAGAAACTCATTAGGTCAATGAAAAACTGTTTACAAGCAGTCATTAGGGCCAGGGGGGGCAATACAAAATATAAAGCGGGACATAACAAAGATTTTAAATAAAAATTTGATAATTTCATATTACTTCTTATAAATTTAAACATCCACAACTTCGACCTATTGTAATAATTCACTAAATGAAGGTAGGAAACTTAATTAAATTTAAATATATAATATTTTTATACCATTCGAAAGTTAACAATATATCTTTTCAAATGGTATACACCAATCTGCAGATTATTCCATGGAAACTGTAAAATATGGTCTGCAGAAACCAGAGACGAAGTGATTCCAGTTTATAGGTCGCAATTGTAGAAGCAGGAGAAAGGATTCAATATATTTTAAAGACAAAGGAACGGTATTAACGATTGATAAGAAATATAGTCGATTGACAGATTGATTCAAATCAATGAACTATAGCGTATTTTAATCAATCTCTAGCTAACGGAGTTACAACGAAGGACTAGAACTGTAGGGCTTGCAATCAACCACGACAAAACTGAATACATCCACATGAAGCGCTACAAAAACACCCGTGTTAAACGTAAAGACTTAGATGCGAGACATGTGGTATATAAGGGTGCTGCAAGCTTCAAATATCTGGGATGCAATATAACAGATACAGGTTCTAGGGAAGATGAAATCAACATTCGCATCCAGAACACCTTGCCTTGCACCTTGGTGCAGTGCAGCGCTTCATAAAGTGTTGACGTCCAGACTTCTGAGTCGAAGCACCGAAATCCGAATATATAAAACTGTTATACGTCCTATTCTGATCTACGGGTGCGAAGCCTGGACGTTGACGCTGAAACAAGAAAACAAACTCCTCGTGGCTGAGCGTAAGGTGCTCCGTAAGATCTTTGGTCCGACCAGACGAACAGATGGAACATGGCGACAGGTTGTGTCCCAAGGGTGAAAAAAAGGATGAAAAAAAGAGTCTTTTAAGACATTTACAAGGGTAGGCAACGCGCGTGTAATGTCTCTGATATGCAGGCGTCCATAGGCTGCGGTAACCTTTTGCCATCGGGCGGGCCGCATGCTGTTTGCTACCTTGCTGGTATAAAAAAATAATGTAGGTGGTACATTTCTGTTACTATCGACAACATTATAATGTTTTAAGTATAAGAAATGTGATTTAAGTCAAGTAAATGGAGTCCTTAGATAAATATAAGTTCATTTTAATACAGATTTTATTGTTTTAATTCGTCTTGTAGAAAATAACCGAAATCACCGAAAAAACCGGTTTTCACCGGTTTTGAAATCAGAAAAACCGAATTAACCGGTTTATAAAATAACCCGGTTTTTACATGCCCTACTACACACACACCGCAGGCCGTGGCGAACGCGGTGCCATAGGAAAAACCGGCACGTCTTCGCCTCCGCCACGCCTCCGGCTTCTGTGTGTTTTGAACTTTATGGTTTATTTCGTTTACGTACTTAGATGGAATAGCAATTTCAAATATATTAACTTGTCAAAGCTTAACTTGTTTTATATCATCATCATCATAATCAACCTATATTAGTCCACTGCTGGACATAGGCCTCCCTTAATGAGCGCCATAGCTCCCTGTCTTCAGCTTGACGCATCCAGCATCTGCCAGCAGTCTTTCGCAGATCGTCATCCCACTTGGCCGGAGGGCGTCCTATACTACGTTTGCCAAGTCTCGGTCTCCACTCAAGAACACGTTTACCCCAACGGTTGTCGGTTTTTCGCGAGATATAGCCACCACTTTAGCTTGCTAATTATTTGAGCTATGTCGATAACTTTGGTTCTCTTTCGGATGTATTCTTTACGAATCCTATCCTTCAGAGAAACTCCGAGCATAGCTCTTTCTATAGCTTTCTGAGCTCTTTGAACTGATGGACCAGCTTAATATTATAGTTTGAATCATTGTAGCAAAATCTAACGGTTATATGTTAGGGTAACCAAAGCAACACAAAAATGATTCAAGTGGCATGAAACACTTATACATTTTAAAAAATGGTCTTCGACATGACTAGGGCGTGCAAAACCGAAAACCGGTTTTGCTGAAATCCGGAAAACCGGCCAAAATTTACCATTTCTTCAAAACCGGTTTTGAGAGACAAAACCGGTGTTAGCTCCGGTTTTCCCGTAAATTAATTAAAATCTGATTTAGATCCACGTTTTTCAAAAGCACTTAAGAAATATGTAATTTTGTGTCATGAAATATTATCTGAATGCAACCTATACCAAACTAACCTACACTCCTCCCTCCGCCAACGCTACGCGACTCCTGCAACCCACCTGCCTGCATTGTCGCCCGAATATACTTACCAGGAGAGCACGTGCACAGCACTTGCGTGCGACGACACGCTTAGCTTCTTATCTATTTGTTAATTATAATATATTTTGTGTTTTCTCATTTACCTGTATTTTTGAGACGATGATAAGTAGAATTAATAAAACAGCAGGTTGGTCTTAAGCTGATTTTACTTTAATGCCGTCCATCGTTGTTTTATTCCGGAAATAAAAAGGGTTTATCATTCCTAACGTAAGAGTAGAACTTCCCTATGCTAATTATCTTTATTTTCAGAGAAATATTTTTTTTTAAGAATAACCTCAGTAATATTGTTTTTTATACAAGGTGTTAGTGTGAACACCGTTGTCCTTGAAACCAGAGGTTCAGCATCATGAGTAGAATCCAAAACGGATGAAAAAAAATGATTCTATTTTTTACTCATTTTTTAAAGAAAATTTTTATAAACACTAAACGTTTGCTCACAAACACGTGACACAAGTAGTTCGATCTGATTCGACTAGTTGACTGAGTATCTTTCAATATGCACGATCTAAACTATCCTACTGAATAAAATGCCTAAATTAAGACCCGCAACACGTGACACACAACTTATTTATTAGGTACGTGTGAAGTAAAAAACGTCACGAAAATGAGTGCAAAAGAAAGAGACTAAGCTTAGTTGCATTACATGAATGATCGGTCGCTTTTCTATCAAAACTTAAATTTAATGGTTTATAACTTAACATGTACGATACGAATTAAAATTAGTTTTTGTTTACAAATACGATCGAGTATCCGTGATCAATCGCCATCGACACAGGTCTAAATCAAATCTATGCAGCATTCATCAACAACAAAGGCTTCCCCCAATTGGCGCCTTAGCGCCCTGTCTTCACCTTGCCACATCCAGCATCTGCCAGCAGTCTTTCGCAGATCGTCATCCCACCTGGCCGGAGGGCGTCCTAAATTACGTTTGCCGAGTCGCGGTCTCCACTCAAAAACACGTTTACTCTAACAGTTGTCGTTTCTTCGCGAGATTTGGCCGGCCCACTGACACTTCAGCTTGCTAATGCTTTGAGCTATGTCGAAAACTTTGGTTCTCTGTCGGATGTATTCGTTACGATTCGTGTCCTTCAGAGGAACTCCGAGCATAGCTCGCTGAGCGGCTTTGAACTGGTGGACCAGCCCTACCATGAGTGTCCATGTCTCAGCTCCGTAGGTCATTACGGGTAGGGCGCACTGATTGAAAACTTTCGTTTTCAAACATTGCGGTGTGGATGACGAGAAGACCCAATGTTAGTTTCCCAAATGCTGCCCTGCCCAGCTGGATCCCCCTATTGGCCTTCTAAAAATTGTTTTTACCCAACTGCACAATCTGCCTAAGGTAAGCATACTCGGAAACAATTATAAGAAGGTGGCCATCTACGACGATGGGTCCTGGAACAATGTGGCCATTGATCATGCATGACTTTGGTTTTGTCCAAATTCAAGCCAAGACCGATGCGTCGCGAGGCTGAGGCTAGGCCGTCCATCCTGTGGGTCAGCTCCTCTAGCGACTCCACAATTACGACTGTGTCATCAGATGTTATCGCCGTTTATGTAAATGCCCTTACCTTTCTAGTCCAGCGTCTCAAACACATCTTCCAATTCACTTGTGAACAGTTTAGAGGATATGACATCCCCCTGTCTCACTCCTCTGAGCAATTGGATGGGCTTAGACTGCTGGTCCTGTACTTGGACACTCATAGTGGCAGCTTCGTAGAGACAACTCAGCACTTCGATAGAACGATAGTCTACTTGGCATCGCTGCAAAGATTCTAGAAAAACCTAAGTTTCGACGGAGTCAAAGGCTTTCTCATAGCCCACAAAAGCGATCCACAGGGGCTAATTATACTCTTCGGACTTCTGTATAATCTGCCTCACTGTGTGAATGTGGTCTATGGTGCCATATCCTCCGCGGAACCCGGCCTGTTCTGGTGGCTGGAACTCGTCAAGTCTCCTGGCGAGACGATTCGTGACCACTCGTGGGAACAGCTAGTAGCTGCAGCATTGTCACGTATTAAATTCATGGTTCCCAGAAGTGTTTCACTCTTAGTCTTAGGTACTCCTAGAAAAATACTTATACATCTTTTACATAACGGTACCACAAACTTATCTGACCCGGTAGGTGATGGTCACGCTTTGTCAAAATTTTACCAATCAGAAGCTGGTACATAGAATAGACCAATCCTGCTTGACATTTGACCTCTCCTCACCAGCAACGCCGTTTTTTTTTGTTGCTAAAACCGGGTTTAAAACCGGTTTTCGGTTTTGAGCCCTCAACACCGAAAATCAAAACCGGTTTTGAAAACTTTCCGGTTTTGCACGCCCTAGACATGACGGTTGTGGGTTGGATCATATGGATTTTCCACATTTGTGAACATAGAGGTGTGAGTCTTTGATATGTTAAAATATACCTTATACTGATTACGTAGGTTAAAAAAACTCGAAATTGACTAGGTTGTGGGTTGGATCATTTTTGCATAAATCGGTCCAATTGCACTGCTGTTATTGTTAAATAGATATAAAAGAAAAAGAAGATTCTGGATTCATCCATTTAATACGATTATGAACTCTGAAGGGAACTATTTTACTCGAAATTACTAGTTAGAAGTAGAGTTGAGAACTGAAGCAGTTTTTTTTTACAACACAAAGAAGGCGGCTCAGGCGCCGCGCATCTTTCGCTAAAGTTGTCTCAGAGCGGACTAAAAGGGGGGTCACCAAGTATGACGTAATATGACAGGAATGCGCGATGCAAATGAGATCGGACGTTATCGTGCGAGCTCGCAGATATTTGCGATGCGATGCGAGCTCGCAGTTTTGTGTTTGAGCCCTTACTGCAAAAAATACTAATTTCGTTCATTCATGGGCCGAAATCGGTTCAATTTCGGCTGGGACTGGCAATTATGCTTCGAGGGATATTTTTATTTACAATTGGATGGATGGGAATCGTGAAGGCCATCAAAAGGGCAAGAAAGCCCTTTTCCCTTATCCCAAATTTTGGGGATGAGAGATTTTACCGTAATCACTCTGCGGGCCGGGGGCGAAGGCGTGCGAGTTAAATCCTATTGAATCGTATGTAAGACTACACTACACATACACATTATGCGTTTTTTACTGATATAGATGGCATATTTACCGCTTTTATTTTTTACTAGCGACCCGCCCCGGCTTCGCACGGTTTTATTATATGTATAAACCTTCCTCTTCAATCACTCTATTTATTAAAAAAAAACGCATCAAAATTCGTTGCATAGTTTTAAAGATTTAAGCATTCAAAGGGACATAGGGACAAAGAAAGCGACTTTGTTTTATACTATGTAGTGATGACTTGAAACCTAGATTCTAGACACAATAAAGCTTAAGCACCCAGCCAATATAGCTATTGTAACTTTATAAGAATTCTGACAAGACTCCGACATAACACATAAATAATATTTGCGGACAGAAATTTAACTTAGCATATTTATTGTTATGCAAAATCACCCTGATGCAAGGTTGTTTCTTTTAATTGCTATAACAATGAAATTCACACAAAATAATTTGTGGTAATCTCAAAATGCGTCCTTGCGAGAACGGATTTTGAATTTTAATGTATGTATAAGTCAATACAAATAAAATCTTTAATAACATTTAAATAGAATAGAATATTATTTTATTTGTTGTTAGAATTATACAGTAAACTTTATACACTTACATACTTAACTCAGAATACAATGTGTAAATCACTACATAATATAAAACGTCGCTTCCCACTGACTGTCCCTAAGTATGCTTAGATCTTTTAGATCTTTAAAACTACGCATCGATTTTGATGCTGTTTTTTTAATAGATAGAGTGATTCAAGAGGCAGGTTTATATGCATCATAGACCCGTGCAAAGCTGGGGCGGGTTTTATTATACGTATAAACCTTCCTCTTGAATCACTCTATCCATAAAAAAACCGCATCAAAATCCGTTGCGTAGTTTTAAAGATTTAAGCATTCAAAGGGAAATAGGGACAGAAAAAGCGACTTCGTTTTATACTATGTAGTGATGGGAAAGTCTGAGTGAATGTTTGCTTTAGGTAATCTTCGTAACTGTGTTACTTACTAGTTATTTATATGAAATTTGGTATGTAGATAGTTTAAGGCCTAGAATAACACACAGGATATTCAAAATTGGAAATATTAACCTCTGAGGAGGTTAAATAGGGTGGAACAGTTTGTATGGAAAATAATTATTTCTTGGTTTGATTCACTCGAAGCTCAGATAAACTGCAATGTAAATAATTAATCACGTATTTTTATTTTTACGAAACGACCTCTAGGTGGCTTGCTATAAATTTTTGAAATTACCTAAATAACATAGGTTATTAAAATGTGGCGTGCAATAATTCTGAAATTTAACAAACAAATTTCCATGCGGGCGAAGCCGCGGGGCGCAGCTAGCTAGCTAGCTATATCTTTATATTCATACAAACTTTCTCGTCTATAGTGTTAGTAAGGCTTACTCGAAGGATATACTAAAAGTTTTGCCTTCAAAACCGATAAAACATCTAAGAACCTATGCTAAAGATCGCATATTCGAGTGTTTTCCTCAATACACACTTCGACCTTGACATTTCTGTTCTCAAGCGGCGTTATCAGGAAGATGCCAAATATACTGCCAATACCAACCAAATATCGTGTTATATTTACGTTTTTCTAAGGACTGATTTTTTAATCACTACATGGTAAAAAACAAAGTCGCTGCCCGCTATCTTTCTATCCCTATGTATGATTAGAACTTTAAAATTACGCAGCAGATTTAGATACGCTTTTTTTTAATAGATAGAGTGATTCAAGAGGAAGGTTTTTATGTATAAATACACCCGTGCGAAACCGGGGCGGGTCACGAGATTTTAAATAAATAATACTCGATAGTTCACACAACATCATCCAGCCCCAAGCTAAGCAGAACTTGTGTTATGGGTACTAGATTACTGTAATCCCACTATCACTACATAGTATGAAAAAGTCGCTTTCTCTGTCCCTTTGTAGGTATGCTTAAATCTTTAAAACTACGCAACGGATTTTGCTGCGCTTTTTTTATAGATAAAGTAATTCAAGAGGAAGGTTTATATGTATACTAGCGACCCGCCCCAGCTTCGCACGGTTTTATTATACGTATAAACCTTCATCTTGAATCACTCTATTAAAAAACCGCATCAAAATCCGTTGCGTAGTTTTAAAGATTTAAGCATACATAGGGATATAGGGACAGAGAAAGCGACTTTGTTTTAAACTATGTAGTGAAGAATAAAAATCTATATATGTAACGTATATAAAAATAAGTATAACAGTTATCTAGTACTCATAACACAAGCTTGGGGCTAGTGGATTGTCCAGAATTAAATAAATAAATAATTCCGGATAGTCCACACAGCATCATCCAGCCCCAAGCTAAGCAGAGCTTGTGTTATGGGCACTAGATGACTGATAAACTCAATACAATATATTACATAGATAGATATTTTTTTTATTACATATAGAAAACACCCAGACCAACGGAACAAATTTCTGCAGATCGTACACAAATTTGTTCCGAGGCGGGAATCGAACCCGCAACCTCCTGCGTCTCAGGCGGACCTTCGCCCACCGCGCCACATCGGTCGTCGATTATTTATTTATTATTATTTATCTTTCAATTCCATCTCGTGAAATGAATTCTGGGTAAGTCAGTTCTCTCTATGTGCGTCATTCGTCTTATTTGCAAGGACAAATAAAATTGATACATCTTATTTTTTTCTTTATTAAACAGCTCGATATCGCAGTTTCCAGGAAACCAAAGAGATTTTTTAACAGATACACTAATATTAGAATAGAAACGCGAAAGTTTGTATGTGTGGATGTATGTTACTCTTTTACGTAAAAACTAGATAGATAGATAGATAGAATAATATACTTTATTTCACAAAATTTGTACATGGGCGAGCATAATGCTAGATAGCATTCTCTACCTGCTAACCTTTGGGTAGTGTGGACAACAGTTTAGTTGGTAGTGCTTGGAAACAAAAACAGAGAAAGGAAAACATACTGAGTGAATAACATATTATAATTAATTTTAATATACTTACTTATGTTTATAAATAAATATAAATAAAATAAAACATAAAACTACGGAATATTCCGCGCTAAAATTTGAATAGACTTAGTTCTATTAGAATAGAAACGCGAAAGTTTGTGGTAAATAAATTTATGGATGTTTGTTACTCTTTTACGTAAACTACTGAACATTTCGGGCTGAAATTTGAATAAACTTAGTTCTAGCCCTAGAATAAAACAGTCTACTTTTCATCGCATAAATCAGTTCCCACAGAATAAAAATTGCCTTAAAACGTTTCCATAGAAACAAAGCGTATGAACCCGCGGACAGATACTAGTCTTGTATACATAGGGCGCTATGGCGGTCATTAGGGGAGACCTATTTCCAGCAGTGGACTAATATGGGATGATGATGATACATGTATGTGATGATCATGCTTGACATACCAAAAATGGGACAAAATTAAATTTGCAGATTGTACTTTTGTCCCATAATGAGAAACAAACACACAACCTCTTACGTCAAAGACGGACTCTCGGCCGACACGCCACTGAGGTCGTCATAGCGTTTATTTTACTTTTTATTTTTATAATCTTTGGAAAACTTACAGCGTGATAGACCCAGAGTTGATTCAAAGAATTTTTAAATTAAGGCTAATTAAAAGTTTCCACATAAAATAAAGTAGCAGCGCCCCGCGGTTTCACACGCGTAATTCTCTCATAAAATATAGCCTGTGTTATTCCAGACTATAATCTATCTCTGTGCCAAATTTCATTCATATCCGTTCGGTAGTTTTTGCGTGAGAGTTACAAACATCCATACTAACAACTTTTGCGTTTATAATATTACTAGCGACCCGCCCCGGCTTCGCACGGTTTTATTTATACGTATAAGCCTTCCTCGTGAATCACTCTATCTATAAAAAAAACCGCTTCATACACCGTTGCGTAGTTTTAAAGATTTAAGCAGTCAAAGGGACATAAGGATATAGGGACATAGGACAGAAAAAGCGACTTCGTTTTATACTATGTAGTGATTATGACTAAAGCAGTTGACATAAAATTGATTTACAAAAGGTAGATGTCAATTAATTTTACCTAAAAAAAGATTTAACTCGAAACTAGATTATTAATTTAAACTGACTTCCATTAACAATGAAATTTCACTACTAATTTAATTTAACTAATAGAAAGAATTTGGAGTCATGCAAAATATGCAAATTCAGGCACAAAGTAAACTAAACAGGGTGCCCATAAAATAGTTAATAACTATACATGGTGTCCATAAAGTAGTGTAGAAGCTTGTTGACATAATCAACTCACTATAATCTGATCTTTTGAACTTTGCAACAAGCGTACAACTTATAATAGAGCGGCAAAGTTGGTAAATACCCAGTAGATGATTCATGCTTCATTAACCAGAAAGTCACATATGAGAGTATGTAATAATTGTTATAGTTTTAGTAGAAGTAATTGAATGAAAGGCCTTTGTGTAGGAAAACACATTAACTCCTTCGGGAAAAGAGTTGCTAGAGCCAAGCTAGACTTTAAGATAGATCTTCTTTTGAAATCTTCTAATAGTAAATCTATATATATAAAAGAAAGTCGTGTTTGTTACAACACTTATAACTCGAGAACGGCTGGACCGATTTTTATAATTTTTGTGTTTTTGGATTTGTCTTCGTCGGGAATAGCATATTATGTATAAAAATATGATATTTGACAAATAAATAAATTTCCAAGTTTTAGTTTTTTATAAATATAAGCACAAATTGTTTATATTTTAACAATTTGACTATATCACTACATAGTATAAAACAAAGTCGCTTTCTCTGTCCCTATGTCCCTATGTATGTTTAAATCTTTAAAACTATGCAACGGATTTTGATGCAGTTTTTTTAATACATAGAGTGATTTAAGAGGAAGGTTTATACATATAATAAAACCGTGCGAAGCCGGGGCGAGTCGCTAGTATATTATACTTATGAAATGGCTAGCAAGAGTCTACCAATGTGCCTCTGTATAATGAACCAACATAATAAATAACTTTGGACTATCCACACAGCATCATCTAGCCCCAAGCTAAGCAGAGCTTGTGTTATGGGTACTAGATGACTGATCTACTTAATACACTATACTACAGAGATACATAGTTATTATCCTTAGAAAACAAAACAGCAGTAAAGAGATGTCTGAATATCATACAAAAATTTGTCCTGTAGAGAAATCAAACTCGCAACCTCCTGAGCCACAGGTGGAACTTCGCCTACTATGTCACAGAGGTCATCGTATTATTAGATTCTTTTTCTTATCAAGAAATTTTCAAGTCAAAGTGTCAGTGGCTTTGTTTCCTTTAGAACACAGGACTCTTGGACAAGTCACAATGAGTCTCAATTTTTAAATTTAGGGAGGCAACTTCCTAAACATAACATTGTATAGATAATACATTAGCTAAATAATAATTAAGTAAAGTGTATTTGTTTGTATGACTGTGTTCTATCTTCCGTGACGACATGAAACAGCTATGTCAAAAGATTAGCATTGGTTGCCCGTAAATACAACCAGATTATGCTGAGACTGGGACGTTTTGTGTCTCAAGCAAAATGTATCCTTTATATTAGACTAGCGACCCGCCCCGGCTTCGCACGGTTTTATTATACGTATAAACCTTCCTCTTGAATCACTCTATCTATTCAAAAAAACCGCATCAAAATCCGTCGCGTAGTTTTTAAGATTTAAGCGTTCAAAGGGACACTATGACATAGGAACAGAAAAAGCGACTTTATTTTATACTATGTAGTGACTAGCAGCGTCTCGCGGTTTCACCCGCGTAGTTCCCGTTTCGTGGGAATCCCAGTATAACATATAGCCTATGTGTTATTCCAGACTATTCTCTGTGCCAAATTTCATCCATACCCGTTCAGTAGGTTTTGGGTGAAAGAGTAAGAAACATACATACTCACAAACTTTCGCAGTTATAATATCAGTAGGATTATTTTTGAGTTACAAATATTGTTTTTCTATTTTATAAGAATCTACATGTAAACCTGCAGTGAAACTATGAGATTAGAAGTGAATACAATGGATTTTTGCTCTTGTCAAAAACACAGTGTGAGGGCACTTTTTTGTCTTATTAAAGAGAATAGAGTTCTTACTAAGCCAGAGAATCCTATAAGAATCTAACTTGATAGAAACCAAAATATATATTTTAGATTAGTATTTGTGTACTGTAACTGTCTTTAAATAAGTTAACCCTAAATGAGTTGTAGTAGCCTTCAAAATATATTTAATTGTATTGTAGATCTAGCACCGCCTTAGGGTTAAAAAAGAAACCTGTTAAGATGTTACGATTAATAAATAAATAAAAATAAATAAAACTAAGTGGATTGGCATGTAACGAGGAAGCTCTGAGTGCAGAGAAGTTATTTCTATTTGTTATTGAGTTTGGGAATCAATTGGGTTCATATCATAGCCACAACAGTGTGAAAACCTGTTGAAATCAGGGAAATACCTAGGAGTAGTAATTACAATTGTACTTTAATGGTCAGCAGCAATTTAATAAATATTAATGATCATTTATAATGCAAGACAATCCAAACAGAAATCTACCCAGAGTAAAGTTTCGTAGATAGATAAATTGGTCAAACAGTCTTTATAAAATATATGAAACTTTATTCATAAAGCCTAGCTCATGGCTTTTGAGCTAAGCAGAGAACTTATAGGCTATTGCTTGACATAATGTTTATGTGCAAAACGATCATAATCACTTGTCAAGGTCAGAGCTCAAATTGTGGACCAAAAACTTTGTTGAACATTTTAAAATAAATGAGAGCCATTCAAGTTATCATGGCAGTTATAAGAAGTTATAGAAAGTAAACAAGAAAAGCATAAAGCAACTTATTTGTGCTGTTTACTGGTACAAATCACTAGAAAATGTTTGCTCATTCCTGGCCATAAGCCTCTCTTTGTTTATGCCACAATTCTGTTGTAATTTGACCAGAAAGCGAGTGTTGATGAGTCATATTCGTCATAACATGCTTAAAAATAATGGAACATGGAAAAACCAAAATACCTTTGTGCTTACCCATTGTAGTGACATTATAATCAGCTTGAGTGAAGTGGAGACTACAAACTTTGGAGTATTTTGTGTACGGTTTGCCGCGCTTCAAAATTTCGTTCCATTTGTCCGCCATAGGCACGTCGCGAGGGAACCTATGGAATTTCACGTTCTTCGTCTTGCCGGCAAGGGAGGTGCATTGTGGGACTGTGCAATAATAACCCATCTTTGCAAAACTTTCCTGCTTTTGTTTCACAACATCGGTAACCGAAAACTTGTTGACGCACCGCACATCAAAACGCACTGGTGTCCCCGGCGTGTTACATAAAACTTTGGGGATCAATTATTATTTGTTGCAATCGTTATCACGTTGGTAAAAAAATGGAATCATCACACAATAGCCTTGAATTATTTGACATGTATCACCTTTTTCCTTCCCACTTTTCAGAAAAAATGGCTACTTTTGTATCATAGACAAAATATTTTGTCATGTCCCGACTGTAGGGGAAACGATTAATCGACTAAAATGTGAGAATCGGTTTGAAAAGCCCGGAAGCCAAGTAAGAATCCATCACATTCAAACCAAAAATTAAAAATTGCATCTGGCAACATCCGCCATTTTTTCTGTTTTGGTAAATGTCGGCGCTTGGTGTTTATGCGCCAAGTTTTGTTTGTTTTTATAAAATTCCGCCTTTACACCATCGTACGAACTATGTTTATAATTTAGATATGTTAATTCATGTGGTAAATTGTGCGCTGAGCTAACAAAATGCCTTACTACTGCACCGTACCGCGGTGCACATCAATGGCTGGTAAAGCGAAGAATGTATCATTTCACCAGTTTCCTAGGGACGAGGAGCTGGCTAGATTGTGGAATGATATACTAAAACGAGGGAAACCATACACGAAGTACTCAAAAGTGTGTAGTTTGCACTTCAAACCGGAAGACTACACGATTACTAGCGTCGGAAAAAATAAGGGTAAGTTCAACTATTTTTCTAGGAAGGTATAGTTACCTACCTGTCTATTCAGGTACCTACTACCTGTTCTAATTACGGGTGCTGTTACCGAACCAAGGCCCGATTTTTTAGGTACTTGGGCGCGTTGAATAGGTGTAGTACATAACTGTTCTTATTGTTTGTTCCAAGTTTGAAAAGTATGTTGTAACAGTATGCTTTAGTGATTAGTATAATAATTGGAATTTTTGTGTAGGCAGTACTGAGATTCATTGTGTGTGAATTTTAGTCATTTTTGTAATTTATAGAATTGACTTGTTACATTAATTTTGGTGCTCATTATGGGAGGCCTATGTGCAGCTGTGGACTAATATAGGCTGATGATGATGATTAATTTTTGACATACTTCTCAATAATGTTAATTATTTTTAATTGAAATACATTGTGTGTGTTTAAAAGATATCCCTTAAAAAAATCTTGGGGATAAATGGACAGTAACTTTATCTACATCGAAAATAATAAAGAAATATGGAAACAAATAAATACCTACAGTTGAAATATTTGGCTAACAGCTGACTTATGTAAAAAGTAGAAGATAGATTGTAAATCAGTAAATGTATAACTTTTTTTTTTACGCTCACAAAATAAGCACTTAGACGAGAAAAACTTTTAAACTATACATTATTATTATAATAACTAGCTGGTGCCCGCGACTTCGTCTGCGCATGATTAGTATTTGGAGTACTCGCGATTTTACTTGCGAAATTCCCTTTCCCGTGGGATTTTCGGGATAAAATAAAGCCTATTTCTTATTCCAGCTTATAATCTATCTCTGAGCCAAATTTCATCCAGATCCGTTCAGCAGTTTTTGCATGAAAGAGTAACAAACATCCATCCATCTATCAATCTATCCATCCATCTATCCATTCATACTTACAAACTTTCGCGTTTATCAGTTCAATTCAGTTTGGTTCCCCTGGGCTATACGAGTTTTCAAAAATTTCTCACAGCATCTGAACGACGCGCGCGCGTCGTTCAAATGCTGTGAGAAATTTTGAAAACCTGTATAGCCCAGGGGAACCAAACTGAATTCCGGGATAAAATGTATCCCATGTCCAATCGTCCCGAGTTCCATTCGAATTCATTCACTTCCCTCGTGATGCGTGGTTAAAGAATTTTTCTTTCACCCTCTCTCCCAGGGGAACCTTACCGAATTCCGGGATAAAATGTATCCCATGTCCAATCGTCCCGAGTTCCATTCGAATTCATTCACTTCCTCGTGATGCGTGGTTAAAGAATTTTTCTTTCACCCTCTCTCCCAGAGGAACCTTACCGAATTCCGGGATAAAAAGTATCCCATGTCCTTCCTTGTAGTATGAACTCAAATCGTCCCAAGTTTCATTCCAAGTCATTCAGCAGTTTCGGCGTGATGCGCGGTAAAGGATTTTTACTTTCATACCCTCTCCCATGGGAACCTTACTGAATTCCGGGATAAAAAGTATCCTATGTCCTTCCTCGTAGTATGACCTATAATCATGCCGAGTTTCATTTAAATCCATCAAGTAGTTTCGGCGTGATGCGCGTTTACGATACAGACAGACAGACAGACATGAATGAAAAAAATTACAGTTTTGGCTTGAGTATCGATATTAGAGTGCCCTCCAAAAAAAATGTTCAAAATATCTTCAATGTACAGAATTGGACCTGTTACAGTTTTATTATAAGTATAGATAAAGTGTTAATTGATTTTCTCTCCGCTTCAATCTTATGGCATCCATTGAGTTCCCTAGATGCTTCCTCCATTGCCTACTGTGTGGCAATGCTGACATGCTGCATCAGATACTCACCACTCACCAGCTCTGTTTTTTTTATTTATTTATTTTATACTATACAAATAAGCACTTATTTTATTTGAAAAGCTTAACTAAAAGCATGATTCGGTTTGTGTGAAAGCCTCTTAGACCAGTGACTAGTTTGTACATAGCTTTGAACTGATCTTATATGCTTACTTCACTACATAGTAGGTATAAAATAAAGTCGCTTTCACTGTCCCTATGTCATTATGTCCCTTTGACTGCTTAAATCTTTAAAACTACGCAACGGATTTTGATGCGGTTTTTTTTAATAGATAGAGTGATTCAAGAGGAAGGTTTATATAATAAAACCGTGCGAAGCCGGGGCGGGTCGCTAGTTTATTTATATTTAAAACATCAATCAATCTAAAGCTCATCATCCTACAGGTCAATGGAGAACACTCCGCAAGGACGCTGTGCCGTCACAGAATCTGCCTTCGGAGACTCCAGCTCCATACAGCAGAAAGCAATGGGACTCCTGGAGCCAGGGTAGCGCTCCGGTCATGGATCAAACGGTGAGCCAAAATTTTCAAACTTCAAAGGCGATTTTCTCAAAATTGGTAGCGACGACCCACAATTTTTATTTGACCCCTGGAAGTGCCTTCTGGAGCTCTACACGTTGGACTCTTTTGCTGATTTTTACGTAAATCAAGCCAAAAAAAAACAAAAACCACGTGGCCACGTGGTACCCGATCCAGACAATATTTCATCTTTTTGGAAGAGGAACTACGTGGACGTCACCCCATCGAGCACAAAGGCGTTTCCAGGATAAACATTTGTTAAGTTTTGACGAAGATATTCACTTCGGAGACTACAGCTCCGTACAGCAGGAAGCAATGGGACTCCTGGAGCCAAGGTAGCGCTCCGGTCATGGATCAAACGGTGAGCATTGTTTGATAGACTAGGGATGTAATGATACCTACAGGATTTGTTTAATATATAACAATATTATCTGCTGACTTGAACGGTTTTGTATCGGTTTATTATAGATATATTTATGCAATAAACCAATACACAATAAAGTTTACTTTTAGTAGATATTTCTTAGGAGAACAAAGTTTATTCAAATTATTAGGAGATAATCTGTTACGGAAATCATTTTGTATGACCCAGTTGAAGGAAGTTTTTTGCTCTTTTCAAACTGTTTTAAATCGGCCGCTTATATCGATATCGGAAACGTTACATCCCTATATACCTCTAGAATAAGAATATCTTTATTTATAAATTAAATTTAGTTAAAAATCATTTATTTCGGACAACATAAAAATTAAATTTAGATCCATATTGTGTTAGTATTGTAGATCCATATTGTGTTAGTATTATCCTATGTTAGTGACACGTAATTTTTTACTTTTTAAATAGGTATACTAAGTAGTTTGAAACTCTGCAATCGAATAATGTCAAAGTTATTTCATCATTACTCGATTACAGTGCTTGAGGAACGGGCTATCCCATTTATCGTTCAGTGCAGTGCGATGCACGCTCGGAAACAAACGTGTCTCGCTTTTGCACTGTTACGAATTTCATAATTTCGCGACACGCGCGGCTCATGCCGCTGCCCGGTACCGCGATGGCTGACAAAGCCATAATCGTCAACGAACTGTTGGCGTTCATACAGAACGCCATAGATACAATGGACGAGATCAGCATCTTGCAGATCTGCAAGTCCAACTTCAAGGAGGCGGACATCTGTAGTGGCAAGCTGCTGCTCTTCACCACGCTCGGCAAAGAAGCCCGCATGCCGTCCCGCCGGAGGGATGGAGGGGAAAAGAGTCTCCAGGACATCGTGACGCTGTTCAAGGAGACTGATCCTGACGACGTGCCGGATTTCGTCGCCAAGGAGCTGCATAAGCTCCCACCGGTGGGATTCGACCACGTCGACGTCACCAGGCTGCTGAAGGACATCACGTTCCTGAAAACTAGCCTGACCGAAGTGCTGGCTAGGTTAGAGGCGTCGGATGCTACCATCTCCGGATTGCGTGCTGAATTGATGTCATTACGTGACCTCAATTTAGTAAGTAGATCGCCCGCCTCAAATAATGTCAACATGCATCGAGGTGCAAAGTGCAACGTTTCGGTATCGGAATTTGTCGATTCATCAGAGTCGCCGATCGCCGCTGCGTTTACACCGAACGCGTGCCCACAGCCCGCCGCCTGCATCTCTCGTCCCGCAGAGAAGCCGACACCGGTCACACTGGCTACTCCCCGACAACGTGACTACGCTTCTGCAGCGGCCAGCAACGCTGCAGTCCCTCAAACTATGGGGAAGAAGCAGAGCTGTGAACCAATTCACAGCGCTGCGACCGTTAGGGCTCCACGGAAGGGACCCTGTGACGCAGAGGGCTTTACCGAGCTGATAAGGAAGAAACGGAAGCCCTCTTGCCGGAATCAGTGTGGTACTGCTCTAAGACCTAGCGAGCAGCACTTTAGAGCGGAGGTACCTACTACGCAGATCTACGTGTCCCGCGTTCATTACGATGTGAAGCCCATAGAGATAGCGGAGTACATCGGAAAGAAAGCCGGAGTTAAATTGAGGGTCGAGAAGCTGGACTCTCGTCATAATGTAAGCTTCAGCTCATTTATGGTGAGGGTCCCGACGGAGATGTTAAAGACCTTCATGAGCCCTGACTTCTGGCCGAAAGGGGTGAAGTTCCGGCGGTTCAAAGGCCGCCTATCATGGGATCCCCCGCGCCGAGACACGCCGGCGACCACGCGTGTGCCCTAGTATAATATATTGTGATATGTATTTTAGCTTTAAGGTATATATTGATATGGACCGTAGAATAAGTTATTTAAGATCTGTCTACTTGTTCTAATGTTGTCCGAAATAAATGAATTTATTATTATTTATTGGATAATGCATTCAGGATGATGTTGGTATAGTAAGGACAAATTTTCTTGGCAGTTCTGAACATAGGCTTTGCGAACTTTTGCGCATGCACAGTCGCGAAGAAAACTGTTATTGTCAGATAAACAAATATACGATCAGAAAATATCTAATACAGGGAGAAAGTACTGATTAATAATAATTATGGCATTAAGCCATTATTATTATTCAAGGTTTGTTTTTTTTTAATCTTTAAATTGTATCATATTTCAATATTTATCCTCTAACTTTGTTTTTTTATTTGTAAAAACGAACAAAAACACAACGAACACTTTTGTACCCAACTGTGGTCAAGACAGAGATAGTGTCACAAACACCAAACCAATGCTGACGTGTGACAGAGACAAATACCTCGTACCGAGTACTGCCGATAAAGATCGAAGTTAACAAAAGTCAAGATATAAGAGATGTGCGTACTTGTGGGTGTTGTTTAATCGATTATTATTTAAATCGATTGAAATTAAGTGATAAAAAATGTTTCTATTCGTTTTTATAATGAGGTTTTAAAGTTCTCAAACAGTCGTTACTCAAATGGTATTTAATAGATTTCTAAAATTTAAGTAAATCCTGTCTTTTAAAATATAAAACACAGTTTCACCAAACATTTTTTTTTAATCATTTATAAATGAGTAAGTAAATTGACTTTATTAGTAAATTTAGCAACTTAAATAATCTTCTATACCCTAAAATGAATGAGTTCAAAATGAAACTAATCGATTACGAAATTCGATCGTATAAAGGATTGATTGTTTTTATGTAGGGTGTGTCTCTAGCCTAGACCACCGCCCCGTGCACCCTACTCATGCCACCATTTGGTTCCTAAAAAGTGTAGCTGCGCAGCCTTCCGCGCGTAGTTCGGACCTGCCAAGATAAATTGTCCTTACTGTACTCCCGTGCAGCCTGCACAGCAACGAGGCGACTTTCTTCCGGATACAGGCAATCACGTTCGTGCACAGTCTCCGCGAACATTCCTGACGCGCTGCAGAACCGCGGGAGACCCAGCAGCATCCTGAACGCATTATTATGCTGGACGCGAAGGGTGTTGATCGCTTTTTGCGTATATCGATACCTCTGGGCTCACTTGGCGTAAAGGACAAAAGGCGACTTTACAGGATACGCAAAAAACAAAAACAAAAAGTTTATTTCGACTGTAGTTTTTTTGTTTTTGATGCTATTTGGACGAAACCTAGGAAGAAAGTACTTAGAATTTCTGGTACTTTCTAAGCCTGTGTTGATAAATTATCCTAGTGTTATATTTACTGAAATAAAATTCCTATACTACCATAAAATTACAAAGAAATGACCTATACGCCCCAAAAACTAAACAGTGTATGCAAGCACCTTAAGGCGTAAAGCTACTTTTGATGTTCAAAACTGTACAAATCAAAGTTGTAATTGACAAATTTAAAAATTTTGAGGTCGTAAAGGATTAACTAGTAGGCTAATAAATTAATAAATGATGTAATTTTTGTATGTATTGTGTTTATATGGTTGCTCTTTTCTTTTAAGTTTAATGAAAGAATATTTCTCTATAAATAAAACATAGATTAAATCAAATAAAAATGGTTAATTACAATTTCTAAGGTTTGCACAAAATGTGTAGCATTCGCTACGCAAGGTGGTAGTTCCAGTACTCCACACATCTCGTCACCAGGGCAGAGTGTAAACCTGATGAAACTTTAGGAAAAAATAGGTAAATAAACGCGATAAATATCCTTGAATGTGTATTTTAAACAATTACTTTTACTTATTTATCATAAACATAACAGAACATAATCTTTATTGTTTACTAAGCTTGGGTCCAGTTTGCTCAGAACCGTTTTACAGCTGGGGAAAAAACATGTACCTAGATAGTTATTTAACTTTGCACTTTAGTTACCTAATTTACTTAATTCAAAACACACAAAAAAAAACCTTTATCACTTATTTACCTTAATTCAAGGCATTGGCATTCAACGTCGTCCTGTTTTTGGAGTCACGTTGCGATCAGGATAGAATTGCAAAGATGCAGGCGAATTTGTGGTGTAAATCAAAGTATTTTTTTCGAAACAAGTACATAGGTTATAATAACTATTGGAATTCGATGATGCCCGGAGTAGTTTTTAGTAAAACTGCGTTCGCAAATGCTGGGTAATCACATCGTTTGCCCACATGATTAGGGCGGAATACGCTGGTAGCAGACCGAATGGACATTAATAAGTGACGGTATAGGAGTTGGCAATGCCTTCTAGTTAAGAAAATTCATAATTAATACATCTACCCCGGTTAATTTTGAACTTTACCAAATTTACCGGGGTAGATCTGTGGTGAGAAATTTCGAACTCTTAAGCTGTATTAGTGGTGAATTTTCATGATTAGAAGGAATTTTCAAAGAAACTATACTAGGTTTATTGCTGGATTTAGTAAGGTCGTAAAGAACAATTGATTTTTAAAATTTAAAATAGCAAGGTCGTAAAGGACAAATCAATTTCCTTATTTCATTTTGCAAGGTTGTATAGGACAATTGACAAATGTTTTGTCATTTACACCCTATTTTTTCCAAAAAATAGTGATTACGCGATAAAAATCCTGGGTCGTAAAGGCGTTTTTTTTGCGAATTTGAGGAAACTAAATATACAGTTCGATAGAGAATTAAAAACTGAGTAAAACTGCATTATTAACTCAATTTCGACCAAATGTCCTTTACGCCAAGTGAGCCCAGAGGTATCGATATGTGGTCCATAGGCTACTCGTGTAAAACGCATATAGCATTTACAAACTACCTACTACTAAGTTACCTAGTTTCTTAAATTACCCGACACCATGAATTACATAAGTAGTTACTCAGGCGGGCGTTAATAAGTTATCATCAAGCTACATCTACCTTAATCACCACACCTGCCTTCCGAGATTCCAGCTCCATACAGCATGAAGCAGTGGAATGGAACTGCTGGAGCCAGGGTAGCGTCCATGGATCTTTTGTTTAGCATTAGCAACAGACTTAAAAATAGAAGTTTTTCTAATTCACTGTATTTTTAGAAAGGAAACATAACATGTTTAGACCAAAGTCAACATAAAATTTAGTGTCTATGGCCACCCTTATAAATAATGTGTGCTTTTAATTAGTTTATGTGTGCTACTGGCACACGTCAACGGCTAAGTGTTCGTATTTCGAGTAAATAAATCCATGAATCCAGCTTCTAAAACATCATACAATACTGGGCAAATCATCACATTCACTTTCGTCAACGGATGATGATAACTTGCGCTTGATCGAATCGAACGATTCTCAGCGACATTGAACGAAGATTCGAGATAACATTTGGACGGATATTGTACCAGAGTAACATCACTTATCCATGGGAGTATTGTCTTTCAAATATCATACTAAATACTAACCCACACTTCACAGTTCTACCAACAGATAGGTACACTTGCTCACTCTGTGAGTCTCGTCACAAATCACACAGGCTCGTTTCTATCTCTCTTAGCTTGACAAATTGGGAGGAAACAAGGAAGCGAATGAAGACCGTGACAGGCTGCTTCGAGAGCAGGAGGATAGTGAAGCTGAGTTCCTGGCTAACCTTGGCAAGATCCAATCCCTCAAGGGCCAACTCGCTCAACTCCATGCGCATCACGAAGATGCAGTCTCAGAAGTGGACCGTTTAAATGCATGCCTGCGTTCCGTCGACAATTGCTATGAATCATATGAACTGGTGTTGCAGCAGAACAAAGACCTACAGCAAGAGCTAACAGAGTGTAGAATAAGACTTGAAAACTTAGAGTACAAGCCCTTGCCTTCCGCAACATGTTTCTATAGTACAGATCTGCAAACAGAGCTTAGTAAAATTGATCCAAACATGTCGAATGTGGATATTATTACACCATGTAGCCATGGTCACAGTCAAATGCCTCTCATAAAAGGGAGAAGTAAAATTAAAAAGTATGTCAAATTAAACCACTTCATAAGGAAGTCAGAAAAAAAAATCTAGAAACAAAAACAGCTTCTTAATAATGCTAAACTGAGCAAGGAAAAGTGCAAATGTAACTTGCAAATAGAGTTAGACTCCTGCTATAATTTAATAGGACGGAACTCAAAAGATCTAGACTATATGGCTGATAAAATAAAAACTTTAGAAAGAGCACTTCATGATTGTGTCCAGTAATTATAAACAAGCCCAAGAAGATGCACAAGAACGCATTCTCAAGATGCAGGATATTTTAAATAATGAGAGTACATATGTTGAAGTACGGCATAATTGCACGCAAACTGATTTTGAGATGGCCACCATATACTGTAGCACTTTAACTTTAAC
This sequence comes from Eupithecia centaureata, assembly GCA_944547425.1. Taxonomy (NCBI): domain Eukaryota; kingdom Metazoa; phylum Arthropoda; class Insecta; order Lepidoptera; family Geometridae; genus Eupithecia; species Eupithecia centaureata. The sequence goes on from OX155703.1 coordinate 1,879,427, forward strand.
GGAAGATGCTGTGAAGCTTGTGCCCCCATCACCGCTGAAGTCTCCATCTGCGTTCCTGGCGGCGCCGCCATTGCCTTCGCACGGGGCCCACTGTGGTAGCCATAAAACACCGATTGTACCCAACGAGGGTCCAGTTCAAGCTGCACCATCTTCAGTTAAGGATTTAGATTTAGACAATCAAAATACTAGGAAGACTGTTATATATTCAGATAAGTTGGGTGCTAGGATGGGAATAAAACTGCGTGACCTTCTTTTACAAAATGTTGTAAATAATTGTTATCCACATTGTAACATAAATAGAATTACCGATTATATACAGAAAGATAACTCCCTAAATCACAGCACCACCCTAATAGTTCAGCTTGGTGAAACTTGTGTAAAACGTTCACAGTTGATTAGGCTTGTTGAAGTACTCTTAGGAAAGGTAGAGAATGGACTGGGGAAACTGATTATTTGCTCCTTCCCCTACTCAAAGTCACTAACACTTAAACAAAATGACAATTTATTTAAAAATAACTTGCTGATTTACAACATGAAATGTCGTCATAGTGATGTATTATTTTTTGATTCTAATAATTTTATTAGTAAAACTATTTTGACTAGGGACACAGTGGACCTAACCCAACAATGTAAAAAGATAATTGCTAAATTATTAGCATACAATATTTTTGATCCCGTTATAAGTAGTATAACGCAGTTACCTGACGAGCCTGTACATGTAGTTAGTAATAGTACTAATGAGGGCATTAAAGCTACAGTGTCAGTAAACTCAAATATAAACTGACCGCGATGACAATGGGAAAGCAAAAAGCCATGTTTCACATAGTCCATCAGAATATACAAGGCTTACCCAGCAAAATCCTAGAATTAGAATTATTTATGAACCATTTAAATGTAGATGTTATGTGTGTAACAGAACACTGGATTGTAAAGAATCAGTTACTGCCTTTTTATAATAACTATTGTTTTGTAAGTTCATATAAAAGAAAAGCTGCAATACGTGGCGGCTCTCTTATTTTAGTAAAAAATAGTCGTAAATGTAAAGAAAGAAAAGATATTGTAAAACTTTCTATTGAGAGGACTATTGAACTTTCTTGTGTGGAATTGGAGCGACATATCGTTGTGTGTGTATACCGACCTCCTGACGCAGATCAGGTTGCTTTTGAATGTACTATGGAAGAAGTTTTGCTGAAAGTATTTACTTGTATTATAACCACACGCATTTTATTTATCCTACATAACACACTACTATGTTATACTGATATTATAATCGCGAAAGTTTGTATGGGTGTGTGGTTGTTTGTTACACTTTCACGCAAAAACTAGCAGATCGGGCTGAAATTTTGAATAGTTGTAGTTCTAGTCTTGAAATAACGCTTTTTATCTGTAAATCAGTTCCCATGGGATCGTAATAGCTTTGAGACGTTTCCGTTGAAACAGTGCGAAGCCCCGGGCCATCCATTACAATGAAATTTACGTCTCAATACTAACTAACATGAACTGTGCTCAGGTTGTAAGCAGGGCTGGATTTAGAGGTCTGAAGGCCTCGGGGCGGGGCAAACAAGAAGCGGAGGCCCCCTTGGCTCCAAATTAAATGAAAAAATCCAAATAAAAATTTTTTCAACATTATAATAAATGTTTGTAGAAAGTACTGTACGCAAAGGTAAAACAGCGAAAGTCACCATCAAAGGAAAAGTTGTTTACTAGTGTTTGCAAGTCAGAATATGCTTTTTTCCAAAGTCTCTATTGTGGGGCCCTCTTTTGTGGAGGCTCCGGGGCAGTGGCCCTGGTTGTCCTCCCCTAAATCCGGCCCTGCAGAGTGATTACGCTATTCTCAATGGATCCATGGATGGGAGGCCGGGCATTAAACAGTCTATTTCCATGGATGGGATAAATTCAATTACACTATATTTATGGCTAGATGGTCAAAGTGAATGAACATTATCGTTTTTGCCTAAAGCTTGTCCTTAAAACTCTTTCATCAACTGAAATAATATTGTTAGTATCCTCCCCTTCCAAATTTACACTTGGAAATAAGAATAAACACACTAATTTCGTTCATCCATCTACAACCTTTACTGGTCCACTGCTGGACGCAGGCCTTCCCATGATAAGCGCCTCATTGGCATTCATCATATGGGAGTAATGCCCATAATCACCACGCTGGGCATGCGGGATCGTTCATCCATGGGCTTTAATTTCGGCTGGGACCGGCAATTGTCCTTCGATGTATAATTTATTTGCAATTGGATGGATGGGAATCATAAAGGCCATCAAAAGGGCTTTCTTATGTCAAATATTGGATTGGAGATTTTACCGTAATCACTGTGCTGGTATGGTTGTAGGTATTGTATGAATTATCGTAATTTACAGATCCAACATCAGATGGCCCAAGCCATCTACATGCAAACGATGATGGCGATGCAGGCCACGGGAACCGAACCACCTGCTCTCCAGAACGGTAAGACAACACAACCACTATTCCTATAGCGAAATATTTTCGATAATAGATGATTCTGGATTATCTACAAAGCATCATCTAGCCAAGCTAAGCAGAGTCCGAATTCCACTAAATAAATCGCTTCCCCATATAAATAGTATCATGTCAAAATGTCAGTGTTAAACTCTTTTTGGTACTCTACTAGCACTAACTTTTTGAGGTTCATTCATAACTGTGACGATTATCTTTAAAACTACCAATTTGACATTCTAATTATGAAGTCTCTTCAAACGAAAAAAAATAGTAGAATACCAAATGCACAAACGTCATTTTAATCATCTTGATAAAATAGCACTATTGAGACCTTTGTTTTGACATTAGTGGAATTCGGCCCCTGAGCTTGTGTTATGGGTACTAGATGACTGATATTAATTGATATATCGTATAATATACGAATAGCATGTTATGCTACTCATATGATAAATGCGATAGTAATTATGTCTGTTTGTAACGCTTTCACGCCAAACTAAATTTTGGCATAGAGATAGCCCAACCTGAATAAAGCTACTTTTTAATGAGATTTTTTTTTTGAAATCGTATAAGGAAGGTTTCTTCATTTTAGAAGCTTGAAAAAAATTTATTGGGTCATTAGATTTATTAAATTTACTAGCGACCCGCCCCGGCTTCGCACGGTTTTATTTTACTTATAAACCTTCCTCTTGAATCACTCTATCTATTAAAAAAACCGCATCAAAATCCGTCGCGTAGTTTTTAAGATTTAAGCGTTCAAAGGGACACCATGACATAGGGACAGAAAAAGCGACTTTATTTTATACTATGTAGTGATTACGGCTTAGATTTTTAAGAGTTTGTTATAATTGTATATACTAGTGAGCCTAGAGGTTGTTATAGTAAATAAATAAATATTCATATAACTTGGGTGATTAGATATAAATACATCACTACATAGTATAAAATAAAGTCGCTTTCTCTGTCCCTATGTCATTATGTCCCTTTGAACGCTTAAATCTTTAAAACTACGCAACGGATTTTGATGCGGTTTTTTTTAATAGATAGAGTGATTCAAGAGGAAGGTTTATACGTATAATAAAACCGGGGCGGGTCGCTAGTATTAAATAAAATACATGACAATCAATACTACGCCATCTAGCCCCAAACTAAATAAGATATATTAGTCCAGTCATTATATACATTTGGAAAAGAAAGTGAACCGAGAAAGCCAAATTTTTGATATTACGTGGGGGGTGGCTAGAAAAGCTTAAGTTCAAATTGTCGACCAAAATAACCTTGTGCAATTTCCGCCATCTTGAAAAAAACCCTTAAATTCAGTTTTTTCATCATAACTCGGTTCCCCGTTGAGATACGAAAATTTTTATCGAATACTTTTTTGTAGCTTTTTTTACGATCTACAATTAAGGTCCTTTACATTTTTCACGTATCGATCGTCGTTTTCTAGATATCGATCAAAAATATCGAAAATTTTTGGAGATTTTTTTTTATTTCGCTATTAACTTTTTAAGAAGATATCAAAAAATGTTTGAAATAAGACTTGTAGAGCGTGTCCAGACCTACAAATTCGTTTTTTTATTTTTCATTTCCGACAAAAATTACGACCTCCAGCGCGCCACAAAGTCAGTAAAACTGTGCCCGGTTTTCATTTAGCCGCTCGCTCGGTTGTATCCACACGTCGAAATGGATGGAGAATGGTTCAGGGAATTATTGCAATACAAAAAAAAATCATAAACCAGCCGAATTATAAATCAAATACATGAAATTTATTGATAAAATAATTTGACATGAATAATTTTACATGAAATTTATTGATAAAATAATTTTTATGCAGCAAAAATAATGATTACAGGTGGTAATTTTTTTTTTTTTTCATTTTCACGTTCACACGTTTCACTTTCACACATTTTCACACGTTTTTCGTCGTTTGGACGGTCCTGGCTGTTCAAGTTCCTCCTCAGTAGATTCTTTGTGGCTTTGTGGCGCGCTGGAGGTCGTAATTTTTGTCCGAAATGAAAAATAAAAAAACGAATTTGTAGGTCTGGACACGCTCTACAAGTCTTATTTCAAACATTTTTTGATATCTTCTTAAAAAGTTAATAGCGAAATAAAAAAAATTCTCCAAAATTTTTCGATATTTTTGATCGATATCTCGAAGACGACGATCGATACGAGAAAAATGTAAAGGACCTTAATTGTAGATCGTGAAAAAAGCTACAAAAAAGTATTCGATAAAAGTTTTCGTATCTCAACGGGGAACCGAGTTATGATGAAAAAACTGAATTTAAGGGTTTTTTCAAGATGGCGGAAATTGCACTAGGTTATTTTGGTCGACAATTTGAACTTAAGCTTTTCTAGCCACCCCGCACGTAATATCAAAAATTTGGCTTTCTCGGTTCACTTTCTTTTTGAAGCCGATTTTTCCGACGTAATGACTGGACTATATATATAGAAATATAGAAGATACATAGAAAAATAAATAAGAAAAGTTTTTAAAATGTTTACCCTTACATGGAAAAATAGAAATGTAACTTTGTATGGAAATATGTAAGGTGTGACTGCCTAAAGTCATTATTCCACACGGATGGAGTCGCCGGTACAGCTATAAATCGGTATTCCACTAAGTCAGTCCTGGATTTGTAAATGGGCCGTATAGGCCGCGGCCTAGGCAATAAAATTGTATGTCTACCGGGGGGGGGGGGGGGGGGGGGGGGGGGTGCAGCTACGGCTCTGTACATGGGGCAGCGGAAAAAGTGGCCTACACTCCTAAAAAATATAAATCCGGCACTGCACTAAGTACACGATATTCAGGGCCCGGTAGTTAGGGCGATTAGGGAGCAAGGCTTGCCGAGTCCCTCCGGTCGCCCTAATTAGGGAACCTTACGCTCTAAATCTTGTTACACCTCTCTTAATTAGGGTAAGGGTCCCTGAATATCGTTTAGTGGAATACCGCTTATAATTTAAAGTCATTGAAAACGGGATATTTACCATGATTTGATTTCTTTTGAGTTTTCCGATATTTCGGTACCGTTTCAAGGGCCATGATCACGAAAGAACTGAGAACGAAGAGGACTTTTCAATGACTTTAGTGTTTAAAACCATGATAGTTGAAAGTAATACTATAATTTATTATTTTGTTGTTCTTATAACATTTTTTTATTATTCTTACAGGGCCTAAACCAGAGCTTCCAAACACATCATACCACGAAGATATAAAAAACAAACAGAGCGATTGCACCTACCGATGTACCGACTGCGCCAAATGCTTCAAAGATCCTGATGTATTCATTCTCCACAAAAGAACACACACTAAAGACAAATCCGAGAAGGAAAACTACAACGTAAACCTCACTTTACGTTCCAATCCGATCTTAGCTAACCTCCTGAAGACAGATAACTTCGACCAGAACATTGTTAATATGGAGAATCTATTACTAACAGCTATAGCAGCAAATATGGATTATTTGAGGAACTATTCGACTATCAAGGAAGATAATTTTGAGGGATATGATAACCCTAGAGATGGGTATGATAATCGAGAGGATTACAGAAATAGTCAGAGAATCAATGAAAGTAGCGAGAGAAATGATTTAGATCGGAATAAAAACGGTTTTGATACAGAAACTGTTAATAGAAGCTATAGAAACGATTGTAGAAGTGATACCGATGCTATGTATGATTTGAATCGATTGAAAAGTGATTTGAATCGACGCAGCGTCGAGATTCATGTTAGGAGTGATTTGTCGCAAGCTAACGTCCAAGTTAAAAGTGATTTGTCAGTGCATGAAGGTGATTCAGTTGATTCGAATCAAATTACAGAAAGTGTGATTGATAAGAGTTATTTGGAACGTCAAAATCACAGTGAAAATCACAATGGTGACACAGATCGCAGTGAAAATAACGGTGAACGAATAAATCACAGTGAAAATATTAATGACCAAGAGAACGTTAATTCTGTGGATAGCAGAGTAAATGGTTATGCAGTGAATTTTGCAAGTCAAGATGACCAAATTCCATACAAAGCTAGTTTTTATAGAGAGAGCTATGCTAAAAATTCTACAATAGTAGATGGAGAAAATTTACTCGCACCAAATTGCTCATTGCAGTTTGAAAACTTTCCCTCAAAGGACGAAAATTGTTCAAAAAGTGATTTAAACCATAGTTCTTCCTGTGATACTGATGTAGATGAGTCACTGGACTCAAACAGCCTGGTTATAGATGAGAGTGTTTAGTTAAGTTTAGTTTTAAACTTAGATTTTAAGATCATGGGATATTCTGAACTGTGTTTAGGGTATAAGCAAACTTGAAAATTCAGGATTTTGTTTGGAGAACGAATTAAGGTAAACTCCTCCTGTTTATTTAATAACCTGCATACTTATAGAATGTAATAAAATCTTGGCAAAGACGTCATCAAAGAAAAAAGAAATATGTAGTACATTTAAACTTTTCTAAAAGTAAACCTTATAAAACAAAAATTACCTAGGAAGACCCCAATGGTGCGGTGGGCAAAAGTCCGCCTGCGACGCAGGAGGTTGCGGATTCGATTCCCGCCTTGGAACAAATTTTACTATCTGCAAATATTTGCTCTAGGATTCTGGGTTTTCTATCTATAATATATATTATTGTATTAAGTATATCAGTCATCTAGTACCCATAACACAAGCTCTGCTTAGCTTGGGGCTAGATGATGCTGTGTGGACTGTCCGGAATTTTTGATATAATTTATATTCGGACTAAAGAGTCTACATAGCAAACCAATATGGCTACCTTTAAGTTTGATATTACTCCACACAAGTTGATCACTGCTTGTTATCATCTCATGCTGTCCTGCTCACTTCGAAACAGATCTGAGTGAGACAACATGAGTTACGTCTATCATTCCATTCTAAAGGTATATAGGTTGAAAGAATTAATACAATATGAGCGAGAAAACATGAGTGATTTTGTCTCTATCATGCCATTCTATAAGTATGCAGGTTTAAAGAATAATTATTATCGTAAACTCACTTAAATTCAATTCTAAATTGGTGAAAAACTTTTTAGGGATTGTACTATATAATGTGACTCATTTGGTTTTTAGACTTCCTATTTAGCTTTTTTGATGCCTTTTTAGGAATAATATGGGTATTATACCAAAAATAATTTTCACATAATGTATATTCATGAACATGGTATATATCATTATTTTTTTCAAACAGAAATCAAATAATCTCTCATCCGGCTTTTTTCAAACAGAAATTAAAAATATATGTCATCCAGTTTTTAATAAATATATAGCGCTTGGGCATGACGCCAAGAATGGGCGCATACCTATCTTTATACTTATCAAGTAAAAAAAATAAGTGTTGCCATCTGTGAGTTCAAAAATTACTAAGCATTGAAACAGTCACATAATATAGTTATGTTCCCATACAGTATTACCAACATAGTATATTTTAGTAATACTTACAGCCCAACAATGCAAGAGTATTTTTATTTTATTATTTTCATGCAGTATGTATAAAACGTTCTGCCATATCTTACCAACATATATAATTATACCATCAAATGTACGAAATAATTTTGTAGCTACGCACTTAACTGAAAGAAATACATACTTATGTAAAAATTATAATATTCCCAACTTTAATAAAATGGTACCTTTGTTTAATCTAACTCTTTGAAAGTTTTTCATACAAATAACTAACTATAGAAGTATTTTTGTATATTTGGTGAAGAAAAGTATAACAATATTGTACATATGTACATGTATTAATTATTTTGTGTAATGGCAGTATAATATTTCCAATATAAAGTTGCCCGCGGATTAAAAGCATTTACGGAAACAATTTTCACTTGTTAACTTAGATTAGTTTTTTATATAGAATGTGGTGAAGCCACGCACAACTTTATGCTACAACAACTATATTTCTGGTGAATATAGTTCCAAAATGTAAGTGTAAGAGAGAAAAGTAAAATTTGAAACTCAGTCGATCTCAAAAAGTGCCTTGAAAAATCATTGTATTAAGTTCATTCGTTATTTATTATTCATTTAACTTAGTTATGTGATGCTATTTCAGTTGATTTACTACATTATGTACTATACTAGTATCTGATGCCATCAATATAAAAACCATCTGACTGTTTTGAGTTAAAGCCCATATTTGAATGTACATTTTTGAGACCTTTATAGTAAAAAAAACAGTTCAGTAATAAATAGTCCATCCATACCTTTTACTTGAATAAGTAGAAAATTTGAGAAAGTACAAACTAAACATACAATTTTACTCATTCTCTCTTAATTTTACAAAGAATTAATTGTGTAAATTTTTAGTACTTAATAAAATACGTATCCCACCATAGTAAAGTAAAAACACCAATTATAATAAGCAATGTATTTTTGTAGAATAATTTAAGGAGACAAAGTACATACGTAATAGGTTTAAGTACTATATATCTTTTAGAGCCTTTTCGCAAGAGTTTTTTAAAATCTATTTCCACAAAAAAAACTTAAGAACTGTAAAAGCGTTGTTATCTGTAGCAACCATGATAACAATCAAAACCAGTTTTTGATTGCTGTCATGGTTGCTACGAGAGAATTTAATGTAGTTTTTAAGACAATTTCATACCGCTTTAAACAACCCTAACGGGTTTCATACAATACATTTTTCAAAGATAAACTTATAGTATTAATTTTAGTTAAGTTTTTCTGTATATTTTTGTTCATTTATATTTTACTCTGTCAACTGAACACCATTGTTTACACTTTAGTTATTAAGTGATACTTGTACTTAAAAATGTTTAAAACAAGTTAGTTTTAAGTTAAAAAGGTCTGTACTTATTTAGTTACCGCATTCGATGCTGAGTTTCACAAGCGTAGCTAAGAATGCGTTGTATTATTATGTTAAAAGACTAATTTTCTATGTACGATTAAGGGTTTTTTTAAAGACTGCCCAACCACCGATATTGTCCACCTGTGAATGATTTGACCTTAATTTCTAAACAAACTTTATCTTGTCTACCGCACAGAAGCACTGAAAACTGCTAATTTGATCATTTTCAGTTTATTTGTACATCGTTGACTGACTTACAGTTATCCCAAAGCGTCAGAAACATTAAAATGACAAAATACACATGATTTAAAAATATGTTATAGAAATGACAGCATTTTTCAATAAGCAGTCTTTCTCTCTCTTATATATTATATATATATAAATATGTATTTCTGCACGGTAGAAAGGGATAGATTAAAAAGAATTCTGTTAAAGTTGAGGTCATTCTATAGAACCATACAAACTACAAATGTAAGTATATTTTTTTATACAGTAATATTAATAAACTTGAAGCCATATCATTAAATTTTTACATTATCCAATATGTTCCAATAATATGCTGACGGTAAAATTACAGTACCAAGACTGGCCAATTCAGATATTTGAGTATGTAATATTATGTGATTGTATCACTCATAATACCTATTCTTTAGTAGAACATAATTTTCTAATCCTTTGTAAAAAGTTGATAAAGAAAGAAATTTGTTATGTGTTCAGGAATGATTAGCAATGTTACAAGTTATGTAAAAAAACTCGATAGAAAAACAAAAATGAGTGTTGAAAGTATATATTAAAAATATATCTGAATTGACCTACAGGTTGGTGAAGGGGCTGAGTTGGTATGATTTACCTTATCTGTTGTTTTAACAGCAATGTTCACAGTATTTTGGATAATGTAAATTATTTCTCAGAGCAGTTAGATGAAGTATTTTTGCAAATATTTGTATTTGGAAAAAACTTATATAATTAAAACTCTGAGAATATACCATAAGGACTAATTAACTATATAGATTAGGTATAGATATTTAGTGCCTTAGATTATTATAGCACCTAGATAAAAACTGATTCAAAACATTGAGGGGCGATTTTGAACCTTATGTCTTCCTGGACATAATGTCTAAGTTCTAAAAGCCGATATTGAACTTAATGTTTCAAATTGGCTGAAGATTTAACCCTCCACATCATTGGTTAACCCTTAAAACCTAACTGGTCCCAACTCACAAAACAATAATTAAACTGACAACTATTAAAAAAAACAATAATATCTAACCTTATTACGATAATAAGCTTATGGTATACGTTGTTATCAAAAATATTTTATGAAAAACTATTTTGTACGAGATATTTTTCTGCAAAACAGATACAAACAGGCAGCTAAATCTTTTTAGTATTTTCATTGTTATTTTAAATAATTTAGATTAAGAAATGTAACATTATGTTTAAGTTCAAAAAGGACTGAACTATTTTGTAGCTGCTAAAAAATAAGCAGCAACCTATACTATATTGATGTTAATCTTTATTAAGGGACACCTACCTATAAGCGAGCTTTTCGTATGTTATCATGTTTTTACCTGTACGTTTTTCCCTGTATTTACCCTATGAAGATCACTTGCTACATCGATGATTTCTTTAAACTAAGGCTCGTTAAAAGATAAAGTTTACTTACTCTGCAATCTATGTATGTTGCTCAAGCATAAATCGATGAATGAGTAAGGTTTTATAATAACGGCCTAATTAATACATGCCCAACCGTTCTTTTAACCTGTGTCTACCTGTGTAAACTTTGGGAAAAAATGCAATTCTTGGCATCGATCATTTTGTAAAACTAGGGCCCGTATTATAAAAGCTTACTTATTCACCGGTCTTTGCTTCTTACTCAAGCATAGATCGGCGACTAAGCTTTTATAATTCGGGCCTAAGACATGTCTAACCGCTCTTCTAGCCTGTATCTACCCTATCAAGATAACTTAGTGGTGGCCTTTATTAAATAAAATAAATATAAATAAACCAGCTCCAAACGTACAATATTGATTGATATACCTCCTACCAGGCAATCGCTTGCTATGGGCCTTAAACAAGCATATGCATAAATCTTATGTTTACCTCTTATTAAGGTTTTGGCAATTATTTGGATCCTTGGGTCGACTTTCTATCCTCATGTTCCATAACTGGACCCACCATATTTTTTTTATTTTTCTGCGGGTAGGTTGCTCTTTAGTTTTGGCATTACAATAGTTAAGTCCAAAATATCCATGTATACGTCAAATGTCATAATTTACTCAGTATTTAATGAGACTGTAACTTGTATTGATCTCCTCTGTAAAACGACTTAATAAATATAACTTAGTACATTTTTGGTTTTATTATCTTTGACCTACATACGAACACTGAACATTATGTACTTTGAGAATGAAGAATGTTGCCAGAAGACAAAAACAAAAGCTGCTGGCATGATACCTGAAAAATAAAACATTAATCCGGACAATAAATCCACAGCATCCTCAGCTCCAAGTTAAGCAGAGCTTGTGTTACGGATAGGTACCTATCTACTAGATGACTGATATACTTTATACCTACATTACATAGATATTTTAAAAATACATAGGTAGGAATTAAAAAATAACGCTTTAATAGGTAGGTACGCCAATGACTACCGTTTGTCCATCGTAGGTGTTCGATGAACGTGCCTATACGTAGCACGAATTCACAATTTATTGGATTTTTCTACCGTGTACGAGTGGTTTTATTCTCATCGGTAGGTAGGTACTGTAAAGCTCAGTAACGCAGCACCTAAGTAATAAGTTGCGTAACAGCGACACTCACTACACATTATTTTGATGGTAGGCTACCTTATCTAGTAAATAAATAAAAATATTTTATTGCGGATAGATAACATAATCCATAGTTTGTTAGTAAAATACAGGCTTATTGCTAGGGTTAGTCAAAACTAATACTAAAAATTAAAACTAAATATAATTAAATAACTCTCTCCATGTAGCATTTCCGGGAGAAGTTATTCTTCCAGCTATGGTTTTTAGAATAGTGTTGGGACTGTCACGTACTCTGCGCATCAGGGATGCGGTCTTTTTACGAAGGATGGCAGCAAAGCCATCCGTCTCATATTCTGCAAACATCGCCGAAGCACTGCAAAATCGAGGCAGTCCCAACATCATTCAGAAATATATTGTTGTAGGTACTGTACACGTAGGGCCTCCAGCGGACGTTTGGTGTAGCTGACCCATAGGTTCCCGGTGTAGAAGCCCTGACAATAGGCTTTAAAAAGCGTGACTTTTACTTGTTCTGAACACCGGGAAAACCTACGAATCAACATATTACCCCTCACCGCTAGAGCCCTACGTTCTCTTTCAATGTCGACATTGTCGTCGGTGATGTAATGCCCTAGGTATTTAAAAAATGTTACCTTTTTAATATTTGTGCCATTTAAGGTTATATCTGGGAATTCTTTGAGATTATTACCGGCGGCCTTAAAGACAATGTATTCACACTTCGTAATATTATACCGCAGCCCATGGGAAGCAGCGTAGTCAGCGCACACCTTCAGCATCTCTTCGACAGATCTCGCTGTCGGGCCCAGCAGCACCATGTCGTCCGCGTAGCTGATGTTGTTTATAGAAACACCATCAACACGACAGCCGACACGCATGCTGCTGAGCCCAACAATTAGATCATTAACATACAGGTTGAAGAGCGAGGGGGAGCTTACCCCCCCCCCCCCTGCCTCACTCCGCACTCCAACCTGTATGCGTCAGAGACGGCATTGGACCACTTAACAGTATTGCTTTGGTGTCCGTACCAATACTGAAATATTTTCAGCATTTCCGCCGGTATCCCCCTGTCCCTCAACTTCTCCCAAAGCACATCATAACAGACAAGGTCAAATGTTTTGGATAGGTCGAGGAAACAGGCGTACACCGGCGTCCTGCGACTGGTGTAGTATTGGACAGTATGCTTGAGTGCTAGTATAGCGCTTTCTGTGGATAGTCCGGGTCTAAACCCGAACTGTGCGTCGTGTAGTTTTAAGTATTTTTGTAGCATAGATTCAAGCATACTGTCCAACACCTTGGCTATTGTTGTGGCAAGAGAAATTGGCCGGTAGTTCCCCTTGCGTAAAGTTATTGTCTGTCTACCTATCTAGAGCGGCAGCGTATTTATATAATGCTAAATTCGCCCATACCTACTCGTAGAAACAAAAATCTAAAGTTTCGAATTCGTTTTTGTATGTTTGGGTCTCAAGAGTAGTTAGTTACTTATGTTTAGTATGAAAACGAATCAGAAGTTTCGATTTTGTCTTCAGAGTAGGCCCAAGAGAGACGCTTCGCATACGAAGTAAATAGAAATAAAAAACTAAACAATAGAGTGAGTGGGGGCAAGATGAAAAAAGGGGTAAGACAAAAAGTCTTCAATAACACCAGATTTATAGTACTTATTACAGTGCTGGCAACATCCTTAGGGCCACCAATTTGTTACTTATCACAACTCAGTCAGCGGTTGCGGCTGAGAACGCCTGGTTGTGTGTAAAGTGCAATTTTCTAAGACAGTGTACTTTTCAGGATTCACAAAAGTGATTTCATCTTGCCCCGTGTCTTGTAAATTAAATTACAAGGCAGGTACGAGTGTTTAATTGAAACGTCTGCCTATTATTTTTTGTACATATTTATGTAATTATTACTAAATCTCTCTATTTCTCGTATTTTAGAATTTATTTCAACTTTTCATCTTTCCCCATTTACAATTAACGGGGTAAGACAAACATATCAAAGTCTTAATCTTGACCCTTTTTCAGATTTCATACTAAAAGCCAGATATCCTCAAACTGTATCTTTGTGTAAGTTTCAGCAAGAAAAAAAAGAAATAAAAAAAAAATTGCTGAAAGTAGTAAAACAAAAAATAACAAGAATAGGATATGCTAAGAAATGTGAAATAAAAAAAGAAATCCAATAGAAAAAGAAAATACTTTAAAAATTACAAAAGAAAAAAATAAAGAATTATTTATGATGATAAAAAAAAATATTCATATAGGTTTCATGTGAAATAAAAAAAGTTTTCAGTTTTTATATGATTTTTCATTAATAGAAAATATTTTTTTTCTTCAGTCAAAACTTATGCAAATTGGCTGCAAAGTTTGAGAATCTCTTCTTCAATCTTCCCCCAGTGTGGGGTAAGTTCGGAATATATTATATTTTTAAATTTGTTATATCTTTGTTAAAAATAGCTATTTTGGCACTACAGTCAGTTACAACTTTTTAAATTACTTAACACTATAGACTTAGGACCATAAACTTTGCCTAGGACCTGCTTAGGACACGTTTTAACGATTTTTTGAGATTTTGAGATTTTTATTCGATCTTACCCCGTCACCTTTTCATCTCCCCCTGTTTCAATTAAGTAAAAATAATATTTTTAATTACAGTTTTCTACTTTTTGGACAGCTTTATCAGGCTGTTATTGACATATTATAACAATCTAGTCTTTACCCTTTAATTATGTCTAATTTACTTTTAGCTAAAGTTAATATCTATTCTTCTACATGGATTCAAAAACAACACTGACCATCTCATCAAAAAACCGTTCGATCTTGCCCCCACTCACTCTACCTAACTTATGATTGCTTTTTTCAATTCCTATAAGTCAATGGAAATAATGAGGTAAGTACCTAACCTACTTATAAAAAAAACTACTACTTTTAAAAATATTTAAGTAGGTACCTAAGTATCTAAGATCTAGCATGATTGGTAAGTATGTAAGTACATATATATTTTTCGATAGTTGTTATTCGTCGTTTGTCTAAGAATAAAAAAAAACTTTTTCTATAGGTACCTAGGTAGATACCTAGTAGGATTTGATACAGCAGCGGAGCGCCTCTACGGTGCAGTGCACACATGGGATTCCGCAAACATCATAAAACGACGACGTCACGATCACGTCTCGATACTCGAACTCAGGGTAGGTATTCTCTGATTTTTCATTGTTTGAAGCTTTAATTTATGCAGCCTTGTTAAGGGGAACTACCGTCCATAGACAAGACAATAGCGCATTAGACAGAGAGAGAATGAAAAGTTACCTTTGAAAACCAATATGGCGGCACTTTTAAATTTAGTTTAGCTTCTTGCGTTCGTTGTTTTTGTGTCGTGAATTTACCTTCTTTTTGACTTTAGACTCATTTGTATTGCAAAATTTGCAAGATGTGTGTGCGTTGAGCAAAGCTGTGAGTACGTAATTTTATTATTTTTAATTTTAACCACTATGATTCCTGTTCATGTGAGGTTAAACTAATTTATTAGGTACCAATAATAGATATTTTGTTCAATATTAGGATGAGCTCCATTTTTTGATTGATGTTCAGATGGAGTAATTTTTTAGTCTTCATCCTCAATATGGACATAAGTATCTATATCCAACCTTTAAAATATCAAAGTAAAAATAAAACCTTCAGGGTTTATTCTTCGTGTAGTAGGTATTTCTAATGACTATTAGGGTGTAGAAAAACTAAAAGTGATTTTTTTAGGACCACTGAAAGCTAATTTAGGTACCTAAGTACCTACCTACTTTACTTACTATAATTTTCTGATTTTTATAAATCTGAGACTGATTGGTAGGTACCTAAATATAGTGCTACAAAAGGCCCACCATTGATCTTGTTTAAAAACACTTTTTGTTTTAATGGTCGCAGAACTAATAGTTCGACTAAAATTGAACTGAAAAATTGGGCTGAAATCTGATTTTGACTTTCGCATGCTTGAGAATTATAAAGAATTAGCAAGCTGAAGTGGCAGTGGGCCGGCCATATCTCGCGAAGAACCGACAACCGTTGGGGTAAACGTGTTCTTGAGTGGAGACCGCGACATGGTAAACGTAGTGTAGTGTAGGACGCCCTCCAGCCAGGTGGGATGACGATCTGCGAAATACTGCTGGCAGATGCTGGATGCGTCAAGCTGAAGACAAGGCAGGCGACTTGCTATGGCGCTCATTAGAGGAGGCCTATGTCCAGCAGTGGACTAATATGGGCTGATGATGATGATGCATGAAAATCGTACTTGGGTAAAACTACCTATATGTAGGGAATAAGGAATTTCGCTAGGCCACCTCAGTAGGCCACAGGGCCACACACAGTACCTAGTGGGCAATGTCTTTGCTAGTGGGACAACAGTGTGTAAGTAATAAGTAGGTAGGTATTAAGATACCCACCTAAAACATTAATCTTTCTAGGGAGGTTTATTTCACGTTAGCATTGGATTCATTTTTAGCTATTTTATTCCGTTCAATTCATTTCAATCAGTAAATTAGGCAGGTAGTTAGCTCATGTTTCACAAGCTTGTGGTACAAGTAGGTACATTTGTACTTTGTTAAAATTTGGTTCTTAACATCTAACAACTTTTGGATTTTACAAGGAAAATCTAAAAAAAATATTAAATCTATAGCACTCTGGTTTCATAAAACAATTTCTAATTTGAAGATTATTTACACAGACCACAAACCAACTTATACTTGTATGTATACAAGAGCTATGTATAGGTACCTTTTTATTGATGTGCTCACGTTTCATGAATTCGTGATGCAATAAACATGCATTTGATGCATTAAACCTACGTACTCTGACCTTTATCAAGGTAAATACCCGAAAACGTTCCGTTCCACGTGTCGATATGACTTCAAATTCTTAATCAGTTCAATTTAATTACATACCAATTTTTTCAATTTAGAAACATTCATTCTATATAATTTTATTGAATAATAGTGTTATTTATTATTAAGTATGTTATTAATCCTCTGTAAACAAACTATAAAAAAGTCAATTTCCATGGGAACATCAAAACTTGATAAACTTTCGAGCGGGATTGAAACGAAACGTAATGAAGAATGAACGACGCCTCGAACGAAGGCGACCTAAAAAAATTAAAGCGAAGTTCTGTTCAGTATCTCTACCTAGTCTGTGGTTCTGTTGCGATGCGAACGCGCAGCGCACAGCGCAGTATTGTCAAACTTTTGATAACAAAACGGGGAAACCCCAATAATTCAGAATATTTTTCATAGAAAAGAGAAACAGTGGGAGTTTCAGTGCTATGCGCGATGGGAATTTTAATCTAAAAAGTTGTTGACTGTTTTGTGCTAGTGTCTTTCACCATTCTCTTCTCAAACTTATGAGTTAGGACCGCACCGTAAACACCATGTCGATAAACAGTGCAAAAAAACCTCTGATATTAAAGAAAATGATCATACAACCGAATGGCAAGGTGCCAATACAGCGTTTAAAGACTATTTCAGGGACTTTTAATGAAAAAGGTAGCGGGAATCAAAAAAATCATCTTCATAGTCAGTTGTTAAAATTGGCTGCTATTCCACTGTTCAGAGAAGATGTTATATTCGAATGTAAAGGCGAGAGTTATGTTCCCGGGGAATATCGCTCCGTTACCATCATTAACAAACTAAACAACTTGACTAATAACTGTAAGACTATAGCCAAATGTGTCACTTTAGATGACCAAACCATAGAAAAAACATCTGATAACTTAACAGCGCTTATAGGCCAAGAAGCCTATAACACATTGTTCTACGCTCTATGCTCTGTCATAAACCAGGAATACAGGATAAAAGGTATACTAGCCCTGTTAACAATATACAGTCCTCCTGTTTTTATACCTATGGCGGGTTTAAAAAAAGTTGAAACTGCCTCTCAAACTGATGATACAACAACTGATATAAAGAAGAAAAATCCACGTAGAAGGGTCCGTAAACTCCTTGTTCCACACGTTGTTAGGCCGGAACACTTTACAAAGAAATATATTGTTGATCCACATACAGGTATTCCAAGAGAAATTAAAGGTGATGAAAAACCAAAACTAAATCCTGTAACAGAAGTAATGAAGTTCGAAGTCGATGAGCAAGTCTTGAAAGAGACAGAAGCTAAGATTGCCAACTTAAAAAAAGAGATTGTAGAAATTGAATTACCATCTGAAAATTCAATCTTACCTGATAATTCAACTTTAGAAGATCTCGGATATCTCCAAGACGACTCAAATGATAGTATGAAAACATTTTCAACCATCCGCACCTTTCAAACTGCCGGTCTATTAAGCAGCAATCCATTTTCAGTACTAGATATTGGTGCCAATATTGATAAACACATAAAAGAAATACCCGAACCTAAATTCACAATAACGTTAACAGACAAAAGTGAAATTAAATTGATGCATAAGCCCGAAGATATTTTCCATATAGCAACTAAAGAAAACCTGGAGTTTTTGAATGATGTAGATAAAAACAGACTGGTGTTCCATCAATTGGAGATTGATAAGCAGCATTGCTCTACTTCAAGAGATGAGGACGGGAATTTGTGAGTATTTTTTGATGATCCCTTTTTTATAAACAATGTCGGACAATCCACAGCATCATCTAGCCCCAAGTTAAGCAGAGCTTGTGTTATGTGTACTAGATGACAGGTATACTTAATAACAAAGATAGATATTCTTCACTACATAGTATAAAACAAAGTCGCTTTCTCTGTCCCTATGTACCATTGTATGCTTAAATCTTTAAAACTAACCAACGGATTTGATGTGGTTTCTTTAAATAGATAGAGGAAGGTTTATATGTCTAATAAAACCGTGCGAAGCCGGAGCGGGTCGCTAGTTATGTATAATTTAAAATGTATAAACACCCAGAACCTCGAAACAAACATCTGCTTATCATTATAGAACAAACATTTGTCTCAAGGCGGGAATTGAACCCTAACTTCCTGCGTCGCAGGCGCATCACCCGCTGCGTCACAGAAGTCTTCTACTAATAAAATAGTTCATAGGTGTACTGAACATAGTTCATCCTACTAATATTATAAACGTGAAAGTTTGTAGGTATGGATGGATGGATGTTACTCTTTCACGCAAAAACTACTGAACGGATATTGATGAAATTTGGCACAGAGATAGATTATAGTCTGGAATAACACATAGGCTTGTTTTTAATTCCGGAATTCCCATCGGAAAGCGAATTACCGCGGGTAAAACCGCGAGGCGTTGCTATATTTTATCCCGGAATTCCCATGGGAAAGCGAATTACAGCAGGTAAAACCGCGACGCGCTGCTAGTTTCTTTATATTTTATAAGAATTTTGTGTCAGGCTACAAAAATAAATTACAAAGGTAGGTAATGTAAAGATGCATTATCCATATAAACCTATCTATATAAGTATTTTTATCTGTTATGCCATCACTTCACTACATAGTATAAAACAAAGTCCCTTTTTCTGTCCCTATATCCCTTTGACTGCTTAAATCTTTAAAACTACGCAACGGATTTTGACACGGTTTTTTTAATAGATAGAGTGATTCAAATCAAATCAAATCAAAATAACTTTATTGACAGACAACAATGGTCCATATACAAAATAAAAGAAACAAGAAAACAAAATACAAAAATAAGAGTAAGGTATCTAAATTATAACTAGATTCACCCAGTGGTGAAGAATGGGACAATCGTATTTTACGGATATTATTTTCAAAGAGGAAGGTTTTTACGTATAATAAAACCGTGCGAAGCCGGGGCGGGTCGCTAGTTTTTATATATTATACCTATGTAAGCCGGTGCTTTTTATACCAGTACCAACTTTTTGAATTATTATTAACTTGCTGCGCTAGGCGGCTTCGCCCGCCTGGAAATTGTAATAACAACACACCCTCAAGAGTACTTTTGTAAAAAAAAGGGGATTAATTATTTACTTTGTAGTTTATTTACATTTCAGAGAGAATCAAACAAAGGATAGGATATAAGAATATTTTTAAAGAATCTTTACCACCATTTTTAACCCCTTCAGAGATTTTTTTAAAACGCTAGATGGTACTTATTATATCAAACCTCAAACAAGGCAATACCCACTATATAATGTAATTCCCCCAATGTAAATTGATACATACAGATAATGTTATCACAATGAAACTTTTCTGTTAAATACACCATTATCTTTCGGGGCGTTGATGAAAGGCTTGGTGAGGCGTATAGAGGCGGAAGGCGTCGATTTTATAATAAACTAGCGACCCGTCCCAGCTTCGCACGGTTTTATTATACTTATAAACCTTCCTTGAATCACTCTATTAAAAAAAACCGCATCAAAATCCGTTGCGTAGTTTTAAACATTTAAGCAGTTAAAGGGACATAGGGATATATGGACAGAAAAAGCAACTTTGTTTTATACTATGTGAGATAATTCATTTATTTCAGGCAACAATAGTCCAATACAGGCTGTTAAATACTTAAAACTACGGTCCATATGAAATATATACCTTAGACTAACATACATACATTCTATAAACTTATCAACTAGCACGTAGTGTCGGCGACGTGTGACACGCAATATGTGCTGCGGTCGGTAATCGTCCGCAAAAACGCCGGAACAGCACATTCTTCGGCCAGAATTCTTCCTTGGTAAAGGTCGATATCTTCTCAGTTGGAATACGCATAATTTATTCTCATCCAATCTCACGTGAGGGAGGAGTTTATGTAGAACATATAAAACTTCCTCTTGGCTCGCCCTATACAATGTGATTTTTCAAACCTTGATCAAACGAAATGTGCGGATACACGACACATATTTATCGATAAAAACCGAGATAAAAAAATTTAATGTTATTTTTTTTAAACACAAGTCAAGTACAGATATCAACAGGAATTTCAACTGATTTAATCTAAATGGCAGAAAGTACCTAATTTAAATGGTGAATAACATGACAACGGAAAGAGATAGACCCCCAGTTTTTGAAGGATTTGTAGAATAAATTATGAAGTTTAATACAACATGCAAAAAAGTACACCTTAATTACCCAGTTTTAAAGTTACAGAGAAAAAATAAAATAAAAATCGTTTTTTTTTGTCTTATTTCTAAAAAATACTGTTTTTACTACGCTTATGTATCGTATTTGTATTTTTTATTTATTTTATTAGCTAGGTAAACTATCTAGCTTTCAAATGAGACTACTTCGAATAAAATACACCATTTACTCAAAAAGAAACGAAGAAAAAACCAGATAAAGTAGTCTTCATTTTAAAAATTATTAAAACAGCTTTGTTTTTGAGATAAATAACATATAATTTTTTTTATCTTGATTTTTACCGATAAATATGTGTCGTGTATCCGCACATTTCTTTTGATCAAGGTTCGAAGAATCACATTGTATAAAAAAACCGCATCAAAATATGTTGCGTAGTTTTCAATATCTAAGCATATTACTTAGGGCACAGATTTTACAATACTAATTAGGGACAGACAGACAGACAGACAGCCGACAGCCGTGTGGTGCCGGCTAGCCGTGTGGTGCCGGCTTAGAATAGCACTACCCCAACTCTTCCCGTGGGTGTCGTAAGAGGCGACTAAGGGATATACGGGGGGGTGGGCAGCAGCACCCCTCTAGAACAACCCCACCATCAAACTGCGATCCCCAACCCGCATGCCCAGCGTGGGGATTATGGGCATTACCCCTTAATGATAAGCAAAGCCAAAAACCGGCCCCCAGTACCCGGCCGCCTCGCTATTCCTGGCCATGGTAGCGGTCATGGTAACGGCGGGGCAGGGGGTGCTAAGAATCACCGGTATTCAGGCTACCACACGCTTACTAAAATGACCCTGGCTACGTTTAACGGACGCACTCTGAGGCTTGACCATCATCTAGCGCAGTTGGAAGTGGAGTTAGAGAACATTAAATGGCATGTTCTCGGGTTATGTGAAGTCCGTAGAGAGGGGGAGGACACCGTAACCCTAGACTCAGGCCATCTTCTCTACTTTCGTGAGGGTGATAAAACATCCCAGGGTGGAGTAGGTTTCCTCGTCAATAAGGCCCTCTCTAGCAACGTTCAAGAAATCTCCAGTGTGTCGACCAGGGTAGCGTACCTGATCCTTCGGCTTTCCAAGCGGTATAGCATGAAGGTAATTCAGGTCTACGCACCGACCTCGGCACACTCGGATGATGAAGTAGAGGATATGTACGAAGACATATCCAAAGCCTTACACAACACCACTAAGGCTCACTTCAACGTTGTTATGGGGGACTTTAACGGCAAGGTGGGAATCCAGACTGGCAATGAATCCCGAATAGGCCCGCATGGTTATGGAATCAGGAATCACAGGGGGCAAATGCTTGTCAACTTCCTTGAGAAAGAGGGACTGTTCTTAATGAACTCCTTCTTTAAGAAACAGCCTCAAAGGAAGTGGACGTGGCAAAGCCCCGACACTGTGACTAAAAATGAGATCGACTTCATCATGACGGATAGCAAGCACATATTCAGAGATGTCTCAGTGATCAACAGGTTCAATACCGGATCTGATCACCGAATGCTCCGAGGCACTCTGAATATCAACTTGAAGCTTGAAAGACACCGTCTGATGAAGTCCACGCTCCGACCAAATCCAATCCAAATCATGGCGGGCACCGAGAAGTTCGAGCAGCTACTCGGAAACAGATTTGTTGCCTTGGAACCCACTGATGACGCTGACGAGAGCCTACACAATCTGGTCGAAACGTTGAGGGATGAGGGCATCAAGTTCTGCAAAAAACAGCGAACTGGCAAGAAGTCCAAACTCTCGGATGAGACTCTGGATCTGATGACAAGAAGACGGGAAACCACCCAAGTGTCTTCGGCGGAGAGGTCAGACCTGAACAAGCGAATTGCGAAGATGGTACGGCGCGACCTTCGGAGCTCCAACACACGCCTCATTGAAGAGGCGATAGAGCGAAACCGAGGGTCCAAAGTATTCACTCAGCAGCTTGGCAGGAGCCACCTGATGAAGCTTAAAACGCACGATGGGAGGACCGTACTGTCGAAACCGGAGATTTCAGCCGAGATAGAGGATTTTTATGGCCGTCTGTACACTGCACATGCCCCTCGTTCCCGACGAGATGACCTTGATTCTAGAGCCACCCTGACACGCCACTACACCGACGAACTGCCAGACATCAGTCAAGACGAAATCGTGTTAGCTTTGAGGCAGCTTAAAAATGGAAAAGCCCCCGGTGAGGACGGTATAACTTCAGAGCTTCTGAAGGCAGGAGGAGCCTCCGTTATACAGGAGCTACAACACCTCTTCAATACCGTCCTTCACAGTGGGAGAACTCCTAAGATGTGGAGCAGGAGTTTGGTGGTGCTCTTTTTTAAGAAGGGTGATAAAACTCTCCTTAAAAATTACAGACCCATCACACTCCTGAGCCACATCTATAAGCTGTTCTCACGAGTGATCACGAATCGTCTCGCCAGGAGACTTGACGAGTTCCAGCCACCGGAACAGGCCGGGTTCCGCGGAGGATATGGCACCATAGACCACATACACACAGTGAGGCAGATTATACAGAAGTCCGAAGAGTATAATCAGCCCCTGTGTCTCGCTTTTGTGGACTATGAGAAAGCCTTTGACTCCGTTGAAACCTGGGCTGTTCTGGAATCCTTACAGCGATGCCAAGTAGACTATCGTTACATCGAAGTGCTGAGGTGTCTCTATGAAGCTGCCACTATGAGTGTCCAAGTACAGGACCAGCAGTCTAAACCTATCCAATTGCGCAGAGGAGTGAGACAGGGGGATGTCATATCCCCGAAACTGTTCACGAGCGCATTGGAAGATATGTTTAAGACGCTGGACTGGAAAGGTAAGGGCATTAACATAAACGGCGATTACATCTCACACCTTCGATTCGCTGATGACATAGTCGTAATGGCGGAGTCGCTAGAGGAGCTGACCCACATGCTGGACGGCCTAGCTTCAGCCTCGCGATGTATCGGTCTTGGCATGAATTTGGATAAAACCAAAGTCATGATCAATGGCCACATTGCTCCGGGACCGATAGTCGTTGATGGTCACCTTCTTGAAATTGTTTCCGAGTATACTTACCTTGGGCAGATTGTACAGCTAGGTAAAAACAATTTTGAGAAGGAGGCCAAGAGGAGGATCCAGCTAGGCTGGGCAGCATTTGGGAAACTACGTCAAGTCTTCTCTTCATCCATACCGCAATGTTTGAAAACGAAAGTTTTCAATCAGTGCGTCCTACCCGTAATGACCTACGGAGCAGAGACGTGGACACTCACGGTAGGGCTGGTCCACCAGTTCAAAGTCGCGCAGCGAGCTATGGAAAGAGCTATGCTCGGAGTCTCTCTGAAGGATAGAATTCGTAACGAATACATCCGACAGAGAACCAAAGTTATCGACATAGCTCAAAGAATTAGCAAGCTGAAGTGGCAATGGGCCGGCCATATCTCGCGAAGAACCGACAACCGTTGGGGTAAACGTGTTCTTGAGTGGAGACCGCGACTCGGTAAACGTAGCGTAGGACGCCCTCCGGCCAGGTGGGATGACGATCTGCGAAAGACTGCTGGCAGATGCTGGATGCGTCAAGCTGAAGACAGGGCGCAATGGCGCTCATTGGGGGAGGCCTATGTCCAGCAGTGGACTAATATAGGTTGATGATGATGATGATGATGAGACAGACAGACATCGTCAGTGGGAAGCTACTTTGTTTTATACTACTAGCGACCCGCCCCGGCTTATTACGGTTTTATTATACGTATAAACCTTCCTCTTGTATCACTCTATCTATTAAAAAAACGCATCAAGATCCGTTGCGTAGTTTTAAAGATTTAAGTATTCAAAGGGACATGGGGATATAGGGACAGAAAAAGCGACTTTGTTTTATACTAAGTAGTGATGTAGTGATATCTAAAACGGCATGATTATAAAATACTGTACAGTGACATCAAATTCTTTAGATCGCATACTCGCAGTCAAGGTGTTAAAAATACTCACGAAATCGGATACTACCTTCTCTTCCTGTATTCCCAACTTTCTAAACAAAAACATTATAGTTCAAAACACACCGACGAGGATGGGATTCGAACCCACGCGTGCAGAGCACATTGGATTAGCAGTCCAACGCCTTAACCACTCGGCTACCTCGTCCTATCGAGCGTACGCGAAAATACAGTACCTTGTATAGACTTCGCATCAGCATTGTCATACAGCGTGGTAATGCAGCCAGTGCCTTGGGGACGCACTACATAGTATAAAACAAAGTCGCTTTTCTGTCCCTATTTCCCTATGTCCCTTTGAATGCTTAAATATTTAAAACTACTCAACGGATTTAGATGCTTTTTTTTATAGGTAGATAGAGAGATTCAAGAGGAAGGTTTATGCGTATAATAAAAACGGGCGAAGCCGGGGCGGGTCGTTAGTTTGATATACATCTATGTAAATTATATTGTATTTAGTAGTTATATCAGTCATCTAGTACCCATAACACAAGCTCTGCTTAGCTTGTGGCTAGATGATGCTGTGTGAATTGTCCAGCATTATTTATTATTTATTTATTTATTTTTTCAGACCAATCCACCTAGCTGTGATAAATGAAGATGTAGAACTACTTAAAAGACAATGCGTGGTTCTAAAAATGAAGGGAGAATCTGTTGATATACCAGCTAATAACGGAATGGTAAGTGAAATAAGTTAATTAAATAATAATAATAATATTTGGATTCGGCGCGTTTCGTCAGGAAGTTCCTTTGTCTGCAACCCTAGTCACCGGCTGCTTGAGCCTAGCTTCGCGGCCGGTGATCCACCGTTTTGATATATTTTTCACTGTAGAATAGTTTTATAAAAATTTTGTATTTCTATAGTAAAAAATGTATTTTTAACGAGAATTAAAATAAATAAAGTGTCTTAATAATAAATCTTTATTACACACAGTACCTACAGTACGTATGATACAGTTGGCGCTCATTGCGGAGGCCTATGTCCAGCTGTGGACTAATACGGGCTGATGATGATGATGACAACAGTATACAAGTTGCCAAATAGTCTAAAAAGAATAAATATAAACATCAAAATTGATTTACCTTGAAAAAGTTTAGATATTTAATTCATTCAATTCAATTCACTTTATTAATCATATATACAGGGCGTCCCACGGCCATGCCACATGGAGGGAAAGTATCTTAAATATTGTAGATGAAATTCATGGTCTTCCTTTTATTTCTGACCACTATGTTATTTACAAAAAATAATCCTTACGATGAACCCTTTCGATCGGTATGATAAAGCTACGGGATAATTATTTTTCTCGTGAAACGGGTTCGATTCCCGGTTCAACCATGTAATTATTTAAATATCTATGAATGCAGTTTTCATTGTTTTTTAAATTCAAATAATGTCTTCTTTCAGTAAAATGTTCCAGCTACGATATTTAAGATACTTTCCCTCCATGTGGCATGGCCGTGGGATGCCCTGTATAATATTACAGATTACAATAATCTAATACGTTATAATATGGAACACGGAAAATTTATATCTAATAATAAAACTATAATAAACTTAAATTAGTACCTAGTAAAAACACACAAATACAGATTAAATCTAAAACTAAATTAAACTAAAATCATAAAAATTAAAAGAAGAATGACAACAACTATAAACGTAGGAACTTTGATAGACAGACAACAACTAAACTATAAGGAACTATGATAGTGTTGACCGACATCACAATGTTTCACTAAAATAGAGAAGTGAACTGTCCAACCTTCCATGATTCAGACAACACAAATATGCAAATATAAGTGTTTATTATTTAGTTTTCACCTATAATTCTTCACGTGCGCTTGAGCAAAACCACGGGCTATTGCCTAGCTAATAAATACCCAGACACTCGGTTTACCTTCTTCGTATTTGACATACAATATAAGTACCTACGTCGGTTGCATCACATTGCATTTTACTTGGTAGGTAGGTACATTATATTCAAGGTTTTTTCCCGCTTGAATTACGGTCTAATGTAAATGCAATGTCATTATTACAAGTTTAGGGGAATACCCGATTTGCCGCGTTGACCCCGTTAAGGCCGGTTTCCACTAAAGCAGCGACATAGTCAAGTAAAATGTTTTTTTATTAGTAACTATCTATGCCCATGGCTTGTTTGCGTAGGTATACGTTTATTTTTCAACCGATTTGGATTTGTTTGCGTCTCAAATAGCAGCAGCTTTATGATTACTATTTAATTTCAATTAAACAGGGTTCCACGCAAACAATTTTA
Organism: Eupithecia centaureata; assembly: GCA_944547425.1. Taxonomy (NCBI): domain Eukaryota; kingdom Metazoa; phylum Arthropoda; class Insecta; order Lepidoptera; family Geometridae; genus Eupithecia; species Eupithecia centaureata. The sequence goes on from OX155703.1 coordinate 1,906,776, forward strand.
TCTCGTTTCTAGATGAACCAATTTTCATGATTCTTATTTTATTTGAAATCTTATGGTTCTCGTGTGATTCTACGACTTTATTTCTTATCTTATATTTTTTATAATTATGTACCTATTGCTTAAAATTTGACTTGTCTAAGTGCATAATATGTAATCCAAAAGAAATAAAAATATTGATTTACTTGATACCATAAAATAAATAAAAAAAGGTATAAAATCCATTATAGTAAGAATCATTTCAAATGCAAAATATAACTATTTTGTCTTACATTAAACAATAAGTAAAGTTGGATGCATGTTCGTTACCTATTCACGCCAAAAATACTTAATAAACTTATTTATTTATTTATTGTGTTTATAGACGTAATTCTAAGTCCTAATTAATGAAAATAATAAACAATTCTAAGTTCTGATGACTGTTGACTCTATGTATAAGAATATACAGGGTGTTAGTGTGAACACCGTTGTCCTTGAAACCAGAGGTTCAGCATCATGAGTAGAATCCAAAACCGATGAGAAAAGCTTAATACCTATTTTACCTACCTACGTAAGTACTTATACCCGCGCCTTACTTGGATCGTAACTTCATTACTTGTGCCCTTCAAAAGACGGGATATTCGCACAGAAGGTGATCCGACACTGAGGTGTACATGCCACGTGTCGCCTGGTCGAAGTACTTGTGTCACGTGTTTGTGAGCAAACGTTTAGTGTTTATAAAAATTTTCTTTAAAAAATGAGTAAAAAATAGAATCATTTTTTTTCATCCGTTTTGGATTCTACTCATGATGCTGAACCTCTGGTTTCAAGGACAACGGTGTTCACACTAACACCCTGTATAATAAGATACCAAATGAAATTATTTTATCGAATAATTATTTATTTAAAATAAAATTGTCCAGTCCATCCCAAGGTTGCCTGGAAGCGATCGCTTTTAGCGATGAGGCCGCCCTTTATACTTAGTCTTAGTAAGCAGTGTTTTTTAGTTTCCTTTTCTTTCTTGTGGTTTAAGTATAATAAAGAGTTTTCTATTATATTCTATTAGTTAAGTGGCTTAATGACATGATTTTTTTATTATATCAATGATTTTTAAAAGACATGAGTGTGTAATTCCGTTATACACCTTTATAGTATACCATATTTGACGCAATAAATATCTTTGATGCAATAATAACAAAGTCCATTTTTCCTTCCAGACAGCTTTAAAGCTAGCGATCGACTTCCACACATCCCCTCAAAGCGTGCCCATGCTGTCAACTCTTCTCCAACACGGGGCCGACTCACTCTTGGCCGATTCTGATCAACACAGCTGCAGCGTGCATCGCGCGGCTGAACTTAGGACGGATCATCTGACTCATATCATGCACTGGATCAAAACTCGACACAGGTGACTCATGACTCACAACTGACACTCATGATTAGGTTTCATCATCATCAGCCTATATTAGTCCACTGCTGGACATAGGCCTTCCCTAACTCGCGCCATAGCGCCCTGTCTTCAGCTTGCCGCATCCAGCATCTGCCAGCAGTCTAGAGCAGATCGTCATCCCACATTTTTTAGTCTTATTTATTTATTTATTTATGTTTAAGGCTTGCCAACAATACACATAGTAAAACATTACAGTTAACACAATCGTAGAAGATCCATAGTATACAATGTGCACCTCTAACAGGTATGCACAACATTATGCTGTCCTACTTCACTACATAGTATAAAACAAAGTAGCTTTCTCTGTCTCTATTTCCCTATGTATGTTTAAATCTATAAAACTACTGTTTTGACTAATATTTTGGCATTAACAACTCTCTCCTCTCCTGGTTGGGCGGTAGTACATATGTATGTATACAGGGTGTTAGTTTGAACACCGTTGTCCTTGAAACCAGAGGTTCAGCATCATGAGTAGAATCCAAAACGGATGAAAAAAAATGATTCTATTTTTTACTCATTTTTTAAAGAAAATTTTTATAAACACTAAACGTTTGCTCACAAACACGTGACACAAGTACTTCGACCAGGCGACACGTGACCGCATGTGCACCTCAGTGTCGGATCACCTTCTGTGCGAATATCCCGTCTTTTGAAGGGCACAAGTAATGAAGTTACGATCCAAGTAAGGCGCGGGTATAAGTACTTACGTAGGTAGGTACTTAAAGTATGTAGAGTTACTATGGCATCGTGTACGATAGCGAAGACATGAAATATCAAAATCTTGCAAAACTAAAATAGGTGTTAAGCTTTTCTCACCGGTTTTGGATTCTACTCATGATGCTGAACCTCTGGTTTCAAGGAGAACGCTGTTCACACTAACACCCTGTATAGGCAAGTGTACTGTAGGTAGGTAGGTATTAAATTAAATTGCTTATAAATTATTATTACTTAGTAAAGTCTTTAAAATAATAATGTGTTATAAATGATGACTGTTTTTTTACTTTTTTCTATAATAATTGTGTTAGATAGATACCTATCTATTATCTTTTCTGCTGTACTGACTTAATTCCATTTAATTTTGTTTCTATTGTAAATTTTCCTGTGCTGTTTTTGTGTGTTTCCAATAAAAAGTCTATCTATCTAACAACTCTTTTTACAATTCCAGGGAGATAATACTGGAAAACGAAGACTTGCAGACGCCGGGGTGGCAAAACAAAACTCAGGAAGAACTGATTGATATGCTGCTGAAACACGTCTGTAGTCTATTTGATAAACAAGGTAAATACATAATGCTGGAAAATCCACACAGCATCATCTAGCCCCAAGCCAAGCAGAGCTTGTGTTATGGTACTAGATGACTGTTATCACTACATAGTATAAAATAAAGTCGCTTTCTCTGTCCCTATATCTAATATATATAATGTGTTTACTATATATAATAAAAAATATCTATCTACGTAATGTATTGTATTATGTATATCAGTCATCTAGTACCCATAACACAAGCTCTGCTTAGCTTGGAGCTAGATGATGCTGTGTGGACTGTCCGGAATTATTTATTTATTATCCCTATATCCCTTTGTATGCTTAAATCTTTAAAACAACGCAACGGATTTTGATGCGTTTTTTTTAGTGATTCAACAGGAAGGTTTATACGTATAAAACCGTGCGAAGCCGGGGCGGGTCGCTAGTTTATAATATAGATACATAGATAATCCTTTTTTAAAAGCCTTATTAATCATTTAGTCCTTAAGTTAACTTATCCTAAAGAGAGGCAATGGAATTGGCAGCCTTACTTATCGCTTTAAGCGGTTTCTTCCAGGCAACCAAGTAATATTTACCTTTAGACTGTTTGCAACCGTCTGCAGTTAGCTCAATTGTTTCAATTGTTTATACTAGTTCAATTTTTTTGTATTCCTTGAGTGTAATTTTCGTTGTTATTAAAATGAATGAACGCTTTATTTTACCTTTTTGACATTTAAAACAATAATTAAATTAACTTATATATAAATCTTATCAAATTATAAAACAGTACAACTGTCGGCTTTATTACTGAAAGCAATTTCTTCCAGGCAACCTTAAAGTTTGGTAAATAAGAACGCATCACTACATAGTATAAAATAAAGTCGCTTTTTCTGTCCCTTTGAACGCTTAAATCTTAAAAACTACGCGACGGATTTTGATGCGGTTTTTTTTAATAGATAGAGTGATTCAAGAGGTAGGTTTATACGTATAATAAAACCGTGCGAAGACGGGGTGGGTCGCTAGTTTATAATATTAGTAAAATTAGTATTATATTTTCAGGTTACAATCCACTGATGCTAGCTTGCAAACACGGTAACTACGAAAACGTCAAACTCCTTTTAGAAGCGGTCCCTTCATCTGTCAATATACAGAATCCCAACAGTGGGAATACAGCGCTGTTTATCGCAGTCGCCGCGTCCTGCAATGCTGCCGCTGGTAAGTTATCATCTTAACACATTCACTGCCCAGTCTTTATAAGGCGCAAACACCACCTAGTGTTGTGAAAAGTGGCGCCCCCACTTTTATATCATATAATTCCATTAAACAAAGGAATTTTCAAAATTAATTCGTACAGTTTGTTTAACCTATCATAAGCTTTTTTAATGCAACTTTAGTAGTTTTATTTAGTCTAGTTTAGGAAGAGATACGAAAACAGAGTTTGGTGGCCACCAAAGGTAACTTCGTATCTTCCTAAACTAGACAAAATGAAACTACTACAGATGCATTAAAAAAAAGGTTATGATAGGTTTAACAAACTAACAAACAAAACAAACAAACAACGGAATTATATGATAAAATAAGTGGGGGCGCCACTTCAGGTGGTGTGTGCGCCTTAACACATTCACTGCCCAGCCTTTTTAGCGCAGCATCACCGTACCCTTAGAAGTTGCTACACTATGTGTTATGATTTAATAATATCTATCCGCTAAGTAAACAGACAGACAGACAACGGGAACCTACTTTGTTTTAAACTTTATGTAGTGATGGGTCATTAATTTGGTTGAAACTAAAGTTAATTAGCTTAAAATATAATCCAAAAAAATTATTGTACACCAGAAAAAGAACATTACATAAGACAAGTACAATGGGCGGCCTTATCGCTTAGAAGCGATCTCTTCCAGGCAACCTTTGGATGGAAATAATTATGTGAATTTAAGAAGATTTCATCATCATCATTACTTAGTGCCTGATAACGGAATTATTTATTAATATTTCACTTTCATTTATTTACATTCTCATTATAAAATATGTTTTTTATTAAAGAAAATACTATATTGTAATAAAAATAATTACTTAAGTAACAGATTTTATAAAACCCACATCACTGTTAATATTTTTGGTTGCCTGGAAGAAATCGCTTTAAGCGATAAGGCCGCCAATTCCATTGCTTATCTCTGTTAGAATATCTATAAGTACTTGTTTTATAATCGATGCAATAAAAGTTTTATCTATCTATCGAATATTTTTGTATTTATTTTTATTGTATTTATTTTTATTTCAGAACGAGGCAACAAAACTAAAATCGTGGATCACTTCAAGAAGACAATAGAAATACTACTCGAAACCGGCGCAGATGCTGTCATAGAAAATAACAATTGTTTTAATGTACATCAATTGCTTTCTGAGTTTGGATGCGCTGAACTATCAAGCATAGTCTTAAATAAAATAGCTAACCACAAATTCGGAGATAATATTGATCCAGGCAAAAATTTCAACAAATATCACCTAGTAAAAGACGGAGAAACAGTCAAAATCCAAGAGTTTAACAACAAACTTGGAAGTAACCTCAAATTAGTAAGAAAAACACAGAATAAACCTGAATTTGTTAATATTGTTACAATAGATCGTATCAAAAATGCTGATAATAAAATCATAGATGTAGATAAAAAACCGGTTATAGTACAAAATATTTTGTTGAAATCTCCTATAAATGAGAATTCTAGCGAGGTTAATATTGTATTTGATTCTCAAGTTAAAGTTAAACAAATGTCGAGCTTGGTAAAGATTGAGAAGGTAAATTCTAAAAATTTTGTGTTAAAAACTCCTGCCAAGGATTGTAAAGTTACTCCGCCGAAAAGAAAAATTGATGTTGGGAACACTCAAGGGAAAAGGCAAAAGAAAAAATGAGTTTTAAATGTTTAATGAATTTGTTTATTAAAGGATAAACATGTTGATACCACCGGCGTTATAAAATGTGTTTTTAACTTATTTAATTTTAAATATTAGTACCTAGATTAAAATTAATTAGGTAGACTATGGAAGATATAATTTAAGAAATACTATAGGTACTTACTTGATAAAATAGAATAATTCTCTAAAGTAACTTGAAAAGCATGTTCATTAGAATAAAAATGTATATAATTAAGATATCCTAAGGTACTTTCCTAATAAAATAAATAATGCATGAAGAATTTTATTAGTCGAGTCAATAAATCTTAGAATGTATTTTTCCAATTATTGGAAAAATTTGTGTAAGATTTGTTTAGACAGCTTAAAGTGGCTTATAAGCAAAAACTAAAAGACAACAAACTTTGTAAAAATATAAATCGGTTTACTTGTAGGTAAGTTAACTTCAATAATTAACAATGTTTATGGAGGGTCATAATCTTTAAAAGTGAGAAGTTAAAACTCAGGGTTAAAAAACAGTTAATTAGGCCTTGCTATAAAAACACCAATATATGTATTATTTACCGCATTCTCATGAACTATGGCTATGACTTTCTGAAGTTTGATTACTGAGAAGTAATAAGAGATATGTAGTATATACAAATAATAAGGTTAAATTAGTAGTCGTTCACTATGATTTTAACTTATATATAAATTGAAATTGAATAATGATTATAATAAACGAATTCTTAAATTATGAATTTTATTCATAAGAAGAAAGGAAATTAAAATAATAGATTTACGATACCTAACAATTTATCTCTGTTATTTGTAGTATGAAAAACACTGTACTAAGTGGTATAATAGCAGAAAACGGTGCCTTACAATTTGGAAACATTATAACTGCTCATGCAACAAAAAATCCCTTTTTTTCTGTTTGTTTTATTTTAAGCAATCGAAGGAACATCTGTTTTATTCACATTCTGAAAACCTGCCAAGTGAGTACGCAAAAATCACCAATCCATTAAATGACATTTGAAAGCCATTTTATGTTGTTGCGCGTCCTACCCATAGAATTATATTATTTATTTGTACTTAGACCATGAAATGGCTTTCAAATGTCAATCATTGAATGGGTAGAGATGGCTGGATCCGTCGAGCAATTAGGCATAAACCATCCATCCAATGATTGACATTTGAAAGCCATTTCATGGACTTAGTAATTTGTATGGATAGGGCCGGCGAATGCCATGAATATGGCTTTTAAATGTGAATAATTGGATGGGTGGTTTTTACTTAATCTGTGGCTTTTATTGTCGTAATAAAGTTAGCCAGGGGGATTTAACCCCTTAATGAGGCGCAAAAAAATCACTTTAAACAGACTAGGGCGTTCCTTCGATTGTAGGTACCTATATGTGTCTAGACAATGATTTTAAAGTGGCGTTTTATTTATTTCTAAATTATGTTAACAATCTTAAAGACAGGTACTTTATTTTTTATCAAAACTACTTCGTGATAGAAATAACTGTGTGTTTGTAAGAGTCTACCTCCATACATGAGCGAGCTTAACTTCTATAGCAATAACATTTCTTTTTACAACTTTGTATGGATTCAGAATGTCTCGGTAATGTTTTTTAGTAAATTACAGCAAAAATATTGACTGAAATGATGTTTAAAGTTGTATAACTTATTTTTGTTTAAGTAGTTATAAGCAGGTATTCCTGTATTTTGATTGGGTTTCGGACTTTTTTGTTGTAAATTCTAATTTCTTTATTTTTACGGAATGCTACATTTACCTAATTGCTATAATTAAACTGATACTAAAAAAAGGTTGTGTTTCATTTAAGTTTTAGTATAATTAGAGTCAAATTAATACATAGGTATACCTATATGAAGGAAGTGCTTGCAGCCAATTTCATGACTCCCATTTAGAAACAGCTAGAAGACGGAAATTATTATTTTCTTACAAAATGTAGATACATTCGTTATGTACTAAGTAGGTACTTCATCATTCATCAGCCTATATTAGTCCACTGCTGGACATAGGACTCCCTTAATGAGCGCCATAGCGCCCTGTCTTCTGCTTACCGCATCCAGCATCTGCCAGCAGTCTTTCGCAGATCTTCAGACTTCATCCCACCTGGCCGGAGGGCGTCATACACTACGTTTGCCAAGTCGCGGTCTCCACTCAAGAACACGTTTACCCCAACGGTTGTCGTTCTTCGCGAGATATGGCCGGCCCACTAAGTAGTTATTCCACGTTAATGGTTTCCTAATACCTACATTATTAAACATTTTCTTGTTCCAATAGTTTTGCCCCCTCCACATCGTGATCCTTGACAGTGACCCATATTTATTTCATAGGAGTTCCTGACAGGTTAAGTAATTATTGCCAACTAGCGACCCGCCCCGGCTTCGCATGGTTTTATTATACGTATAAACCTTCCTCTTGAATAACTCTTAAAAAAAACCGCTTCAAAATCCGTAGCGTAGTTTTAAAGATTTAAGCATATTACTTAGGGACAGAGAAAGCGACTTTGTTTTATAGGTACTATGTAGTTATTTTCCCCTAGACACACTGTAAGTACTTAGGTAGGTAAGTACATGTCGAAATCAATAACTTTAAGGTCGGTGCGAACACCCAAGCCCCCATACAAACATTGCTTTCGTTTCATTTGGAAAGTACCGCAACGATTTTAATGAAATTTTGCATAAGTACTTAAGATAAGAAAAAGCTACGGGTGCAGCGTTTTAGATTTTCAAAAAACGTAATCGTCAATAAATGAGAGCGAAATTATCATCCAATCCAGATTAAAGGCTATTATTTTGACGTTTATGACGAAAGTATTTCGTGACACGATCACTTTGACTCGTTTAGACGCACTTTCTCCCTCATAACGCGCTCTATTTCATTCTACTTGAAACGGCAACAAATACACACGGATCGGCCGCTGAGATTTAGGAGAGATTCATAGCCTTAAAGGGGTATTACACTACACTTATTGAGGGACCTCATGGTCCCTGAATAAGTGTAGTGTAGTCAGCTACCGGGCCCTGAATATCGTCCGGGCCCGTCCCTTAAGGACCCTTAAACCCCTAAGGGTTAGGGTCCCTGAAGTCGAATTTTAAAATTTAGGTAGTTGCATAATTGTCACAATAATTTAAGAAAAAGTGTTAATTAATTTTCTCTTCTCTTGCTAAGAAGGACTTAAAAACACTCGAAACAAATAACTGCGAACAAACATTTGTCTCGAGGCGAGAATTGAACCCGCTACATCCTGCTGGCTTCGCTACAAAGGTTGTCAAAAGAAAAGACCGTAATACTAATCAATATTTATTTTTATTGCACTTTGACTCATTATATAAATAACAGTATCACCATAGATACAATTATACAAAATAAAAAAAATAACATTTAAACTTATACCCGTTCTTCATTTTTTCACCACTTATGTTTGTGGTAGGTTAAATGGTGAAAAAATGAAAATGAAAAACATAGGTTAATTATATTGGCAAGATAGTGTAAATAATTGTAATTATTAGGTAGTAGGTTACAATTAAATATCTATACTTATAATAAAACTGTAACAGGTCCAATTCTGTACATTGAAGATATTTTGAAAATTTTTTTTGGAGGGCACTCTATTATCGATACTCATGCCAAAACTGTAATTTTTTTCATTCATGTCTGTCTGTCTGTCTGTCTGTATCGTAAACGCGCATCACACCGAAACTACTTGATGGATTGAAATGAAACTCGGCATGATTATAGGTCATACTACGAGGAAGGACATAGGATACTTTTTATCCCGGAATTCAGTAAGGTTCCCATGGGAGAGGGTATGAAAATAAAATTCCTTTACCGCGCATCACGCCGAAACTGCTAAATGAGTTGGAATGAAACTCGGGACGATTTGAGTTCATAGTACAAGGAAGGACATGGGATACTTTTTATCCCGGAATTCGGTAAGGTTCCCCTGGGAGAGAGGATGAAAGAAAAAATCTTAAACCATGCATCACGACGGAATTGAATGAATTCGAATGGAACTGGGGACGATTGGACATGGATACATTTTATCCCGGAATTCAATTTGGTTCCCCTGGGCTATACGGGTTTTCAAAAATTTCTCACAGTATCTGAACGACGCGTATGAGAAATTTTTAAAATACCGTATAGCCCAGGGGAACCAAACTGAATTGAACTGATAAACGTGAAAGTTTGTAAGTATGAATGGATAGATGGATGGATAGATTGATACGCAAAAACTGCTGAACGGATCTGGATGAAATTTGGCACAGATATAGATTATTATAAGCTGGAATAAGAAATAGGCTTTATTTTATCCAGAAAATCCCACGGGAAAGGGAATTACGCAAGTAAAATCGCGAGTACTCCAAATACTAATCATGCGCAGACGAAGTCGCGGGCACCAGCTAGTATATAATATAATAGTTACAATGACTTATTTAAAAAAAGAAAATTACAATCAAGCGATAGAAAAAAACTAAGTAGTAAGTAGGTATGTACTAGTAAGTATTCAACAATCGACAAACAATTTCATAGAATTTAAGTGTCTTCAGAAAGTGTTTCATAGAATTTAAGTGTTTCCTAACCATTTGAGACTGGCCTGGAAGACATTTTGTGACTATAACAGTGTGAAAAGTTTTTTCGACCTTTGGAACCTTAATTTTAATATTAGAAAAAAAATCTTGAAAATTTTTGTTATCTGACCATATATTAGGTCCTTACATATGAAATTGGCGTTTTGTATGGGAGGAACAAAAAGTCGAATATTTTTTAATATAATATATTTAATTAATCAAAGTATGAACCATTATTTTCTATGCACTTTTGCCATCTTATAGGTAGTTCATTGATCCCTTTACTAAAAAAACCAGTCGGACGGGAATCAATAAAATCTTTGAAGGCGATTTGGACTGCCCCATCGGAGTTGAATTTTTTCCCTTGCAAGAAGTTATCCAAATTTCGAAAAAAATGGTAATCTGTTGGAGCAAGGTCCGGGGAGTACGGAGGATGTCTTAGACTTTCCAATTGAAGCTCTTCTAATTTAGTAGCCGTCTGTTGCGCAGTGTGTGGTCTAGCGTTGTCGTGAAGCAGCAGTGGCGTGGAGCGATTGACCAGCCTAGGTTGTTTAGCCGCTAGCTTTTCCATCATGGTTTGCAATTGCTGACAATAGACATCAGCCGCTTCCACAATAGCCTTCAACTCTTCATTATCAACTTGAGTCTCAGGCCGTCCACGGGGCTTGTTCTGCAAGTCGAAATTTCCAGAACGAAAACGTTGGAACCAAAAACGAACTGTGTTTTCTTTTGCAACACGACCGCCATACACATCATTCACCCTTCGAGTTGTTTCCGCAGCACTAGTGCCACGGCGGAACTCGTACTCGTAAATAATGCGATATTTTAAGTTTTCCATTTTGTAAAATGAGTGACGCAAACAGAAAAAAACCAAGAAGAAAAAAAACAAATGAATGACGATCATCGAAGCACAAATACATGAGTCTATAGCTGTACAAATTTGAATTTGGAATTCCTTACCAAAGAGGAGAAATTTGTGATTAAAGTGGCCAGTACGAAAAACGCCAATTTCATATGTAAGGACCTAATATTTGCGTTCTGTTCCTCTAAGCCAGTTTCTAAATTTTTTGTTTGTGTTTTAAAAACTTACGGCTTATCAATGAAATAAAAAAATAAGTATTTAAATATAAGGAAGCCAAATTACAAGTTTTCACAATAGGTATAAGAAAATAGTAGAGACAATAAATGGCGGACAAAAATTCTCAAGATTATACACTACACAAAAACAAACTTCATATGTACCTAAGCATATAAATAAATGCAGCCTAAAAACAATAATCTAGCGAAAAAGAGCATTTTTCACAAGAACCCAAGGACCGAGGGGTCGTACCTTCTCCATCTGACCCCGGGGTAATAAGGCCCAGCCTCAAGGTCTATCCACGACCCCCAAAGGACATAAAAGAGATTCTAGTAGTATTTATAAGTCGGGGTTTTCAAATCCTGAGTAAATTTCCTTCTGGGAGAGTTATATCTTGTTCATAGTTTATATTTGTAATAGTTTTTGTTATTAGTAGTTTTAAGCTGTGATCCAATACTCATTTTCTTTCTCTCTTTCCAGCAAAAGAGAGCGAGCGAAAGGTATTCTTGGATAAAATCTAAAAAATTCCTTTCGCAGGGGATTTTTAGAGCAAGCCAGCTGTCTATAAAACGATTTAGAATAGGCGATGATAGAGGGTTTCAAAAAACGTCTAAATTACCTAACACTCGCGATTGATTTCTCATTTATTATCGCATATCAATTTAGATTTGGCTGATAACTAGAACCGTACAGGGATAGATATCATATGCGAAAGTTGATTGAAAGTTAATTGATGTTGATGATCCAGGATAAATTATACAAAAGTATTAATCAGATAAATTATTCAAGTCATACTTGAATAATTTTTTATTAGGGTAATTTATGTAAAAGTATTAATGTATTGAGGATAATTTATCTAAAAGTATTAATTTTATTCAGATAAATTATTCAAGAGTTACTATTTATGTTATTGAGGATAATTTAACTAAAAGTATTAATGTTTATGATTTAAATAAATTATTAATGTATATCAGGATAATTCATCCAAAAGTATTTTTTTACAGGATAATTCATCCAAAAGTATTTTTTACAGGATAATTCATCCAAAAGTATTTTTTTACAGGATAATTCATCCAAAAGTATTTTTTTACAGGATAATTTATCCAAAAGTACTTATCTGATAATTCACCAAAATGTATTATTACTCCACAAAGAATTTATCCTAATATTTCCTCCGGCTCTGTATAATGTGGCTTTAACATCTCTCTCGCTTGATCCCAAACTTTCTTTGCCACCGACGCATCAGTTTCCTTCCCCATCCATATCTTTCCTGGATGCTTCCTCTCATAATGTCTCATCACATTGGATTTATGAGTAAACTGTTTGGTACAGATACCACAATCAAAAAACTTTCCACCAACATGTACTTTCATATGATACCTCAACCTACTTTCACGGGGAAAGGTTTTGTTACACAAATCACAGACTAGCTGCTTGATTCTCGCATGGTTGATCTTATGACGTTCCATGTTATGCTTATGAGCGAACATTTTTAAGCAAATCGAGCATTGATACGGTCTTTCTCCGGTGTGGACTCTTAAATGGGGCTTTATTAATCCAGAGTGTGTGAATGTTTTGGGACAGTATAAACATTTATAAGGCCGTGATCCATCATGCCATTGTAGATGTCTTAAAACAGCGCTTTTATATTTAAAAGTTAGCTTGCAGAGATCACATTGATACGGGCGATCAGTGTCATGCTTTCTTAAATGACTTTTCAGTAGGAACCTCCTTTTAAACTCCTTGTGGCAAACATGGCAAGTTAAGCCTTCGTCTAATTTACATGGCCTTTTTTGATGTTTTAAAAGATTAGCTCGTACAGCGAAAGATCTGTCGCAGTTCTGGCAGGGATGTGGTTTGTTTTTAAGATGTATTCGCTTGTGTTGCCATAAGTTAGAAGACCTTTTAAAGACCTTGCCGCATTCGTCGCATTTGAACTTGTTAGGGTCATGGCTTTTTATATGGTTGTCTAGCATTTCTTGAGATGTGTATGGCTTTTCACAAATTGGGCATTCTATTTTGATTTGTTGGTGTATTAGGACATGTCTTTGGAGATTTTGCTTGTTCGCAAAAGATTTGTGGCAGATTTCGCAAGTCTTTCCGTTGCCTGATGAAAAAGAGAGGAAATGTCCTTTGAGAGCACCTGGAAAAAGGGTTTGAAATGAATTTTATTATATTGTTGAAACTGTGTACAAAAAGGTCTTAAAAGCTAGGTAGAACTACAGTTTATCCATTAATTATGGACGTACAATATTAACTTATACATTACTTATTAGCTAGGTCATTTATTGACATGATTGCTTATAGTTAGTTTACACTTCATACTGCTTAGCTGAGGGTTACAAGCCTGTCTTTTCTATTAAATACGCCTCGTGATCTAATATTTGTTGTAACATAGCGGCAACAGAAATACATAATTACTGAACATTTTAACTGTCGAGCTAACGCGGGTTTTGGGATACAGCCTGGTGACAGAAAGACGAACGGACAGACAGCGAAGTCTTAGGCCCGGCGCCCATTATCGGCATCGGCACGACTGGAGATTTTAGGTGGCAAATAGCAATATACATTAACTTAATGGCAATAAAGTAGAAATTGCCGTGTATATGGTCGTAATGACAAAAAATACCGCTTCAGTATGCTTGAGGCTGCTGTATCGGCAGCCTTGAGAATGCTTCGAGATGCTTCGGCATCCTTCGGTACGCCGCCGGCGCGCGCCGAGGCAACACTCGGGGGGATAGCTTGCCCTGCGGGGCGAGGGGAGGCATCCGCCATTTGAATCATTTGACTCACATTGATATTGAGACGCTTCGGCAAGCTACAGGACGGTGCGGCATGCTTAAGGACGCCTGGTCGTCCCTAAGAACGTTGCAGCATGCCAAAGCATAGTTTCCGCATGTAGGGTGCCGAAGGATCCTTTTCCTTGCCGATGCCGATAATGGGCGCCGGGCCTTAGTAATGGGGTCCCGTTTTTCCCTAAAAAAGTAACCCTCAATTCGACTACCTCGGGATGATTTTCAATACAAAAAAATATATATTGTTATTGAGGATAACTAAAAAACTAACTACAAACGAGAAGCACCAGTTATTTCAAATATCCGTACTAATATTATAAACGCGAAAGTAACTCCCTCTGTCTGGTTGTTACGCTTTCACGCCTAGACTACTGAACCGATTTAAATGAAATTTGATACAGAGATAGTCTATCTATAGCCTGAGAAAGGGCAGACTTTATAATGCGGCAAAAGGGTTGTAAGTTGAATCTTTTTCTTTTCTTTTTTGGTTTTGATTAGATATCCTACTAATATTATAAATGCAAAAGTTTGTAAGTATGGATGTTTGTTACTCTTTCACGCAAAAACTACTGAACGGATATGGATGAAATTTGGCACACAGATACACACCGTACCTATTTTTTTTCGGACCCACGCCATGGTTTCCTCTGAGGGTATATCTGTATCCAGAATATCCATTAATTATGGTACACTTTGTACATAACTTTGGTTTCCATTTCGTTTTATACATTGACATTGTTTCTATGGAAACGTTTTGAGGCTATATATATCCCACGGGAACTGATTTACGGGATGAAAAGAAGCCTATGTGTTATTCCAGGACTAGAACTACGTCTATTAAAAATCTCAGTCAGTTCTGTTCAGTAGTTTTTGCGTGAAAGAGGAAGAAACATCCATACAAAATTATGCATTCATAATATAAGGATAAGGAAAATAAAACGTTCAATAATTTTTGTGTATTCTAAAATTTTAATTGTTTTCTTTGACAATAAATGGCTTTATTATTAACTAGATGCGCCCCGCGGCTTCGCCCGCGAATATGAACTTTATACCATAGCAATAAAGCTCAAATTGACTACGTTTTAGTTACAAATCATTTGTATGGGAAAAAGAAAAGGGCTATTTTTAGGGTTTCTCCAGCAATAATTCTAATTTTTCTCGCCGTAAAAACCATTCTTGAACTTCAACGAACATTTTAAAAAAAGATTTGGCCAAATTGGTCCAGGCGTTGTTGAGTTATGCGCTTACCAACACATTTTGCGATTCATTTTTATATTATAGATTAAGTATGTATTTGCTTATCCTTAGCATAGAATAATCAGAATAATCAATTTATTAAGAGTTTTGCAAGTCAATTATATCAATGTTAGGTTGTAATTACAATTAATAAATTAAATTTAAATTATAGTTATCAGAGAATATATTAATACAGGTACTTACTATTTTCACCAACGTTGGCATTTTTAGGTTCTTCAACAAATTCTACTTTAACTGTTTCTACCTTAAGTGAGTAGGTTCCTTCTGATTTCTCCTGCTTTTCCATATAATTACATGGTTCCTGTTTGATCCTGTAATGTAAAAAACAAATTTGTTTTCTGCACTTCATTTATTTCTCAGCATATGGTTTGTGTTGTGTTGTGTTGCATAAAAATAAAATAAATAAGAGCCTCGATAAACATCTCAAGTGACCCTTGCTAGGAAGTTGGATCAAGGGCCAGATCCAAAAAGAGGTTCTCCTGGACTTGGCGCGTATCGTCAGGAAGTTTCTCTCTCTGCAACCCTAGTCACCGGCTGCTTGAGCCTAGCTTCGCGGCCGGTGATCCACCGTTTTGACATATTTTTTACTGTGGATTAGTTTTATATTTTTTTGTATTCTCTATAGTAAAAAATGTATTTTTTAAAGAGTATTAAAATAAATAAAGTAAAATAAATAATACTCATTAATATAATTACATCTATTGTTTGTAATAAGGTTGCCTGGAAGAAATAGCTTTCAGCAATAAGGCCGCCTGTTGTACCGTGTTATTATTTGATAAGTTTTAGATATATAAGTTAATTTAAGTTATGTTTTATATTTCGAAAGGTACAATGAAGTGTTCATTCATTCATGATACCAGATATTTATTAATAGCTCAGCATATAATTTATACTGGATTAAAAAACTTAAACAACACATTATGCATAATTCTCGCTTTATCCATACAGTAGATTTGGAGCGATGAAGTCACAAACATTATATAAAAACTAACGACCCGCCCCGGCTTCGCACGGTTTTATTATACGTATAAACCTTCCTCCTGAATCACTCTATCTATTAAAAAAACACATCAAAATCTGTTGCATAGTTTTAAAGATTTAAGCATACATAGGGACAGATAAAGCGACTTTGACCTAGCCCCAAGCTGTTTTGGGTACTAGATGAGTTAAGCTTATTTTATACAATACTAGCGACCTGCCTCGGCTTCACCCGTGTGTAACATTAATTAACCCTTCCTCTATTAAAAAAATCCATCAATTACATAGTTTTAATGATAAAAGCTTATATTGGGATAGATGGACAGACAGTGAGAAGCGAGTTTATTTTATACTGTAGTGAAGATAATATTATTTACATAGATATTTTTCATTAAGTACATAGAAAACCAGATCAGGAACAAATACTTGCAGATTGTACAAACATTTTGTCCCACCAAGTCGGGACATAAAACTTTTTTGTATACTGTGTCTCTGGTAACCATTTCGTTTCTGAGTTTGAGCTATAAAAATAGCACAAAGACGTAAGTGAGGGCGTGTCAAATAGGTATAAAAAAGTTCCCACTACGCGCATGTTCAGTGCCTGTATCGATTTTGATGAAACTTTTACTCGTGAAGGCATAAGCAGGATTTCTAGGAAGCTACATAAAGATTCCTTTTCTTCAAGAAACATGCATTTCGATAGCTGTAGATACCAATTCGGCTAAAGCAAGCAAAAAATAAACAATTTGTTATTTTACCAACCATAGTTCTTTTTCGTCCAAACTACAGGTTTCAGGTAAGGGACTGGCCCTTTCTTCTTTCACGAACACAATTTCTGACATTTTTAGAGCGTATTCTAAAGGAAAATCATTGCTTTTAACTCGAAAATAGAAAACTAATCCGGAAAAATAGATTCAGCACGTCTTTCTATCCACTGCACAGCACAAACAAAATATTTTTTTTTTTACAGTTACTAATGTTGCTACCTACATGCATGATATTCGAAAATCAGCAAACTTAGCAAAGACAGGGTCCACAAAATAAAAACTCAGTGTTTTTTTTTTCTTAAAACAATATTTACAAAATGATGATAGAAGGTGCAACGTAAACCTAATTTAAAATTATTAGTTTAGCGGAATTGTGAAAGAAAAGTTTTCTTTTCTTCGTTTTATTTTGCTGGAAACCCTGAGGAACTTATTTTTTGACAATGGCATTTACAATACTAGTGACTTGCCAAATAGTGATGAACACCTCGGTTACATTTTAGTCGAAGAACTAGAACTAACTACATTTTAGTCGAGTGGTGAATGAATAGTGTGAGCAATGTGTTCCATCTCTATTTTTACAATCCCCTCTTTTCGTGTCAATGTAGATTTGCGGAAAAGTTTGAACTTCGAGATTCGAAATAAAAATTTATGAAATGATTTTTGAGAAACATTCAAGATTCCTAAATTGCTAGGTATATGCTGTCTGTACATTTGAATACTTACGTCTTAAATTTAACCTAGGGGGCACCTCATAGGGCACTGCAATATTTTGCTTGAATGCAAAACTACTTACAAATAAAATTATTGGTACCTAATATAATATTACTAGCGACCCGCCCCGGATTCGCACGGTTTATACCTTCCTCTTGAATCACTATCTATTAAAAAAACCGCATCAAAATCCGTTGCGCAGTTTTAAAGATTTATGCAAAACTACTTACAAATAAAATTATTGGTACCTAATATAATATTACTAGCGACCCGCCCCGGATTCGCACGGTTTATACCTTCCTCTTGAATCACTATCTATTAAAAAAACCGCATCAAAATCCGTTGCGCAGTTTTAAAGATTTAAGCTTACAAAAGGACATAGGGATACAGGGTCAAAGAAAGCGACTTTGTTTTAGGTATACTATGTAATGATATATGTACATAGATGATAGATGTATTTCTAGTTTTATTTTGTTCTGCCATTTTTTCCTGTCATTAGGTAAGTATGCATTTCTAAGCAAGGGAATTAGGAAGTTTAAAATAAAACTCATTGTTTTAAGGTAAAGGTAAATTTTGTATAATTATTACACCATAACTATTTACAACACAATTTGGCAGTTACATTTACACATCGATCCTATTACAATAAAAGCTTCGTTACAACATGGACAATTCATCTATAAATATGTACCTAATGTATATGAAAATTACTCATAGGTAGTCTAAGCTATGATAATAATTAAATATTAGCCATATATATATATCATTATTCATCATCTGGAGGTGAAGTTAGACCAAATAAGCAAATGCTCGATCAAAACTTATTGCTTCCCTTACAGAACTTTTGCACAGGTCAGATTTAAATTTGTTATAAAAAAACACCTATTTTTAGATACTTTCTTTGTCCAGAGCGTTAAAATAATGTTCTTGTTCTTGCCCATAGACATTTTATCAAGCCTTTTTGGTCTAAGCTCACGTTACAAATGGAGGGTTAAAACTTCTTTTTAAAACCTACATAACCAATTTGTGGGGGCACTTGTACAATAGTTTACAGAAGGACCAAAAAGGACCACGACCTATACACAAAGGCATTTCCATCACACTAAAAGCGGTTTTCCACTACACAATACTCAGGGCCCGGTAGTTAGGGCGATTAGGGAGCGAGGCTTGCCGGGTCCGTCCGGTCACCGCTCTAAATCTTATTACACCTCTCTTAGTTAGGGTAAGGGTCCCTGAATATCGTGTACTGGAATACCGCTTTAACTACCGACTACCTAATTATCTAGCTTGATGCTAGCACATTATTTATTTGAAATAATAATCTATTATTTATTAGAGGCTGTAGTTCTATATGTAAAGAATAAAAAGGTGTTTATCAGATAGTGGGTCCAGCAGGGGTTTTTTAAATCGTCAGAAAAGCCTTTGGATTCGATATCTGAAAATTTTGATGATGAACGTTATTTTAAACAAGCGGATCCGAAAACTTTTGCCATTTGAATTTGGATCCTTAGTTTGGATATGAAATCAAAATAGCTGGAATCGAATTTGAAGTTTCCGTTACGGAAACGAATCGAAAACCCCTACAAACCAAGCGAACGACAGCGAGCGAACGCTACCCATTCGTTCGCTCTCGTTCGTTTGCTTTTCTGCAGGGGTATTTTAATTCATTCAATACGTTTCCGTAACGGAACGTCAAATTCGATTTCGATTCCATTTCCGTCAGATCTTTAGAACGCTATTTTGATTTCATATCCAAACTAAGGAACTAGGGATCCAAATTTAAATGGCAAAGTTTTCGAATATGTACGCTCTTTTAAAATAGCAATCATAGACAAAAGTTTCCGATATTTAATATGAAGGGCTTACCGCTGAATTTAAATACCCCTCTAGGACCCACTATCATTTTTTAGCTATGTAATGTAGTCGTTGTTTTAAAATAATAAAACATTCATCTGTAGGTAAGGTTTCTTCCAAAGATGTTGTCAATTTTCCTAAAATAACTCTGTAGATGTCAGTGTTTTTAAAATATCACCAATAATTTCTTCTACCCTAATCTTTTACATCACATCAATTCAGTTTTAATAATAAATATACTATATTTAATTTTCTTATTGTTCTTTTATACATTTCCAATTTATTATATTACAAAAGTCATTCATTGTTTCACTCCGAAATGGGTTGTGCTTTATTAATACCTTTAGTAAGAAATAAAAATCCATAAATAACAGAGAACGGAATAGTATGGTACAGAACCATTCGTGTGCGAGTCGACTCACACTTGGCTGGTTTATTTAGGGTTCCGTACTTAATCTCTAAACGTGTAATCTATAGCTATGCTACTGCTAAGGGTCTATTTACTCCTTACCGACTGAATAAAACTTTACGAAATTTGGCAAGCAGATAATATTTTTCTTATGGGCATAAGGTTTCATAAAGTGGAAAAGCCCATGCGAAGTCGAGGGCAGAAGCTTGTACTTAAATAGTCTCATTCAAGATTTGAAATCCAGCGGATTAAAACATTAGTGTCTAAGATTTTACAGGGAATATTATTCCACTCTCAATTATTCATTAAAAGTTTAGGTAAATATAGTCTACCTATTCCAATTACTGGTAATAAAGCTGGAAAATCCACACAGCATCATCTAGCCCCAAGCTAAGCAGAGCTTGTGTTATGGGTACTAGATGACTGATATACTTAATACAATACATTACATAGATAGATATATATTGATACTACTTAAAACAATACATTTTATAGATAGATATTTTTTATCAACTCAGATTTTCTTGTTCGAATATTTGTTCTGGGTGTTTTCTATGTATACTAAAAAAACCTTTTTACTTAATGTAATTTATCAATTATATTAGTCATCTAGTACTATCAACACAAGCTCGGCTTAGCTTGGGACTAGATGATGCTGTGTGGATTGTGCAGCATTATTTATATATTTGTTGTTGGCAACATTTGTCTGGTTAGCCACATATCTACCAGTGTCCTGTTCATGAATTCTTTGACGTCATAGTACATTTTATTCCGTGACATCATAGTACATTTCATTCCTTGACGTCCTTGTACATTTCATTCCTTGACGTCATAGTACACTTTATTCCGTGATCTCATAGTACATTTTATTCCGTGATCTCATAGTACATTTTATTCCGTGATCTCATAGTACGTTTTATTCCGTGACGTCATAGTACATTTTATTCCGTGACGTCATAGTCCATATCGCCACAGTACTCCGCCAAAAAGTCGAGGAACAAAGTGAACTTTCCCGTAGATGATCTGTTCCATCTTGCTGATACTGCTTTCATGCAAGTCGACAGGTTTTCAAGTATCGCCTGTGGACAAGAGAAAGGAAATTACTTATGTTTACTTTATTACTTACTAGCGACCCGCCCGGCTTCGCACGGTTTTATTATACGTATAAACCTTCCTCTTGAATCACTCTATCTATTAAAAAAAAACACATCAAAATCCGTTGCGTAGTTTTAAAGATATAAGCATACATAGAGACATAAGGACAGAGAAAGCGACTTTGTTTTATACTATGTAGTGTTATTTATTATAAACATTATTGAGTTGACACCGCGACTTGGCAAAGTATAGGACGCCCTCCGGCCAGGTGGGATGACGATCTGCTCTAGACTGCTGGCAGATGCTGGATGCAGCAAGCTGAAGACAGGGCGCTATGGCGCGAGTTAGGGGAGGCCTATGTCCAGCAGTGGACTAATATAGGCTGATGATGATGATTAAATGTATGGATGTTTGTTACTCTTTCAAAAAAACTACTGAACAGATTCGGCTGAAATTTGGAATAGACATATTTCTATACTATACATATATATTTACTTCTTATGAATGCGAAATATATTATATGAATGTTTGTTACTCTTTCACGCTAAAACTACTGAACGGATCGGGCTGAAATTTTGAATAGAAGTAGTTCTAGCCCTGGAATAAAACAAAGGCTACTTTTCATCCCATAAATCAGTTCCCATGGGATAGTAATAGCCTTGAAGCGTTACCCGCGGGCAGATACTAGTATCCTATTAATATTATAAACGCAAAAGTTTGTAAGTATGGATGTTTGTAACTCTTTCACGCAAAAACTACTGAACGGATCTGGATAAAATTTGGCTCAGAGGTAGATTATAGTCTGGAATAGCACATAGGCTATATTTTATCCCGGAATTACCACGGGAACGGGAATTACGCGGGTAAAACCGCGGGGCGCTGTTAGTATTATAATATATCTCCCTAACATTTTACTCTAACAGATAATTTGATGTGTAGTTAAGGCGCCAAGAGCAGGTACTAGCGCCACCACTTATTTCATCATATAATTTCGTTAAAAAAAGGTTTGTAAATTACAAAAATCAAACATAGAGTTTGTTAAACCAATACGAAAATAGAGTTTGGTGGCCACCAAGAGCAAATCTCTTCCTTAAATAGACAATATAAAACTAATACATATGAAAAAAAGCTTATGATTTTTGGTAATTCTTTTGTTTATCGATTTTATATGATAAAATAAGTGGGGGCGCCACCTTTAGGTGCTGTTTGCGCCTTAAGGGTTTGAAAGCTATTTTTATTTTTGCAACCGTCTGCAGTTAGCTCAATGGTTTCAATTGTAAATACTAGTTGTAATTTTTCTATTCCTTGCTTGTAATTTTCGTTGTTAATAAAGTATTTATTTTTATTTATATCCAATCAAACAAAAGCCTTAAAATCTGTTTCAAGCTTCTAGTTTCATAAATGACAAAACTTCCATTTAACTTTCTTCCCTATTGCAATCCTTTTATCACATTAAAAAGTAGCTTATGTCCTTTTTCGCCCTTTAGACTTAAATTTCATTTAAATCGGTTCATTAGTTTAGGCGTAACATCGTAACAGACACACAGAGTAACTTTCACATTTATTAATGTTAAATATTAGTATTGCGTGTGGTTGAGTTGTTGAAATGCTCTTACCTGTGTCCAATCTTGCCTATAAACAGCTAAGCATTGCTCCGTCAAAGAATCTTCAGATAAATAATCTTTCTTCAGCAAAAACACTATCATATTAGCTAAGGCCTCCCACACATCACTTTGTTTACACTTGGAAACACTTAACATCACTATGTTCCTAGGACATAGGATTCTATCGAAGTATTCCAGTAAATGTTCATTTGTTTCTTCGATTGTCATGTTAATTTGATCACTTTGTTTAGATTCACTTTTACTATCACTTAGCTTTGATTCACTTTTAGCATCACTTGGCCTTGATTCACTTAGTTTAGTGTCTATCGTCAATTTATTCACTGATTTAGTTTTTACTGTAGTAGGTGTTATTCGTTTTAAAGGAGTTGATGATACAATTTTATTTTGATCAGTTTTCGTCACAGGCGAATTTAGACTCTGTTTTAAACTATTATCGGTCAAATTAGCATCAGTTGATTCAGAATTTTGTTCGATTGATTTTAATTCTTGTTCAGTTGAATTAGAATCATGCACAATTGCATTAGAATGGATCTTTTCCGTCTTCACAGTATCGGATTCTGTTTCCTCATCGCTTATAGGTGTAGGCATTCTGTCATCTGTGACATTTCTTAGCTCCGGCGATAAGTCCTCCCTTCTCTCCATTATAGATACGTCTTCCGGTGTATAGTGCTTTCGGTCCGGGCAGCATGTGTTCCAAATTGTGTGTAGTTTTAGTAGAAATGCTTCGGTAACTTCTTTGGGCCTCTTTGATACTGAAAAAGGAAAGCTTTATAAGGTTTTGTTGCTTTTGAGTTATGACAGTAAAAATAGCTGCCCAGCCCAGCTGAATCCTCCTCTTGGCCTCCTTGTCAAAATTGTTTTACGTAACTGCACAATCTGCCCAAGGTAAGTATATAAGAAACAATTTAGAGAAAGTGGCCTTCTACGACGACCAAATACTATGAATACTAATGAATAGTCAATAGTCAAAGTGCTTTATTTCCTTAAGACCTTACAGGACACTTGGACACGTCATAAAATTCACTTTATAAATAATTAAAACTAGGAAATTAAGTGCTGAAAAATATTTTTTTTCACTTTAATCTTTTTATGGTAAAGTAAAGAAGGGAACAAGAAACCTTTACTTGTTGTACCTTGTTAGGTTGTTTGTTTTCGAGTTTTAGCAAAACTCGCCACGCTTTATTATCATCTAAATAATCAGATATTGTATAGTACTTAAAGCCTTTTTACAAAGTACTACTATTTCATTTTGTGCTTACCATAGAGCAGACATAGATCTAGAGTGAGCTGTAACACGTTGGTGGTGGAAGCTAATACTGTAGATATTTCATTTTGTGCTTACCATAGAGCAGACATAGATCTAGAGTGAGCTGTAACACGTTGGTGGTCGAAGCTAATACTGTAGATATTTCATTTTGTGCTTACCATAGAGCAGACATAGATCTAGAGTGAGCTGTAACACGTTGGTGGTGGAAGCTAATACTGTAGATATTTCATTTTGAGCTTACCATAGAGCAGACATAGATCTAGAGTGAGCTGTAACACGTTGGTGGTCGAAGCTAATACTGTAGATATTTCATTTTGTGCTTACCATAGAGCAGACATAGATCTAGAGTGAGCTGTAACACGTTGGTGGTGGAAGCTAATACTGTAGATATTTCATTTTGAGCTTACCATAGAGCAGACATAGATCTAGAGTGAGCTGTAACACGTTGGTGGTGGAAGCTAATACTGTAGATATTTCATTTTGTGCTTACCATAGAGCAGACATAGATCTAGAGTGAGCTGTAACACGTTGGTGGTGGAAGCTAATACTGTAGATATTTCATTTTGTGCTTACCATAGAGCAGACATAGATCTAGAGTGAGCTGTAACACGTTGGTGGTGGAAGCTAATACTGTAGATATTTCATTTTGTGCTTACCATAGAGCAGACATAGATCTAGAGTGAGCTTTAACACGTTGGTGGTGGAAGCTAATACTGTAGATATTTCATTTTGTGCTTACCATAGAGCAGACATAGATCTAGAGTGAGCTGTAACACGTTGGTGGTGGAAGCTAATACTGTAGATATTTCATTTTGTGCTTACCATAGAGCAGACATAGATCTAGAGTGAGCTGTAACACGTTGGTGTCGAAGCTAATACTGTAGATATTTCATTTTGTGCTTACCATAGATCAGACATAGATCTAGAGTGAGCTGTAACACGTTGGTGGTGGAAGCTAATACTGTAGATATTTCACTTTGTGCTTACCATAGAGCAGACATAGATCTAGAGTGAGCTGTAACACGTTGGTGGTGGAAGCTAATACTGTAGATATTTCACTTTGTGCTTACCATAGAGCAGACATAGATCTAGAGTGAGCTGCAACACGTTGGTGGTGGAAGCTAATACTGTAGATATTTCACTTTGTGCTTACCATAGAGCAGACATAGATCTAGAGTGAGCTGTAACACGTTGGTGGTGGAAGCTAATACTGTAGATATTTCACTTTGTGCTTACCATAGAGCAGACATAGATCTAGAGTGAGCTGTAACACGTTGGTGGTGGAAGCTAATACTGTAGATATTTCATTTTGTGCTTACCATAGAGCAGACATAGATCTAGAGTGAGCTGTAACACGTTGGTGGTCGAAGCTAATACTGTAGATATTTCATTTTGTGCTTACCATAGAGCAGACATAGATCTAGAGTGAGCTGTAACACGTTGGTGGTGGAAGCTAATACTGTAGATATTTCATTTTGTGCTTACCATAGAGCAGACATAGATCTAGAGTGAGCTGTAACACGTTGGTGGTGGAAGCTAATACTGTAGATATTTCACTTTGTGCTTACCATAGAGCAGACATAGATCTAGAGTGAGCTGTAACACGTTGGTGGTGGAAGCTAATACTGTAGATATTTCATTTTGTGCTTACCATAGAGCAGACATAGATCTAGAGTGAGCTGTAAAATGTTGGTGGTGGAAGCTAATACTGTAGATATTTCATTTTGTGCTTACCATAGAGCAGACATAGATCTAGAGTGAGCTGTAACACGTTGGTGGTGGAAGCTAATACTGTAGATATTTCATTTTGTGCTTACCATAGAGCAGACATAGATCTAGAGTGAGCTGTAACACGTTGGTGGTGGAAGCTAATACTGTAGATATTTCATTTTGTGCTTACCATAGAGCAGACATAGATCTAGAGTGAGCTGTAACACGTTGGTGGTCGAAGCTAATACTGTAGATATTTCATTTTGTGCTTACCATAGAGCAGACATAGATCTAGAGTGAGCTGTAACATGTTGGTGGTGGAAGCTAATACTGTAGATATTTCATTTTGTGCTTACCATAGAGCAGACATAGATCTAGAGTGAGCTGTAACACGTTGGTGGTGGAAGCTAATACTGTTGATATTTCATTTTGTGCTTACCATAGAGCAGATATAGATCTAGAGTGAGCTGTAACACGTTGGTGGTGGAAGCTAATACTGTAGATATTTCATTTTGTGCTTACCATAGAGCAGACATAGATCTAGAGTGAGCTGTAACACGTTGGTGGTCGAAGCTAATACTGTAGATATTTCATTTTGTGCTTACCATAGAGCAGACATAGATCTAGAGTGAGCTGTAACATGTTGGTGGTGGAAGCTAATACTGTAGATATTTCATTTTGTGCTTACCATAGAGCAGACATAGATCTAGAGTGAGCTGTAACACGTTGGTGGTGGAAGCTAATACTGTTGATATTTCATTTTGTGCTTACCATAGAGCAGATATAGATCTAGAGTGAGCTGTAACACGTTGGTGGTGGAAGCTAATACTGTAGATATTTCATTTTGTGCTTACCATAGAGCAGACATAGATCTAGAGTGAGCTGTAACACGTTGGTGGTCGAAGCTAATACTGTAGATATTTCATTTTGTGCTTACCATAGAGCAGACATAGATCTAGAGTGAGCTGTAACATGTTGGTGGTGGAAGCTAATACTGTAGATATTTCATTTTGTGCTTACCATAGAGCAGACATAGATCTAGAGTGAGCTGTAAGAGGGCCCGCTGGGTCGGCGCGCGACAGAACACGTTGGTGGTGGAAGCTGCGCTTGCGCATGCTGTTAGAGTGGGGGTGATGTCGGTTGTTGTGTCGCCATCTAGGACCAGGCAGATGTGTTCCTGGAAAGATAATTAATGGTAAAAATAAATGTATTAATATCTACTATGATAAAATAAATACTTAAATAATGCTGGACAATCCATATAGAACCAAGATAAGCAGAGCATGTTTGTGTTTTCGGTGTAAGACGACTGATATACTTAACGCAATACATCACATAGATATTTGATTTTGGTTTTTGTTTATTTAAATTATTCACTCAGTCTAGATTTTATTGGTAAAGTCACTGTCGAGATCTTATAGCTCGATGAAGACACAGATTCACATAGACACTAGCTAGAGTAAATTCGCAAGATTTCTTAGATTTCTTTATAGATTCAGCCAACAATCCTACTAATTTCTAGGAAAACTATTGAATTCTACCAAAGACCACTAAATTCTACAGTAAGTAAGTTCTACGAATAACTGCAAGATTCTACCAATAACCACTAAATAGTGCCCAAACCTATTAAATTCTACTATCAACTACTTAATTCTACCAATAACTGCTAAATTCTACCAACATCTACTAAGACCTACCTTCATATGTATAAGCACGGTGGCGGGGCTCTCGTCGTAGTTACACAGGGAGGCACTCAGGGGACGCGCGTTTTTAAATTTTACCAATAACTACTAAATTCTACCTAATTCTACCAATACCTACCTTCATATGTATAAGCACGGTGGCGGGGCTCTCGTCGTAGTTGCACAGGGAGGCACTCAGGGGACGCGCGTTTTTAAATTCTACCAATAACTACCAAATTCTACCAATACCTACCTTCATATGTATCAGCACCGTGGCCGGGCTCTCGTCGTAGTTACACAGGGAGGCACTCAGTAATGTGGGCGTGCGGCACGGGACGCGCATTTCACTCAAGGACAGTAGGTTCTTCATTTCAGATTCTATGTCTTTGCAGAGGACGGCTGTGAAAAATATACATTATTTTTTTGTGTTAATGCGTCTCTTCCTAAAAAAAACCGCATCAAAATGAATTGCGTAGTTTTAAAGATTAAGGCATTCAAAGGGACAAAGGGATATGGGGACAGAAAAAGTGACTTTGTTTTATACTATGTAGTGATATTATTTTGATCAGTATCTACCGATAGTATTAAATTTGACTTGCCTAAGTGCTTATTTTGTAAGCATAAAGATTTTGGATTTAGATGCGATTTTTGAATAGATAGAGTGATTCAAGAGGAAGGTTTATACGTATAATAAAAACGTGCGAAGCCGGGGCGGGTCGCTAGTAGGACATAACTCGCATGCCTTCGCTTCTGGCCCGGCCACGATTTCTATGTGACTTTTACATACCTGTGGTGTTCCAATGATCATTTATCCAGTTACTGAGCCGGTTTCTAGCCGCTCTGCAGGCAACACTGTAAGAAATAATATTTATTTAAATAAATAATTCCGGACAGTCCACACAGCATCATCTAGCCCCAAGCTAAGCAGAGCTTGTGTTATGGGTACTAGATGACTGATATTTTACTATTATAATAAATGGGAATGTTTGTGTGAATTTTTGTTATAAGTAATCTACGTAATTACTTAAGTTATCTCGATGTAATTTGGTACGTAGATAGTTTAGGACCTAGGATAGGACATAGGCTATTAAAATTTGGAAATTTTAACCTCTGAGGGGGTTAAAAAGGTTGGTAAAGTTTGTATGTAAAACATTTTTTCCTTGGTTCGATTCACTCAAAACTTGGTATAAATAAACTATGGAGTGAATAATTAAACACGTATTTTTTATTTTTACATAATAGGGGATGTGCAATAAATTTCTGAAATTTGTACGAAAAAATAACTTTGGTTCGCGGGCAAAGCCGCGGGGCGCACCTAGTACTGAATACAATAAATAAATAATGCTGGACAATCCACACAGCACCATCTAGCCCCAAAGTAAGCTACTCAAAGCTTGTGTTATGGGTACTAGATATTTAATACAATACACACTTTGGTACAGGGCGCTATGGCGCTCATTGGGGGAGGCCTATGTCCAGCAGTGGACTAATATAGGCTGATGATGATGATACTTTGGTGGGATAAGTTACGTGTTGCAATCGAATGACAAGATTTTTTACCTCTTGCTCTTTTGATTCCCTCCCTTGCTCGGTCCTCAAAATTGAGCACGCGGTTAAAAAGCACATTGCGATATAACAAATAACCATTGTTTACACAGAAAAAATACAAAAAGATGTATCAGTTAGTGTATATCGCACTCACTGTGCTCAGTCCTAGGGCTCTGCAGTTACCTCTGTAGATGCGGCGGCGCTTGCGGCAGTAGCGCAGTGAGCGCGGCCCGCGTGCGAGCCGCCAGCGGAGCGCGCGCCCCTTCCAGCGCCGCCGAGCGGAGCCCTGCGAGGCTGCTGGTGTATATCGCTGTCACCGTGCTCAGAAGTGTGGCCTGGAAATAGGTAGAATATAATAATGGTGGACAATCCGCACAGCACCATTTAGACTGGGGTTGAAACTTTTACGGGACGATTACATCTATTAAATAAAATGTAAATTGCCAAATGGCAAGTGGTCATTATGAGAGCCGGCGGCGCCTTCAAAGAAATCCGGGACGATTAGGCCTTATTAACTAGACACGGGACAAGACGCAAAATTCCGGGACAATCCCGGAAATTCCGGCCATCTGGCAACTCTAAATCTAGCCCCAAACTACTCAAAGCTTGTGTTATAGTAACTAGATAATCATAACTAGATAACTGATATATTTAATACGTTATATACATAGATAGATATTTTTATTACATATTTTATTTCTATTGTATTTTATTTTTTATATTATATTACATTTTTTATGTTATACATAGAAAACACCCAGACCAGCGGAACAAATTTCTGCAGACCATTCACAAATTATTACTATAAGATGCTGGATGCGTCAAGCTGAAGACTGAAGGCGCGAGTTAGGGGAGGCCTATGTCCAGCAGTGGACTAATATATCTTCATGAGTGGCAATGTTTAGGTGAATATCGCGGTAGGCACTAAGTAGGCACGCGTCTTCAACGCTTTGAATTTTACTTTATAGCGTCGCAGCAACAGTAACTTTTAAAATAACTGTTTTCACGAAACGCTACTCCTGTATCTATTCTGTGTTAACACTCACATGATCAGTCCCCCTCCCGTAGCTGACAGTCCGCTGAACTAGCTCGGTAGCACGCGTGCGAGCTGACACTAGCTCGCGCGCGGTCAGCTCGCGCACGGCAGCTGACGTCACGCGTTCTATCACCATCTCTAGCACGCGGCGAGTTGAGGACGGCTGGGATTTCACTAGCTCTTCTAAATATATCTGACACTCACATGATCAGTCCCCCTCCCGTAGCTGACAGTCCGCTGAACTAGCTCGCTAGCACGCGTGCGAGCTGACACTAGCTCGCGCGCGGTCAGCTCGCGCACGGCCGCTGACGTCACGCGTTCTATCACCATCTCTAGCACGCGGCGAGTTGAGGACGGCTGGGATTTCAGTAGCTCTTCTAAATATATCTAACACTCACATGATCAGTCCCCCTCCCGTTGCTGACAGTCCGCTGAACTAGCTCGCTAGCACGCGTGCGAGCTGACATTAGCTCGCGCGCGGTCAGCTCGCGCACGGCCGCTGACGTCACGCGTTCTATCACCATCTCTAGCACGCGGCGAGTTGAGGACGGCTGGGATTTCACTAGCTCTTCTAAATATATCTAACACTCACATGATCAGTCCCCCTCCCGTTGCTGACAGTCCGCTGAACTAGCTCGCTAGCACGCGTGCGAGCTGACACTAGCTCGCGCGCGGTCAGCTCGCGCACGGCCGCTGACGTCACGCGTTCTATCACCATCTCTAGCACGCGGCGAGTTGAGGATGGCTGGGATTTCACTAGCTCTTCTTCTAAACGGGCCTGGAAAGGTTAAATAGTATTTCATTTATTCACCATTTCATATCACTAAATAACATTTCCAACAAATTTTTTATACATGTATCAATTTGAATTGGCAAGTATCAATTTGACTTCGGAATGTTATTTAGAGCAAAAATTTTTAATATTTTCTTTAATATTTCTCTCTCTCTCTATCTTAGGTTATTTAATTAGTACAAGTATAGTTAATTTATTTTTGAAAAACTTATTTATACAGAAAAATAGTGAAATATCCTAGAAAGCTTAAATTAAGGTTTTCACGGCTAAGAAACATAGTATAAGCCGATTCAATAAAGAAACGAATCTAAAATGGCGGCGCTTATCATGGCCTCTCGCTTGCACACTAGTGCCGTCTATACTCACTCACGTGCGTACAGTATGCAGAAAAAAGCTGTCTTGATTTGCTTTCACGTTGTCTTGAGTTGACGCGCCTGGTGATCATTGTTACGAATAAAATTCCTTGTTATAATTTTCTGTTATTTTTCCGTTGTTACTTGTTTGTTATTGTTTTGCATGAATATTGCCTAACATCTATTCATCTTTAATGTGAAAAGCTTGTGAAGAAGGATAGATCTATCTTTACAATCTTTCAAATTCATATTATTAGTAGGATAAGCAAGAGTTAGGTATGTATGAAATCTTCCAAAAATGAATGTTTGGACTGAGGCAGGTGTAGGTAGATGTTGTGTATATAAATGTGCGTACGACTTTAGTCACCTTTTGATGAAGCTGTATTATTTGAAATAAATACGACCTGGTCTTGTTTTTAATATTTACAACTTGAAAAAATCTTTGACCTGAAATTTTGTTTGCTAACTGTACTATCTGTCAACGCAAGTACAAGTCGCCATTTTAGATTCGTTTCTCTAATGAATCGGCTTATAGCAACAATTTTTATCGCTATGATCATACTAATAAGTTATCGTATTTGACAAATGGAATGAAGTAATGTAATGATTAATTTATTACACTACTTTTGTCAATAGACTTTGGCACAGAGATAGATAATAGTCTCCAATAACACAGGCTTTATTTTATCCCAGAATTCCCACGGGAACGGGAATTACGCGGATGAAAACGCGAGGCGCTGCTAGTAAATATAATACAAACAAAAATAAATACTGTTAGAAATGGTAATAGAAACCATCGATATAATCTCTAACGGCTGCTTCCTATAACTTAATTGTTTTTATTAATTTGTTTTAATTTAATTTAAATTTCCCAATTTTGTAATAGTTATAAGTATTCTAATTAATGATATTCATACACGATTTAAATTGTTTTTAAATAAATAAATGAAACGAAAGGTAAAATATAACTAATTTAATAGTTACCTGTAATTCCTTCTCCTTATTTCGACTTCTAGCTTGCGGATCGACATTCAAACTCACTGGCGTGATATGTCGAAAGCTACCGACATCTTTCTGCTCATTCGACATTCGACAAGTCGATAACAACGTATTCACATCCCTAAGACACGGGCACAACTCGAATATCGAATCATCGACTAAATCGCAGCCATCGATTCTATCTGTCCCAACACTATTGTCACTAATTTCTGATTCGGATATGTGAGGTAGATCGAATAACCAACCGAGAAGCGATTTTAAGTATATAATAGTGTTTTTTTTGAGGTTATTTTCTTGGGTTAGAGTTAGTTTTGTATGGTAGATTTCTAGGAGTGTTTTTAAAATGTTTTGGTAGTATGGTAGGTGTAATGTAGTGTAGTCTAGCATTGATAGATAGTGGACTATCCAAGGTATGGTTATGGCTATACGTCCGTTGTCTATGGCGTTTTGTAAGAGGCCTTTGATGTCTATGGAAGGTTGACTCTGAAAAGAAAGAAATTTATTATCACTACATAGTATAAAACAAAGTCGCTTTTTCTGTCCCTATATCATTATGTCCCTTTGACTGCTTAAATCTTTAAAACTACGCAACGGATTTTGATGCGTTTTTTTTAAGCGATAGAGTGATTCAAGAGGTTTATACGTTTAATAAAACCGTGCGAAGCCGGGGCGGGTCGGTAGTTTAATATAAAACAGCATCATCTAGCCTAGGATATTAGATATAACTGATATACATAATAGAAGATTTCGTTTAAGTTTGAGTTTACTTTATAAATGCTCAAAATATTGGTGCTTACTTACTTTAAACAGTGATCGGAATTACCTGAACTTATTTGCTTAAATTTCGAGTGAAATGATATAATCCGGAGATGATGTTTAAATCCCGGGATTTCAAAATCATGACACGGATTTTTATTACGGAATAAAGTTATAAACTGTTTATTTAAAGTATTTACTTTTAGGGTTCAGATGAGAATTTTATTTGTGTAATTTGAGATTGTCATCGGAATAACCGGTTTATAAATTGAAACGCCTACAACACCTCAGATGTCATTATTACTGTGACGGACGGAGCCGGGAGTTGAAGCCGCAACCTCGAGTGAAGAAGCAGAAAATCACTAGTCCTCTTTATAGCCCTTTCCAGAGGGATTATTTTGTATCCCCGTCGATTTAGAATAGTCTTTCGCACATAATTGATATGAGAAATTGTTAATGTAAATTCTTAGTTTTGTATGAATTTTTGCTCCTCCGACCATGTACACTGGCGGGACTAATTTTGTAAATATTAATGGCGCCGTTTTGCTGGAAATTTGTAGTCAGCCAGTCATCAAGTAGTAGTAAACCAGCAAATACGGCGCCAAGAGCCTGAAGACAGAATAAACCTAGTATACAGTCCACATTGTTTTATTGAAGCAAGGAAAGAAGGGGAGAACCCTACTAGTAGCAGTCAGGAAGATAGGACATCACCAGTAGGAGCTAGGACCCCTTCAATTACTATGGATTATTTCTTTATTATTAAGATGCACAAAACATAAAATAATCACAAAATATATAATATGTACTTACTTAAAATTTTGGTTTTGAACTTAATTATTTCACAAATTATGTGCATACAGAGAGTAAGCGAGCAAGAGAAAGTTAAAAAAAGAATAGGAACATAAATAATTAAAACTAAATATTAGACAGAATTAAGCATGCATGCATGGCCGTGTGGTGCCGGCTTAGAATAGCACTACCCCAACTCTTCCCGTGGGTGTCGTAAGAGGCGACTAAGGGATATACCGGGGGGTGGGCAGCAGCACCCCTCTAGAACAACCCCACCATCAAACTGCGATCCCCAACCCGCATGCCCAGCGTGGGGATTATGGGCATTACCC
Organism: Eupithecia centaureata; assembly: GCA_944547425.1. Taxonomy (NCBI): domain Eukaryota; kingdom Metazoa; phylum Arthropoda; class Insecta; order Lepidoptera; family Geometridae; genus Eupithecia; species Eupithecia centaureata. The sequence goes on from OX155703.1 coordinate 1,940,769, forward strand.
CTTAATGATAAGCAAAGCCAAAAAACGGCCCCTAGTTCCCGGCCGCCTCGCTATTCCTGGCCATGGTAGCGGTCATGGTAACGGCGGGGCAGGGGGTGCTAAGAATCACCGGTATTCAGGCTACCACACGCTTACTAAAATGACCCTGGCTACGTTTAACGGACGCACTCTGAGGCTTGACCATCATCTAGCGCAGTTGGAAGTGGAGTTAGAGAACATTAAATGGCATGTTCTCGGGTTATGTGAAGTCCGTAGAGAGGGGGAGGACACCGTAACCCTAGACTCAGGCCATCTTCTCTACTTTCGTGAGGGTGATAAAACATCCCAGGGTGGAGTAGGTTTCCTCGTCAATAAGGCCCTCTCTAGCAACGTTCAAGAAATCTCCAGTGTGTCGACCAGGGTAGCGTACCTGATCCTTCGGCTTTCCAAGCGGTATAGCATGAAGGTAATTCAGGTCTACGCACCGACCTCGGCACACTCGGATGATGAAGTGGAGGATATGTACGAAGACATATCCAAAGCCTTACACAACACCACTAAGGCTCACTTCAACGTTGTTATGGGGGACTTTAACGGCAAGGTGGGAATCCAGACTGGCAATGAATCCCGAATAGGCCCGCATGGTTATGGAATCAGGAATCACAGGGGGCAAATGCTTGTCAACTTCCTTGAGAAAGAGGGACTGTTCTTAATGAACTCCTTCTTTAAGAAACAGCCTCAAAGGAAGTGGACGTGGCAAAGCCCCGACACTGTGACTAAAAATGAGATCGACTTCATCATGACGGATAGCAAGCACATATTCAGAGATGTCTCAGTGATCAACAGGTTCAATACCGGATCTGATCACCGAATGCTCCGAGGCACTCTGAATATCAACTTGAAGCTTGAAAGACACCGTCTGATGAAGTCCACGCTCCGACCAAATCCAATCCAAATCATGGCCGGCACCGAGAAGTTCGAGCAGCTACTCGGAAACAGATTTGTTGCCTTGGAACCCACTGATGACGCTGACGAGAGCCTACACAATCTGGTCGAAACGTTGAGGGATGAGGGCATCAAGTTCTGCAAAAAACAGCGAACTGGCAAGAAGTCCAAACTCTCGGATGAGACTCTGGATCTGATGACAAGAAGACGGGAAACCACCCAAGTTTCTTCGGCAGAGAGGTTAGACCTGAACAAGCGAATTGCGAAGATGGTACGGCGCGACCTTCGGAGCTCCAACACACGCCTCATTGAAGAGGCGATAGAGCGAAACCGAGGGTCCAAAGTATTCACTCAGCAGCTTGGCAGGAGCCACCTGACGAAGCTTAAAACGCACGATGGGAGGACCGTACTGTCGAAACCGGAGATTTCAGCCGAGATAGAGGATTTTTATGGCCGTCTGTACACTGCACATGCCCCTCGTTCCCGACGAGACGACCTTGATTCTAGAGCCACCCTGACACGCCACTACACCGACGAACTGCCAGACATCAGTCAAGACGAAATCGTGTTAGCTTTGAGGCAGCTTAAAAATGGAAAAGCCCCCGGTGAGGACGGTATAACTTCAGAGCTTCTGAAGGCAGGAGGAGCCTCCGTTATACAGGAGCTACAACACCTCTTCAATACCGTCCTCCACAGTGGGAGAACTCCTAAGATGTGGAGCAGGAGTTTGGTAGTGCTCTTTTTTAAGAAGGGTGATAAAACTCTCCTTAAAAATTACAGACCCATCACACTCCTGAGCCACATCTATAAGCTGTTCTCACGAGTGATCACGAATCGTCTCGCCAGGAGACTTGACGAGTTCCAGCCACCGGAACAGGCCGGGTTCCGCGGAGGATATGGCACCATAGACCACATACACACAGTGAGGCAGATTATACAGAAGTCCGAAGAGTATAATCAGCCCCTGTGTCTCACTTTTGTGGACTATGAGAAAGCCTTTGACTCCGTTGAAACCTGGGCTGTTCTGGAATCCTTACAGCGATGCCAAGTAGACTATCGTTACATCGAAGTGCTGAGGTGTCTCTATGAAGCTGCCACTATGAGTGTCCAAGTACAGGACCAGCAGTCTAAACCTATCCAATTGCGCAGAGGTGTGAGACAGGGGGATGTCATATCCCCGAAACTGTTCACGAGCGCATTGGAAGATATGTTTAGGACGCTGGACTGGAAAGGTAAGGGCATTAACATAAACGGCGATTACATCTCACACCTTCGATTCGCTGATGACATAGTCGTAATGGCGGAGTCGCTAGAGGAGCTGACCCACATGCTGGACGGCCTAGCTTCAGCCTCGCGATGTATCGGTCTTGGCATGAATTTGGATAAAACCAAAGTCATGATCAATGGCCACATTGTTCCGGGACCGATAGTCGTTGATGGCCACCTTCTTGAAATTGTTTCCGAGTATACTTACCTTGGGCAGATTGTACAGCTAGGTAAAAACAATTTTGAGAAGGAGGCCAAGAGGAGGATCCAGCTAGGCTGGGCAGCATTTGGGAAACTACGTCAAGTCTTCTCTTCATCCATACCGCAATGTTTGAAAACGAAAGTTTTCAATCAGTGCGTCCTACCCGTAATGACCTACGGAGCAGAGACGTGGACACTCACGGTAGGGCTGGTCCACCAGTTCAAAGTCGCCCAGCGAGCTATGGAAAGAGCTATGCTCGGAGTCTCTCTGAAGGATAGAATTCGTAACGAATACATCCGACAGAGAACCAAAGTTATCGACATAGCTCAAAGAATTAGCAAGCTGAAGTGGCAATGGGCCGGCCATATCTCGCGAAGAACCGACAACCGTTGGGGTAAACGTGTTCTTGAGTGGAGACCGCGACTCGGTAAACGTAGCGTAGGACGCCCTCCGGCCAGGTGGGATGACGATCTGCGAAAGACTGCTGGCAGATGCTGGATGCGTCAAGCTGAAGACAGGGCGCAATGGCGCTCATTGGGGGAGGCCTATGTCCAGCAGTGGACTAATATAGGTTGATGATGATGATGATGAAGCATGCATGATTAAATCTAATAAAATTATCGTAGGATTCATATAAAAATTTTAAATACTCACATAACTTCTCAAAGCCAAATTATTTTCCAGAACTTTCTCTTTGGGCATCATATAATTCTGTTCCTTGTTCAATGTTATTATATTATTATTCTTGCTTATTATCTCTGTAGGTACCGGTGAGTATGGTAGAGACGTTAGGTACCCTAGGAACTTGGCTAGGAGCACTAGTTTCTTTGATAGTTGTAGGTATTCTCTCGTGATGTCTATGCTTGCTGGAAGAAAAAACGTAAACATAATTAGTACTGTTTTATACTTAACATATTGAAATTAATTTAATCTATGTAATTTAGTCTATAAAAATAAGTAATAGTTTAAAATTTGACTTGTCTAAGTGCTTATTTTGTGAGCCTAAAGTTAAATAATATAAATAACTATAAAACATAATAAAATTAATAAAAGAAATAATGTGTTGATTTTCTCTTCGCTTTAATCTTTTGTCCACTTTGGAAGAAGCGAAAATAATACTCATTCTATAAGTACGGAAGTTATTATATGCTCTGTGCTTAAACCTCACTAAATATCACAAAAATGGAGGGGTTTTTAAAAATATAAAAAAAAATCACGTTGCAAGTTATACATACCATTCCCTCCATTTTCAACCGCGAACTGAGTCCCATCTGACGTCATGATTTCCGTACACAACACATCGCGTAGATGTATTCTGAAGGATTCGTTCTCAGCGTGTGTTATGAACTCTCTGTTGATGAAAATAAGGGTTGTTTTATAATGCGTTTACGATAAACGGGGGGGAATATAGAGGTTAAGTTTGATTGTTTTAGATTTTGATATATAAATTAGTATCTACAGCTTTGCAAGTGTTGTTGCTATGGAAATGTTTTAAGGCTATATTTATCCCTTGGGAAGTGATTTATGGGATGAAAATGTTTTATTCCAGGGCTAGAACTACGTATTCAAAATTCCAGCACGATCCGTTCAGTAATTTTTGCGTAAAAGAGTAACAAACAACCGCTTTGCCATACATCTTTATGTATCACTAGCGACGCGCCCCTGCTTCGCACGGTTTTATTATACGTATAAACCTTCCTCTTGAATCACTCTATCTATTAAAAAACTGAATCAAAATCTGTTGCGTAGTTTTAAAGATTTAAGCATACAAAGGGACATAGGGACAGAGAAAGCGCCTTTGTTTTATACTATGTAGTGTAAGTAGTTTTAGTTTTTTTATACGCTGGACAATTCTACTACATAATCTAGCCTCAGGCTAAGCAGATCTTGTGTTATGAGTACTAGATAACTGATATATTTATAAACTGGCAACGCCTCGCGGTTTCACCCGCGTAAGCCTTATCTTACTTTGGGGCTAGATGGTGCTGTGGATTGTCCAGCATTATTTATTTACTAACTAGCGACCCGCCCCGGCTTTGCACGGTTTTATTAAATACGTATAAACCTTCCTCTTGAATCACTCTATCTATTAAAAAAAACCGCATCAAAATCCGTTGCGTAGTTTTAAAGATTTAAGCATACAAAGGGACATAGGGACAGAGAAAGCGACTTTGTTTTATACTATGTAGTGATTAGTATTAACTAACTTGTAAAATATCTCGTTGGCATTAAAACTGGGCAGGCGATGCGACTCGGGCGCGGCGGGGCACGTGAGACGACGTTGAAGCTTACTGATCTTAGACTCCTGCAACAAAAATAATTATTATTATACGCTCGTATAACTTATTTATTTGAAAAATTGCATTTACGCAGTTTACACCAAGACATGGATTGTGAGCCATTTCTTAAAAATAATACTAACTATAATCTAAGTATCAACACAATTGCAGGTACAGATTTAAAATCACTTTGTGTCACACACATCACAAGCCGAGACGTGGACACTCACGGTAGGGCTGGTCCACCAGTTCAAAGTCGCTCAGCGAGCTATGTGAGGAGTTTCTCTGAAGGATAGAATTCGTAACGAATACATCCGACAGAGAACCAAAGTTATCGATATAAATCAAAGAATTAGCAAGCTGAAGTGGCAGTGGGCCGGCCATATCTCGCGAAGAACCGACAACCGTTTGGGTAAACGTGCTCTTGACTGGAGACCGCGAACGTAGTGTAGGACGCCCTCCGGCCAGGTGGCAAGACGATCTGCTCTAGACTGCTGGCAGATGCTGAATGCGGCAAGCTGAAGACAGGGCGCTATGGCGCTGATTAGGGGAGGCCTATGTCCAGCAGTGGACTAATATAGGCTGATGATGATGATATTTATCTTGATAATTTCGAACCCTGATGAATAACTCTAATACAATTGACTGAAGTGAACAATTATCAAAGTGAGCTTTGTTTCATAATTTCAATTATTTTTAACATGTATTTTATGTCGTGTCCAAGTGTCCTGTAAGGTCTAAAGGCAATAAAGCACTTTGAATACCTAAGGCCCAGAACACACGGTGAAACGAAACTGCAACTACCAGTTACTTTAGAGTTGCATTTAAGTTTCTGCTTTAGATTCCGTTGAGAGACCACACATGACGCGACCAGTTTGAAATCCGTTTGAAACGCGTTGCAAATCAGTTGCATTGAAACCGGCGTGCAGGAAACTCGCGTTGCGTTTCATTAATTTTTTGTCTGATTACAACGAGATCATAGTTCATAGTTCATTTATTAATAACAAATTGTGTTACAGGTCACTTATTCAATATCTACATATTTATACAATTCTGTATTACATAAAATATTACTACTAAGTAGTGTTAATAAAATAAAATTATATTAAAATAAATACTAATTCAGTTAAGTACATTTTACAATCATAAATTTATTTAAATTATAAATTGATCGAGTTATTAGCCACTTTTTTAATTTATCTTCAAGATAATTATGTAGTTTTGCTCATACAATAACAATCCAAGAATTTTCTATCATTTTCTTGTAATTCTTTGGCAGCTACAAACATACGACACTTGATATTCTTCTCAATGAAGGGATGGGAACTATGTGCGCCTTTTTCTTTCTCGAAGATACAAATACATAACCACAATTTCTTCGTCACTTGAAGAATTCATTACACAGACGTCTTTTCTCAACGAAAACCGAAATGATTGTAGTTGCAGCTTGTGTGGAAAATGGTTGAAATTGGTTTCAGATTAATAGTTTTAAAAGGGTTTCGTTGCATTTGCGTTTCACCGTGTGTTCTGGGCCTAATGCCGCCTCTACACATATGCCAGCGCATTCGCCAACGCGCTGGCGGTCGGCTTGCCAACGCGCTTGTGAATAATCCACACATTATAAGGTCGTTCAGTATGGTTTGGTTCGGACAATGTGCGGAAGTATTCAAAATGGATGTTGAGTCACTAACAGCTGCAGCTGTATATTTATTCACAGCTTACAATAAAATTACTTTGTAAATGTGTACCTTATTTATTACTTTTAATACCTAACTACATTTTTATTTTTAAGGTACTTATTTTTTGGGTTCCACAGGCAGTTTTCACTCTGATAGAGCTCAATAAATTTAATGTTTCCTCGTTACTCATATTGTTCGCCATTTCGTCAAGTTAGGTGATAATTCGCCGCAAGAAGAAAACGTGCACTATTGATCGCTGCTCCGGGCAAACTGATCGCGCGGCCAATGTGTGGATGGTGCGCCAAGCTTGCGACAAGTGTCCTTTGATGTTGCCGACACCGCGCGGCAAGCTCGCAAGCGCGCCGGCCAACGTGCAAATACCTACCGCCAATGCGCCAACGCCCGTTCTACACATTGGGCCAGTGGCTGGGCCAGCGAGCTTGCCAACGCGTTGGCCTATGTGTAGTGCCGCCATAAGAAATAGCTAGTCTTGAGAGCTACCTGTGCGCTGCACAGCGTGGCCTGCATACAATGCTGCACGACGAGCGTGGCGAGATGCGCATGCGCACCGCCCGAACACAGCGCCCTCACGCGCGCGCGAAGCCCACTGCTGGACACGCCGGCGCCGGACTGACTCTCTGTATACCACCTGTAATAGAAAAAAGATTATAGAGATATTTAGAGATTATAGATGTTTAGATTTAGAGATTATAGATATTTAGAGATAATAAGATTATAAGATATTTATTGCAGGGTTCAAAGCAATAATTGTCTGTGATAGTTATCAAGATAAAATATGTTGATAATTATCATAATTGGAAATATTTAATTTGCCTCTTAAATTTCAAAGCCATAATTATCGAGTTATCAAGATAAATATATGATAATTATCATTGATAAATATGCAATCGGAAATATTTCATTTGTCATTTAAATTTTTCGCATTTCAAATAATCGGAAACATTTAATTTTCCTCCTAAATTTTTCGTATTGTATTGCGTGTATTGGAACGCGAGCCACTTTAAGTCTATTAGTGGGGGTTTCCCCGCGTCTTGTTTTACATTGAATATGAATCGTTTATTTGTTTGGTAACAAAGATTATGTGTATGATAATTATGACGATAATTATCGGATAAATATCTGATAATTTCAAGAGTTTGAAATTGATTTATTGCGTAAAACATGATATATAAAGGTGGTATAAATAAATAATGCACTCATGTCTCACTATATGCTAGCATGCAACTAGATACCTAGGATTTAGCATTTAAAAAAATCATTAATAGTATCATAATTTGCGTAATTTTTTTGACACACAAGTTATTTAAAACTAGAATCAGCACGCGTTGCTTTTATGGAACCATCTCTATGCTATTTTTATATACGCGATAATTTAATATAAACACTAAAGTTTGTAAGTATGGACAGGATATTTGTTACTCTTTCACGCAAAAACTACTGAACGGATATGTATGAAATTTGGCACACAGATACACAGTACCTATTTTTTTTCGGACCCACGCCATGGTTTCCTCTGAGGGTATATCTGTATCCAGAATATCTATTAATTATATTGCACACTTTGTACATATCTTTGGTTCCCATTTCATTTCATACATTGACATTGTTTTTATGGAAATGTTTTGAGGCTTTTCCTATCCCATGGGAACTGATTTATGGGATGAAAAGAAGCCTAGTATTATTCAAGGGCAACTACATCTATTCCAAATTTCAGTCCGATCCGTTTAGTAGTTTTTGCGTGAAAGAGGAACAAACATCCATCCATCCATCAATACATACTTTTACGTTTATAATATTAGTAAAGTAAGGAAAAAATCAAAAAGAACTAGCAAGCTGAAGTGGCAGTGAGCCAGCCATATCTCGAAGAACCAACAACCGTTGGGGTAAACGTGTTCTTGAGTGGACACCGCGACTTGGCAAACGTTGGACGCCCTCCGACCAGGGATGACGATCTGCGAAATACTGCCAGCAGATGCTGTATGCGGCAAGCTGAAGACAGGGCGCTATGGCGCTCATTGGGGGAGGCCTATGTCCAGCAGTGGACTAATATAGGTTGATGATGATGAAAATTCTTATTTCCTGTATTATTTTGATAATTATGTACCTATAGTATTAAATTTGACTTGTCTAAGTGCTTATTTTATAAGCCTGAAGAAATAAAGATATTGATTATTTGATAAAAAGATGTACTAACCTGACAATCTCATAGAACATATCCCTTTGCTTCTTGAAGTAGTGAAAGGCCTGTGTCGTAGGGAAGTTATCAGCAGAGTCCGTCTCCATGTTATAGCACACAACAGAGGGCGCGGAGGCTCGCGGGAGTGGAGTAGGCTTCTCGCATCGGACGCAGTAGCAGTTGAGAAGGAACTTGGCTAGGTCCGGGTAGAAGCAACGGACCTTTTTGTTTTCACCTGAAATAATATAAAATACATATATCTATCTACTATCTAATAATCATTTATAAGAAACTAGCTGCCCGCCCCGGCTTCGCACGGTTTTATTATACGTATAAACCTTCCTCTTGAATCACTCTATCTATTAAAAAAAAAACAGATCCAAATCCGTTGCGTAGTTTTAAAGATTTAAGCATTCAAAGGGACATAGGGACAGAGAAAGCGACTTTGTTTTATATCATGTAGTGACAGTATACATAGGGACAGAGAAAGCGACTTGTAGTGACTATGCGAAAGACTGCCGGATGCGACAAGCTGAAGACAGGGCGCTATGGCGCTCTGGGGAGACCTATGTCCAGCAGTGGACTTATATAGTTTAATGATGATGAAGAAACTAAATATCACAAAAATTTCCGACTTCGTCAGGACTTGAACCCGCGACCTTCCCTCAGTTGGATGCGTTAACCAACTGCACCATGAAGTCAAGTAACCATCTAGTCGTTAATCTTTTCGACCTTCTACGGACTCTATCGCCGTTTGCACCACCCATGAAAATATTAGCATGCCAACATATGTTTTTGGTTGGCAAGTAGAAAATTCCTCGGCTTTAAGCCCACCCTTTGTACTTCAGTGCAATAAAGTATTAAATAAATAAATGAAACTTTTTTGGTTATAGCTTTAACTCGCAATCTTTAGATTAGATACAGATAGTGATGGCTTAAACTAGCATGGGCCATTAGCTTGAAGCACTTATTTTGGTCACTGTAAATTGGATCTGAATGTTACAAGTTAAGGTTCACTTTTGAAAGCTGTGTTGTGTGGCAGTAAGATTCAATTTGTGAGTAGCAATGTTAAAGCTTAACATTTAGTCTTACCCAAAGTCTTCAAGGAATTTTTGTCCAAAATAACTTCCAAAGTCATCCTTAAGTTCCACAGTGACTTAACAGCGAAATAAGAACTATTATGTATAGACTTAAGTAAATATTCAGTATTATTCTCATTTAAATTCAATTCCACATTCATATAATCTTCTTCGAGCTGTTTTGATATTACGAGAGATATTAAGAAGTATATTTCCGTTACTATGCTTAGGATTAGGTTGTTCTTTAATAAGTTGTCATATATATTAATAAGTAAGTCGATTTTGTCTTTCAATATTATTTTGGTGACGTCAGCGGTCATATAATTTTGGCAGACTTCAATAGCGTCTTTTTGTGTCAGTTTTATTTTGGGTACATGGGCTACTTTTTGTGGAGTGGAAGTGCTTAATATATTGAATTTCTCCATAAGTTTGTGCCTTTCTTGTTTAAGTATGTTTCTTTCGACTTCAAAGCTGTTTGTTGTTTCTTTCGGCAGGAATTTCTGTTTGAATGCTGAGTTGTCATCAAGAGGAGACGATTGTTGGAAGTGTTCAGAGCTAAAACTGTTAAGAGAGAGACTTTTTTGCGATTTATCTATATTTGTCGGCTTAATCCTCTTTTTTTCACCTCGCAATGAACTTGATTTCCTAGCACCAATCTCGGGAAACATTTCAGAATTACTCAAATCTAGTTCTATTTTATCTTCATTCTCACTTGAGTAGTTTTTCTTAGTCTTTTTCTTTGTGCTTTTTGTGGCTGTTACGAGAAAGTCTCCAAGGCAGCTTTTCTCATGGGACCTAGAATGTCTATGACTTAATCTAGGAGTATCACATCTTTCCCCTTCTTTAATAAAACTTCTTGGTGTTACAGGACTAGAAAGAGACAAGTTTGGATAGTCAGATGGCTTAACTCCATTCTTCAACGGAGTGCTTGATACAGCAATTCTGTCAACACTCGTGGAAAGTCGTGATTCGTCAGAGGAGACAGATAGGTTTTCTTTTCGGTCATCGGGGAACAGTTTTGTTTTGACTTTCCTACCAGACCGTTTTCGGTCTCGGTTTGGAGATTCATGGCTTTTTTCAGTCTTTACGGATATATTGTCCCGGTCGTCGCTGGTTGGTTCGCTAATTGAGCGATGATGCTTTCTCCTGCTGCTGTGGACTTTTTCAGGAGTGCTGTTGTGAAGAATTTGCACAGCATTGCTGTTTGTCAGTAGTATGCTGCAAGGAATACGTTCAGGATATTATTAGACGAAAGGGAAAATTAAGTTTTAGATAGTGTTGTTGTTATTTTTTTGCGAATTTTTGAATGTTTGATCTGAGTGTTTGATATAGATTTTGGAAGACAATAATATATACTAAAATGTTTACCTATCAGTCTGATTCCTCAAGTAAGATAAGAAGCAAGAAACGAACTCGCTTTTCTTGCAGCATAATAATACACAATCGTCCTGAAAGCAAAGAAATAAGTTAGAAAATCAACATATGCAGGGGCTATAAGCGATGTCTTTATTCTAGGTTACTAACCTCGATTGGTTTGTCATTTAGCCATTTAATCAACAGCTCGCTATCCAGTTTTCCATTAAGGACACTTTCTATTATTGTCTCAGGCATATTAAATATTAAAATCGCTGTAGAACCGTAAAATCAATACCTGCGCGCTCATTTTGAACGTCGCCATCTTTTGTATTGTTTTTATTTATCCTGTCATTCTGACACTTCTTTCATTCTGACGTTACATTGACTCTGGCCACATTTTAGTCGATTTTCAATCGAACTTATCGAGCAAAAGACTAAAAAAGGTGTGTGCTTAATTTGCATCTATTTTGACATTTCATTTGATTTCATCAATCCCCTTGCTTGTTCCTTGCGTGAAACTGAGCCATGGCAATACAAACAAACAAAATAATTTGCAAAACAATGTCAGGTAGATTTTACACTAAAATCACTGGAAAATACGTCTAAAAATGACGGGAGCATTAAATTCGAACGTTCTTTGTCGCTGTTGCCATTCAGAAGGCACTTTCAAGAGTTTGGAAAGCAGATATGCCGAGGATATTGAAGAAACCTACAACGCAATTCTTGTTGAAACTTTTAATATTTACGTAAGTATATTACTGGATGCACCCAGCATTATGGTGTATCTTATCAAGATTCTTTATTGCTACATGCCGTAGGACATATAAATAGGCCCTAAATAAACTTACGGAGACGATTTCTTCACCCTTGGTACGCGTGAAGAAATGTCTCATTCAATGAACTTCAACAATCTTCTGAGAGCCGATTGTATATCTTTTACAGTTAGCACCTTCTACAGAGCCCTCCATCTGTAGCACTTGTGAGAGTAGGCTCAGAGATGCAGTATTATTCAAGAGACAAGTTTTGAACTGCGAAGAATTATTATACACTGTCAAAGGTAAATATTTCAAGTATAAAACCTCTCTTCAAGTGATCAACCTCCGTTTCAAGTAGTACGGGGCCTTGAATAATGTGTAGTGTAATACCGCTTTTACCTGTGTACTAGCTTAACCCGTGTGAACTTGTGTTCATTTTACACTACACAAAATATTTATACTATATTTTTTAATAAGTACATTAAAGTGCATCTTTTTTATCAACGAAAATTACAATCAAGGAATAGAAAAAAATAAAACTAGTATATACAATTGAAACTATTGAGCTAACTGCAGATGGTTGCAAACAACAAAATATATTAAAATATATATGTATATATAGAATGATGATACAAATACAGTTACACCTGAAAACCTTGTAGCACAGTGGTGGTTAATGTGGATCATAATTTCTGAAAATATTTACATGCTGTTTTTGATTTAAACTGCCTCTGAACACATCATTGTCCTTAGTCTTTTCTTTTTCAGATGTGCAGTATAATCAAGAAGTCAAAGAAGAAATTCAGGATAGTGTAGGTATGTGGGCCAAATTATCATCATTACCATCAGCCCATATTCCCATTTATCCCTATTATGTTATGAACTGACCACCGTTGGGGTAAACGTGTTCCTGAGTGGAGACCGCGACTTGGCAAACGTAGTGTAGGACGCCCTCCGGCTAGGTGGGATGACGATCTGCGAAAGACTGCTGGCAGATGCTGGATGCGTCAAGCTGAAGACAGGGCGCTATGGCGCTCATTAGGGGAGGCCTATGTCCAGCAGTGGACTAATGTAGGCTGATGATGATGATTATGTTACAATGATTTCGTTAAATAGGAATGACCGTGAATTTTGTATTTACTTTTACTATTAGAACATTCGCGGATTAAGAACGAAAACTGAGGAAGTTTTTCTTAGTGGTTGAACCTTTACAATACCAGCAGTCACAGGGCAAGGCGATTCATGACTCTCAACTTCTTTTGCACATGATTCATTTTATTTTTAATTATTATTTACTGTTTTTTGTTTAATTTTATAAATTTATTAAGTACGTAAGTAATAATGGTCAATGATAAAAAATATTATGTTGTTCACACCTTTATTGTATAATCAGATTTTATTAGTAAATGCCTATTATCAGCTTTCTATGTCTATTTTAAGTTCTATTGTTATTAGTATAGGAATAGGTGATGGCAATCCGAATTAAAAAAAAAAACAAATATTAGTCCACTGCTGGACATAGGCCTCCCCTAATGAGCGTCATAGCGCCCTGTCTTCAGCTTGACGCATCCAGCATCTGCCAGCAGTCTTTCGCAGATCGTCATCCCACCTGTCCGGAGGGTGTTCTACACTACGTTTACCAAACTAAGTCAAGGTCTCCACTTAAGAACACGTTTACCCCAACGGGTGTCGGTTCTTCGCGAGATATGGCCGGCTCACTGCCACTTCAGCTTGCTAATTCTTTGGGTTATGTCGATAACTTTGGTTCTCTGTCGGATGTATTCATTACGAATTCTATCCTTCAGAGAGACTCCTCACATAGCTCTTTCCATAGCTCGCTGAGCGACTTTGAACTGGTGGACCAGCCCTACCGTGAGTGTCCACGTCTCTGCTCCGTAGGTCATTACGGGTAGGACGCACTGATTGAAAATTTTCGTTTTCAAACATTGCTGTATGGATGACGAGAAGACTCAAATTATAGTAATACTAATTTCTAAGAATCCCAACATTTTTTGAACAAGCTGAAGACAGGGCGGCGCTCTTTAGGGGAGGACATTGTCCAGCTGTGGATTAGGATATTCGTAAATCAATATCTTTATTTAGGAATGTTGTCCATAAAATCTTGATATTCCTTTATGGTTGAAGCAAAGAGAAATACAATGAACACTTTAATTATATTATTTTGATAATTTTAATAATTATGGGCCTATAGTTTAAAATTTGACTTTTCTAAGAGTTTATTTTGTAAGCCTATAGAAATGAAGTTTTTGATTTCTGAATTTACATTACATAGATATTTTAACTAAAATACATAGAAAACACTCACTCAGATCCCCGAAGAATTTAAGAGTAAAATGAATATTCTAATAACATCTTTATTAACAACGAAAATTACAATCAAGGAATAGAAAAAATTAAAACTATAGGTAACTCTGATTTAGAATCAAAGATATTATTTTTTGTAAACAATGATATTTAAGTAGATATTTATGTATGTAGGTATATTGTATAAGTATTGATATAATATATTATGTATTTAATATAATATACGTATAATTATTTTATGTAGTAGTTTATGTAATATAAGTAGGTATTTATTAAATCATTAAAATGCACACGGATCCCCATGTCCAATCCCACACTCTTATCCATCCACGGTTGTCTGGTAGAGATCGCTCTTGAGCGATAAGACCGCCTATTGTTACACATTAATTTGTAAATTGTTTATGTTTTGTATAATACCTTTAAGTGTGCAATAAAGAATTTTCTATCTATTCTATCTATCTATTCTATCTATCTATATTTATGAATGAAAACTTAACAAAAACTCATTGTAATAACAGACAATAGCAGGGTAACAGCTTGCTAACAACAAAAAGTTCAACGCATAATTGCACAAGTACAGCTAAAAAGATGCAAGTTCGAGTTCAATAACGATTGAGAGACCAATGGAATGATGAATAAAAACTGTCAAAACCAAGGATTGTTTGGAGCTCCTGCAACTTGCACTGATGATACCAGTATCGTAAAATATGTTACTCCAATTTATCTTTGATTTTGTAAATCGTTTGTATACAAAAAATATCTATGTTTTTGAATCGCAGTATAGTTTATACAATTGAAACCATTGAGCTAAATGCAGACGGTTGTAAACAGTCTAAAGGTAGCTCAATTGATCCATGTCAATACCAGTCTGCGTCCCCAAGATCCTGGCTGCATTATCACGCTGTATGACAATGCTGATGCGCTGAGCCAGATATTCTAATTGTTTCAGAAGCTAAAATCCAACAACCTGATCCTTCGTTTGAAGATGACGAGCCGCTTATAAAGCTAAAGAAGATAAAACAAAATGAGCAAGAAAAGTCAATAGAAGATATACCAGAAGATACTCATCATTATAGTGATGGTAAGTTGTTTTTTTATTAGCAGACTTCGAAAAAGGAATTTCTATTTGTGTTTGCTGTAATTTTTTGTATTTACTTGAATTTCTTTTTCAATTGCTGATCGATTTTGATGTTAAAATTTTCTATTGTACAATACAATAAGTACAAATTAAATATTCTTGGTTGCCCACCATTACAGGAAAACGTAAAAAACTATCATAAAACAGTTGCACTAAGGGGCCTTATCTGTATAATAATATAAGATAGTCCTGAAATGGCGTCGTAAAAATTGTATTCCCGTGTTATTACTTTATTAGTATATGTCCCGTAAAATACATAAAACTGTCGAATTAGGGAATTCCGTTTGTCTTTTTTTAAATAATCAAATCTTTTGTAAGTATAATTTATTTCCCCTTTTTTGATACTGAGATGATCCAATCAAAATGTTCTTCCCGTAAAACCCGCAAAAATTAAAAACTCTAAAATTGGACTAAGTTTAAGTTAATCATCATTATCAATACATAGTATAAAAAAAGTAGCTTTTTCTGTCCCTATATCCCTTTGAACGCTTAAATATTTAAAACTACGCAACGGATTTTGATGCGGTTTTTTTTAATAGATAAGAGTGATTCAAGAGGGAAATTTATATGTATAATAAAACCGTGCGAAGCCGGGGCGGGTCGCCAGTTTAATATAAGTTTTGTTTTTTTAACATGACACAATAAATTAATTTGACGATGTTTTAGACAAAAATATCTGCAGTTAGCTCAATTGTTTCAATTGTATGTAGGTAAGGTACTATTTTTAATTTTTTTTCTATACCTTATTGTAATTTTCGTTGTTAACAAAAACTTTGCTTGTTCACAGAAGAGGATTTAAAGCCGACGAAGAAAAAAGAAAAGAAATACTCTTGCAGCTTCTGTGAAAAACAATTCACATACAACGGATCCTTAGAAATGCATTTAAAATTACACACAGGTGAAAAATCATACATTTGTCTATTATGCACCGACAGTTTTCATACAAACAAGGAATTGACCAAGCATTTTGGTACAAAACACAAAAATGGCACATCCTACCCTTGTACCTTATGCTCAAAGATATTAGACAAACCGAAATTACTCAAAAATCACTTAAACATCCACTTTGAAAAAAGATTCAAATGCCCCGAATGCCAAAAAGAGTTCCAGCGAAAAAAAGGTCTAAAAGAGCACATGAAAATTCACACAGGCGAAAGAAAATACCAGTGTAACGTCTGCCTAAAGTCATTTGGTCACAATCAAACACTTAAATCTCATATGTATACACATACAGGTGAAAAGCCATATATATGTGATGTCTGTGGACGTCGGTTTCCTCAAAGAACTCATTTAAAAAGACATATATTTATCATTCATAATAATATAAAACCACATTCTTGTGATGTGTGTAAAAAGAATTTCTCTTCTAAAAGTTATTTGGCTATACATGAAAGACAACATACAGGGATAAAACCATACTCATGTGATGTTTGTAAGAAAGATTTCACTGCATATACAACTTTAAAAGTTCATATGAGAGTTCACACCGGATTAAAACCATACATGTGTAGTTTTTGTCAGCGGCAATTCGGTCAAATGGCTTCATTTAAACTTCATATAAGAACTCATACAGGAGAGAGGCCGTTTTCATGTAAAGTTTGTCGAAAGACATTTTCTGATAATGGATATTTAAAAATTCATATGAGATTACATTCGGGTGAAAAGCCATTTGGTTGTGAAATTTGCAAACGTTGCTTCAGAGAGTCAGGACAGTTGAAAAGACATATGTTGATACATTCAGGTGTGAAGCCATATACATGTAAAGTTTGCAATAAACAAATAGGAAATTTATCGAAACATATGAAAATACACGGTGATCAAAAGTCATTTAACTGTGATGTTTGTAATAAACAGTTTTCTGATAGTAGTAATTATAAAATGCATGTTAAAATTCATACGAAACCTATCGTATGTGAGATTTGTTGTTCTCAGTTTAACCAAATATCTGGGCTTCGAAAACATAGATGTATTAAAGATATGGAAGTAAGAGTAAATGAACAATTTCTTGTTTAATCACTACATCGTATAAAACAAAGTCGCTTTTTCTGTCCCTATGTCCCTTTGACTGCTTAAATCTTTAAAAGTACGCAACGGATTTTGATGCGGTTTTTTTAATAGATAAAGTGATTCAAGGGGAAGGTTTATACGTATAATAAATCCGTGCGAAGCCGGGGCGGGTCGCTAGTATACACTATACACTAAGTATAAGAATGGACATTAGGCCATTATGGTGCTCGTTAGGGGAGGCCTATGTCCAGCAGTGGACTATTATAACTGATGATGATGATAACCGTGGATAGATATAAAACACTTTATATAATACCACACAGAAACAATACAGACTAATGCCATAAGAATAGACAATAACAGAGTAGAAGGGAAACTTCGCTCCGAACGCGCTCAAGGTCACGATATTAGCCTACACGATTCTGCACGTTAAACGTGCAGTGGGCGGGCCCGTTCAGTAGGGCTGTCACAGCCGGCAACGCCGCACGCGGATTTTAATATTTGTGTAGGTTAGATACCTACCTCTATTATATGGCGTCACGATCAAGTTATTGTGTTATGTGTGACAATAACTCAAAAACAAAGACAAATTTAAGATTTTTTAGATTGCTAAAAAATAATGATAATACATACCCTATGTAAGATATTTTCTAAATATTATTGTTTTTGTAAGTTCCTATCTAACTAATTAGATAGGTACCTAATCAAAGGAACGTGAACATCGGTCGTTGACCTTTTCTCACTCGCTTCGCCTTGCGACGCGTCGGCGGCGGGGCGCGGCGGTACAAAGCAGTAGCAACCCTGTAGTCCAGTCATTACGTCGGAAAAATCGGCTTCAAAAAGAAAGTGAACCGAGAAAGCCAAATTTTTGATATTACGTGGGGGGTGGCTAGAAAAGCTTAAGTTCAAATTGTCGACCAAAATAACCTTGTGCAATTTCCGCCATCTTGAAAAAACCCTTAAATTCAGTTTTTTCATCATAACTCGGTTCCCCGTTGAGATACGAAAATTTTTATAGAATACTTTTTTGTAGCTTTTTTCACGATCTACAATTAAGGTCCTCTACATTTTTCACGTATCGATCGTCGTTTTCGAGATTCGATCAAAAATATCGAAAATTTTTGGAGAATTTTTTGTATATTTTTTGTAGCACGAACTATGAACACTCACTGAGTCAATATTTTGTAACATTTGTTCATGCTCCACATGTCCTCTTTTCACGCTCGCCGCTAAGAGAGTCTGAACAGCTCTCTTTTTAGCCACATAAACATCGTCAATCAGAGGTTTTTTGCAAATAAAACAATCACCCATTTTCACACAATTTTTCAAACACGTACGCTCGCTTCAAAATACTCCAGACAACTGACTGGAATGCTACGAATAAGCAGCAGATGTTCCGGCATGAACACGAAAAAAGGGTCTTTTATACCTGACCCCAGGCGCGGATCCAGGGGGGGGGGTCATGGGGGTCATGACCCCCCCCTGGGCTTGGACCAGGACTTAGGTAGACCACTAATTAATACTGTTAAACATTAAGTTTATATTTTTTTTGTCACAATATACGTTTAATTTAAGTTCCTGCAAAATGTTATTAATTTAAATCATATTTTGTGTGATGGCAAACGTATTATTCGGGGATGAACGCATCGAAAATTTGAAGTTTACCACGCCACCACCACCTTTCATCTGATATGACACTGACACTTACGAGCGCTTTGTTTCGACTAAAACATCTAGCTAAGCCTAACTTCAGTCGGAGGAACGATTAAACTTACTTCAATCAACTGTTATTTTCAAAATCTATACTAATATTAAGAGGAAGGCTGCCGTGTAGTACCGGCTTAGGCTACATCAGACTACCGCACAATTCATAATCTGACCCTGGCAACGTACAACGGACTCACTCTGAGGCTTGACCATCATCTAGCGCAGTTGGAAGTGGAGTTAGAGAAGATTAAATGGCATGTTCTCGGGGTATGTGAAGTCTGTAGAGAGGGGGAGAACACCGTAACCCTAGACTCGGGCCATTTTCTCTACTTTCGCGAGGGTGATAAAACATCCCAGGGTGCCGTAGGTTTCCTCTTCAATAAGGTCCTCTCTAGCAACGTTCAAAAAATCTCCAATGTGTTGGTCGATCCGGGTAGCGTACCTGATCCTTCGCCTACCCAAGCGGTATAGCATGAAGGTAATTCAGGTCTACCGATCTCGCCACACTCGAATGATGAAGTGGAGGATATGTACGAAGACATATTCAAAGCCTTACACAACACCACTAAGGCTCACTTCAGCGTTGATAAGGGGGACTTTAACGGCAAGGTGGGAATTCAGACTGGTCTAACTAATCCTGAATATGCCTGCATGGTTATGGAGTAATAACAGGGAGCAAATGCTTGTCAACTTCCTTAAAAAAAGGGACTTTTCTTAATTCACTCCTTTAAGAAACAGCCCCAACGGAAGTGGACGTGGCAAAGTTCCAACACTGAGACTAAAAATGAGATCGACTTCATTATGACGGATAGCAAGCACTTATTCAGAGATGTCTCAGTGATCAACAGGTTCAATACATGATCACCGAATGCTTCTGAATATCAACTTGCAGCTTGAAAAAAACGCCTGATGAAGTCGATGCTCTGACCTAATCCAATCCAAATCATGGTGGGGCACCGAGAAGTTTTAGCAGCTTCTTGGGGATAGATTTGTTGCCTTGGAACCCACTGATGACGCTGACGAGACCCTACACAATCTGGAATCTGGTCGAAACGTTGAGGGATGAGGGCATAAAGTTCTGCAGTAAGCAAGGTACTGGCAGGAAGTCCAAACTCTCGGATGAGACTTTGGATCTGATGAAAAAAAGAGTGTGACTTCGTCAGAGAGGTCAGACGGTCAGACCTGAACAAGCGAATCGCGAAGATGGTACGGCGCAACCTTCGGAGCTCCAACATACGCCTAATTGAAGAGTCGAGAGAGCGACCGAGGGTCCAAAGTATTCACTCAGCAGCTTGGCAGGAGCCACCTGACAAAACTTAAAACGCATGATGGGAGGACCGTTTTGTCGAAGCTGGAGATCTCAGCCGAGATAGATTTCTATGGCCGTTTGTACACTGCAAATGCCCCTCATTCCCGACGAGATGACCATGATTCCAGAACTACCTGACACACCACTATACAGACGAACTACCAGATTTCAGTCAAGATGAAGTCGTGTTAGTTCTGAGGCAGCTTAAAAATGGAAAATCCCCCGGTGAGGACGGTATTACATCAGAGCTTCTGAAGGCAGGAGAAGCCTCCGTTATACAGGAGCTACAGAATCTCTTTAATGTGGTCCTTCACAGTCGGAGAACTCCTAAGGCGTGGAGCGGGAGTTTGGTGGTGCTCTTTTTTAAGATAGGTGTTAAAACCCTCCTTAAAAACTATAGACCCATCACACTCCTGAGCCACGTCTTTATGCTGTTCTCACGAGTGGTCAGGAATCGTCTCGCCAGGAGGCTCGATGAGTTTCAGCCACCGGAACAAGCCGGGTTTAATGGAGGATATGGCAGCGTAGATCACATTTACACAGTGACATTTACCTGTGTCTCGCTTTTGTGGACTATGAGAAAGCCTTTGACTCCGTCGAAACTTGAACCTTCTGGAATCCTTACAACGATGCCAAGTAGACTATCGTTATAACGAGGTGCTGAGATGTATCTACGATGCTACTATGAGTATCCAAGTACAGGGCCAGCAGTCTAAAAATGACACAGGGGGATGTCATATCCCCGAAACTGTTCACGAGCGTAATGGAAGATACGTTTAAGACGTTGGATTGGAAAAATAAGGCAAACATAAACTGCAATTACATCTCTCATCTGCGATTCGCTGATGACATAGTTTTAATGGCGGAGTCGCTAGATCCACATGCTGGACGGACTATCCTCAGCCTCGCGACGCATCGGTTTTGGCATGAATTTGGATAAAACCAAAGTCATGACCAATGACCACATTGATCCAGGGCCGGTCGTCGTAGAAAGCCACCTTCTTGAAATTGTTACCTACTCTGAAACACTTACCTTGTAAAACAATTTTGAGGAAGAGGCCAAGATGAGGATCCGGCTAGGCTGGGCACCGTTTGGAAAACTACATTGAGTCTTCTCGTCATCCATACCGCAATGTTTGAAAACGAAGGTTTTCAATCAGTGCGTCCTACCCATAATGACATACGGAGCTCAGACGTAGACACTCACGGTAGGGCTGGCCCACCAGTTCAAATTCGCCCAGAGAGCTATGGAAAGGAAGTTTCTCTGAAGTATAGGATTCGTAATTAATAAATCCGACAGAGAATCATAGTAAAACATAGCTCAAAGAATAAGCAAGCTGAAGTGGCAGTGGGCCGGCCATATGTCACGAAGAGCCGCCAACCGTTGGGGTAAACGTGTTCTTGAGTGGAGACCGCGGCCACACCTTGGCAAACGACGCCCTCCGGCCAGGTGGGATGACAATCTGCGAAAGACTGCTGGCAGATGCCGGATGTGGCAAGCTGAAGACAGTGCGCTATGGCGCTCATTAGGGGAGGCCTATGTCCAGCAGTGGACTAATATAGGCTGATGATGATGAGATATTTATAAGAACAGTTAAAACTTACATACCTACATTAATAAAATACCTACTTTTTACTTGTAAGTATATATGATTATCAAAACTAAATTATAACTCCTTGCGACGTGACCACGACTATATGTGACTTCTGAGTATGTGACCCCCCCCTGGCACCAAAGCTGGATCCGCCCTTGCCTGACCCACGCCCAAACTCTAACGGTCGCTCTATGGCGAGACGCCATAGAGCGCCATGGAGACGCGTCGGGCGCGCTGGGGCCGACTTTGTGGCGCGCTGGAGGTCGTAATTTTTGTCGGAAATGAAAAATAAAAAAACGAATTTGTAGGTCTGGACACGCTCTACAAGTCTTATTTCAAACATTTTTTGATATCTTCATTTTTTGTTATCTTTTAATAAAAAAAATTCTCCAAAATTTTTCGATATTTTTGATCGATATCTCGAAAACAACGATCGATACGTGAAAAATGTAGAGGACCTTAATTGTAGATCGTGAAAAAAGCTACAAAAAAGTATTCTATAAAAATTTTCGTATCTCAACGGGGAACCGAGTTATGATGAAAAAACTGAATTTAAGGGTTTTTTCAAGATGGCGGAAATTGCACAAGGTTATTTTGGTCGACAATTTGAACTTAAGCTTTTATAGCCACCCCCCACGTAATATCAAAAATTTGGCTTTCTCGGTTCACTTTCTTTTCCAAATGTATATAATGACTGGACTACTGTCAAAACGCCTGGACGACAGAGGGGCGTAACAAGGTGAAGGGGGAAGTAGGTACCTATATAAATGTCGGCATTTGGGACTAGATCAAAGAAGAGTCGCTTCTAGTTATTATTTATTCTTATGCTAATGCTTAGAATAAAGGAAGTAGGCGGCCGTATCGCTATGAGCGATCTCTTCCAGGCAACCCTAGGTAAGAAGTTGTAAAAGATTTTAATCACATTTATATTATAAACTAGTTGGTGCCCGCGACTTCGTCTGCGCATGATAAGTATTTGGAGTACTCGCGATTTTTCTTGCGTAATTCCCTTTCTATCAATCTATCCATTCATACTTACAAACTTTCGCATTTATCAGTTCAATTCAGTTTGGTTCCCCTGGGCTATACGGGTTTTGAAAAATTTCTCACAGCATCTGAACGACGCGTGTGTCGCAAACTGAATTCCGGGATAAAATGTATCCCATGTCTAATCGTCCCGAGTTCCATTCGAATTCATTCAATTCCGTCGTGATGCGTGGTTAAAGAATTTATCTTTCACCCTCTCTCCCAGGGGAACCTTACTAAATTCCGGGATAAAAAGTATCCCATGTCCTTCCTTGTACTATGAACTCAAATCGTCCCGAGTTTCATTCCAACTCATTCAGCAGTTTCGGCGTGATGCGCGGTAAAGGAATTTTACTTTCATACCCTCTCCCATGAGAACCTTACTGAATTACGGGATAAAAAGTATCCTATGTATCCTATGTCCTCGTAGTATGACCTATAATCATGCCGAGTTTCATTTCAATCCATCAAGTAGTTTCGGCGTGATGCGCGTTTACGATACAGACAGACAGACAGACATGAATGAAATAAATTACAGTTTTGGCTTGAGTATCGATAATACAGTGCACTCCAAAAAAAATTTTCAAAATATCTTCAATGTACAGAATTGGACCTGTTACAGTTTTATTTATAAGTATAGATGCGAAAGTTTGGATGGATGGATGTATGTTTGTTACCTCTTCACGCGAAAACTACTAAACCGATTGAGCTGAAATTTCGAATAGATGTAATTCTAGCCCTGGAATAAAATATATGCCACTTTTCATCAATTGTCACGCGGGTAAAGCCGCAGGCCGCATTTTATTAAATAAAAAATAATCTTCTAAATGTATGTACATGCATAAATTCAGAAAGACTGCACCGAATTGGATAATTATTTGTTGTGTTTGAAAAAGAGATTTTTTTTGTAATATTTTTTTGTATTATAAATAGCCGTAGTAAAAGCCGTGCGAAGCCGGAGCGGGCAGCTAGTATGTCTAAAAATTTAAGACGTAATATAAAATCTTTATTAACAACTAAAATTACAAGCTAGGAATAGAAAAATTACAACTAGTATTTACAATTGAAACCTTTGAGCTAACTGCAGACGGTTGCAAACAGTCTAAAGGTAGCTCAATTGATCCATGTCAATACCAGTCTGTGCGTCCCCAAGACACTGGCTGGATAATTATCCAGCCAGTGTCTTGGGGACGTCTTCTATTCTTGAATTGTAGTATTGCTTGATAACAAAAGATTATAATCTTTTGTTATCAAGCAATACTACAATTCAAGAATAGAAATAAATAGAAACTCGTATAAATACATTGTTATTTATTTTTAATTTTATTTTATAACAACAAAATACATTATAAATTAAATACATTAAAAAAGAAGGTTTTGTCGTGGTTGGACATTTGTTAAACCTTATAAAACTACTGTACTTATTAGTTTGGCTTGTTCAGCCAAATTGAATCTGTTGATCTAGCTGTGGCTAACAATCAGAAGAAATCAAGAGCTAGTTCAACTGATTCAAATCAGTACTTAAATAGTTACACAGTGTCTTGGGGACGCTTCCGACTGGTGTTGACATGGATCAATCGAGCTAACTTTAGACTGTTTGCAGCAGTCTGCAGTTAGCTCAATGGTTTCAATTGTATATACTAGTTGCCATTTTTGATTGTAATTTTCGATGTAAATAGTTAAGGTTTTTTTAATCTATCTATATATATGTATAAAAGAAAGTCGTGTTTGTTACAACACTTATAACTCGAGAACGGCTGGACCGATTTTTATGATTTTTGTGTTTTTGGATTTGTCTTCGCCGGGAATAGCATATTATGTATAAAAATATGATATTTGACAAATAAATAAATTTCTCCGCGGGTGACGCTGCGGGGCGCAGCTAGTTTTTAATAATTAAGTCTATAAAAGAATCCTAATTAGTAAGGTAAGAAATTTTAATCAATCACATATTTACTTTTAATGATTTGATACTTACTTTAAATTAGATTTAATTTATTTATTTTTCAGTATTATTTTCAAAATCCTTATTTTCTTAAAAAGTTTGGTTAGTGTATACTTATAAGTAAAGACCATAATTATTTTATGTACTTATTGGCTTTTATAGATGTAAACCTATTTTAAATGTGTTTAAATGTTGTATTGTTTATTTCGCAGTATTCTGTTTATAAATGCTTATTTATATCAAAAGTTATTTTAAAATGAAAACTACCTATTTAATAATAAATTACCTATATTATTTATAAGGTGTTTTTATTTTACTATTAAGTCTATGAGCTAAGACTTTATAAGGCGATAGATACTAATAATGTAGGTTCATAAAACGTAATTATAGCCGGCGAAGTGCGATTCGGAATTGCACATAAGGGTTCCGTGTTCTCGTAAAAGTTTGAACATTATGTAAGTACTTACTTGTTTGAGACAAAAACTATTGTCGTTCAAGAGATAGGTACAGCGCCTGGTAACATTTACGACTGCAGGGGGCCTAGTAATATGGTCCTGTGGGCACCCTTCGGTCTACGGGACCCTAAAACAAGCTGAATTGAGAACCTCCTTTTTTAAGTCAGTTGAAAACAAGCATATTTTTAACCGGTTATTCGCAATGTAGGTACGTATTTTAAACCGGTTATTTCGTGATTGTAGCAATACATCAACAGACAAAAGCTTACGTAGCTTTGTATAGTATAGGTATATAGGTGGTATATAGGATCCGGAAGACCTTTTATTGAATTCTTTAAAAGCAATATGACCTTAAAAAAAGATGTGAACTTAACACCATTTTTGATGAGGAAACCAAAATGTTGATCTTTGAAAATGTCTCGAATCTTGACATTTTGGAAAATACCATAGCTTTTATTTTATTGGTAGGAATATCGAATTAACTACTTTCATCTCAAGGTAGAGTCCATCCAATCTAAAGTCGTGCGGTAATTCGTACAAAATTAACTTTTCGACGGATTTTCGCGTGCGACGCAGGAGGTTGCGGGTTCGATTCCCGCCTTGGGATCAGTGTTTGTACAATCTGCTAATATTGTTGTTCCGGGATTCTAGGTCTTTTCTAGGTATAATAAAAATTATCTCTTGTTATTAATATGTACATTTATCACCTAGTAGGTAGGTAGGTATGCATAACACAAGCTCTGCTTAGCTTGGGGTTAGATAAGGCTGTGTGGATTGTCCAGCAATATTAATTTTCATTTTCTGATTATGATATTTATTTTAAGGGTTCCGTACCCAAAGAAAGAATAAAGAATAGAATATGTTTTATTTGTTTACAGAATTACACAGAAACACTTTATAAAATTAGACTAAACTTATACTAAAATGGGAAGAGTAAATCTGTAATACAATGGCTCTGTCTCAGCATGAGTTGGTTTCTAGCAAGCTAGCAACCAACGCTGGTCTTCCGGCAGAGCCAAATGTTGGCTTTACGGATCACACACACAAACAACGCTTAATTAACAAAGGGTCATCTTCATCAAATGCCATTTTCCATTTGTTTAGTATTTTATTATATTATCGTTCGTTAAAAACCTTTCTTCCTTTAGTCTTTTCATTAAGCAAGTTCATTAAGACGTTGGTTGCCATGAGCATGAAAGTACTAGGAGTACCTACATGACTAACGAGAGCTTACTAATATATCTTTTGAACCTATGGCGTTCCTTCAATTCGGTGTAACAAAACGGTCAAGTGTGTGTATGGTGGGACCACGAAAAAGTTTTGTCCCACCAGTGGGACATCGCAGTGGGACCACGGTTCCGGAGTGGTAAAACGCTCTCTGTCCGTCTGTCATCATCAGGCTGTATCTCAAGAACCGTGATGGTTAGACATTTGAAATTTTCACAAATGATGTATATTTCTGTTGCCGCTATAACAACAAATACTTTAAAACAGAATAAAATAAGTCCCATACAAGAGCAAGTTATATTTTTTTGCGTTTTTAAAGATCATCAGCCATTAACAGTCCACTGCTGGACATAGGCCTCCCCCAATGAGCGCCATAGCGCGCTGTCTTCAGCTTGACGCATCCAGCATCTGCCAGCAGTCTAGAGCAGATCGTCATTCCATTTTTAAAGATAATGGTAAGGAACCCTTCGTGCGAGTTCGACTCGCCCTTAGCCGGTTCTTTTAATAAACGGCAACCAGACAGTAAACAAGAAATCCAAAAATTAATACGATAAAAATTAAAAATTAATGCACTCTATTATTACAGGTAGCGACAACATGCACAAAAAAGGGCCAATAGTATTCTTAATAGATACCTACGTTAAATCAATGAAAATATAGGTCTATGTCCAGCAGTGGACTAGTAAAGGCTGATGATGATGATAGGTACCTACCTACCTACGTAATAACTTCAATCAAGTCACGAGGAGGATATTTAGATCTACCTACCTAGGTTAGGTACAAGAGAAAAAACAAGATTCCTTGTAACTATTCTAACAAATAAAATTTAATATTATTTTCTATTCTCAGTGCAATAAGGTGCTTATGTTTTTATTAAGTAGTTAGGTAGGTATAACTACTTTATAAAAACATATGAAGCACTATAGAAAATAATAAAAAAAAATATTTGAATAGTTACACGAAGTCCTTACTTTTTGTATCGCAAAAACTACTGAACGAATCGGGCTGAAATTTTGAATGGACGTAGTTCTAGCCCTGGAATAAAACATGGGCTGGGTTTCATCTCATAAATCAGTTCCCATGGGAAATGTTTCCATACCATAGAATACCTGAAACTAGAAACGGTAGGATTTTTTCTTATAGGAGGACTAGCTAAAACTTTATAACAAAGATAGACACCTAGATCTATTTAATACATTCGCTGCCCTCGGACATGGACTAAGTACTTACTCTTTTGCTATGAATGAGGTAGTTTACCTTCTTCGACCGAAGCTGTGAGCAAACCAGTAGTTCCATTATTAGGTCAAGCGACATTTAGCAAGGTCCGAGATGGCAACCTACCATACGTTTCCTATCTATACCATGTGATTACATAGCTATGCCATGGACCATCACCATAATTTCAACCGTAGATGAACAAAATAAGGCGCATACTCAACTGCATCAAACCTATCTCAATCCAAGATTCGAAAGTTAAAAGTATACGGACATTCAGTTGAGACGCCGAACGCAAGGAAAGCGCGCGTATTGAACCTTTTTGAATTTCGACAACGAAATAAAGCTAAAAAGTGGCGCGATTTTTGATAGCTGTCAGAAACTCTAGTGTCAGTTGTATTTGTTGAGAAAATTGTTGTGTTTGTGTTTAGTGTTTGTAAATTTCGAAAGATATTAGAGGTAAGTCTGTTATGCATACTAATTTTTAAACCTGGGTTTGCTTAGTTAGTAGGTCGCCGTGAATTGGCTATTGGTTGTTGTTTTCTTCAACGGACAGAGATGAACTTATGAGTAGGTACCTATGAGGCTGTGACCTACAGGCTCAAATCTTTCGTGACTCAACATCGATATTGAGTGAGGGTAGACTTACCTACATAATACACAAAGTTATTGCCCTACTACTCTTAAAACGACTTACCTACCTACCTATATTCTATTCAGTCTTTATACAGCAATCCTTTTACTGTTTCCACGGTCTACTTATTGAAGTATAATTAGAACCCTGATACCTATATAGGTCGCTATGCAAATATAAAAATATATTCCTTATTTATAACAATTTAGATTATAACTTTGTGACAGCATAATTATTATTATTATATGCCTATCTTTTAATTACTACAGGTAGCCTAGTAAGTACCTACATACGATTTTATTAGATTACTACCTATCCAATAATATCTACTTATAGTTAGTTATTGTATTTGTAATGATTCTTTTGCAATAAACTATTATTATTAGTATATTATTATTATTATTTAAGTGAGACTGTCGCCTCAACAAGCACATGTTCAATCTAGGGCTAAGCGACTCACAATCATGCAGATTCTGCGAGGAGGCGGTGGAAACGCATCTTCATCTGCTAGGTATGTGTGGAGCACTAATGCAGAAACGTAGCATTCATCTGGGCAAACACCTACTGAGCCCAGAAGAGCTAAGAGAAATCACCCCGAAGAAAATCGTAAAGTTCCTAGCAGCTGCAAGGGTAAGTGGCGAATTATGAACGCCGCATCTTCAGGGGTGAACACACTAAGTGGCGAACACAATAGGCCTCTTTGGCCGCAGTGCAACGTTAGCCACCTTGCGCAAATAAAAAAAAAGTGTGACGTTACTTAGAGCTGTAGAATAGCCCCCCATTCCAATATCATCATCACTAGTTGGTATAAAACAAAGTCGCTCCCTTCTGTTTGTCCCTAATGTAGGTACCTATGCTTAGATCTTTTAAACTTTTAAATAGATAGAGTGATTCAAGAGGAAGGTTTGTATAATACGTACGTTTGTTGTTTTTGAAGCCGGGGCGTGTCGCTAGTCAAATATAAATTCGTTTTTTTTGACTTCATGAATACATCCGCCAGAGAACCAAAGTTATCGATATAGCTCAAGGAATTAGCAAGCTGAAGTGGCAGTAGGCCGGCCATATCTCGCGAACCGATAACCGTTGGGGTAAACGTGTTCTTTTGTGAAGACTGCGTCTCGGCAAACGTGTACACCATATTCAAAATGCCAAATTATTTGAAGTCAATCGAATATTAAATCATATTTAACATGATAAATTAGTTTTTAAAATGTGAACTAGTAAGGGCCAAACGAGTTTCTTAGCCGGTTTTTGTTTCATAAAACCTTTAGAAGGCAAAGGAATGCAATCCATTCAGCCTCGGTTTTAATTATCAGTTTTACGGAGAGCGGAATGGTTCTATAGCTAAGTTATGTGGTACTCATTGACAAGACTTGGAGTAATATTGTAATAGATGTAGAGTGATTTTCACGAAAGAAGTCCCCTAGACGCGGCGCTGTAGTAGTGCTACCGAATGAAGCCAGCAAGCATATGGCAATCTGTCAAATTTAGTTCCACCAGTTGCCGTGGGACTTTTTTCATGAAACGGACTCTAGCTTGTATTGATTTGAAACATCGCCATCAAAAAATTGGAAAAAACTGTTTATTTTCCCTGAGGAATTTTTATTTTTGTGTCATGAATTTTCTTTTTATTTTAATTAGTCATTTGTTCCAGTGTTCTGGGTGTTTTCTATGTATCGGACTTATAAAAATATCTATGTAAGTTATGAATAGATAAAATATACTTACCTACTAGATTACTGATATAATGATATCAGTCATCAAGTACCCAAAACACAAGCTTTGCTTAGGTTGGGGCTAGATGATGTTGTATGGATTGTCCAGCATTATTTATTTTTATTCATTATTTATTTTCTTAAAATACCCAACACCGTGTATTTACTACATAACTAGGAACTAATTAAGAGAGCACTAATGTGCAATTTATTTAATAAATAGGTATTATGTATATTGAAGCTTGTTCATGGGTGCTTAAATATCGTAATACAGGGTCAGCTTTGCCCACCAGTGGGCTACTGTTCAAAAAATATTATCACTACAGGCAAATTTTAACTGTTTTTTGATTAGTTATATCTTATTATCACTACATAGTATAAAACAAAGTCGCTTTCTCTGTCCCTATGTCCCTTTGTATGCTTAAATCTTTAAACTACGCAACGGATTTTGATGCGGTTTTTTAATAGAGTGATTCAAGAGGAAGGTTTATTTATACGTGTAAAACCATGCGTAGCCGGGGCGGGTCGCTAGTTTTATGTATATTTTATTATATAAATGATCGGAGTGAAAGAAATTCTATGAATTAGTAAACAGATCATAAATTTTTGCTCGGTCAAGAAGTGAAATTCCAAGAAAGTCGACCCGATGTGATTTACCTATGTTAATTAATTTAGAGATATATTTAGATGGTTCCAATAAATCATACGTATCATAAGGATTGATAGAACTCTAACTGAATTAAATCTATAGCTTTGAACTGGAAATCACGCATTGTTTACATTTGAACCGTTGTTTTAATCCTCTCAATAGTCACTTTGTGTTAAATTTCTATTAAAACGTACCTCTGCGTATATAGATTTTTTTTAATCACGTGCAAATTATTTATAAATTGCCTTTGTTTTGAGATAGCTAATAAAATACAAAAACCCCTATTTTTAAATGTGGTGTATCCGCACATTTCGTTTGATCAAGGTTCGACAATACACATTGTATACTAGTTTAAATTTGTTTCTATTCTATCGTTTGTAGGTACCTACTAATTTTCTAAGGGGGCGTCCATATTATATCCATCATCGTATATTACGTGAGGTATTTTTCAGGATTTTTTGACCTCCTCTATCCCAAGTGAGATTTGGAAAGATTTAGCTTTACCCCCTCCCCCCCTTAAACACCTCATGTAATTAATGGACGCCCCCTTAATTTTTTATTATTCATTACAAACATCCATCCATTCTTTCGCATATATGGCTGTGTCCCCAGTAGGCAAACTGTGAGCAGCCGACTGAGTTTGCGGCGTATCAGTTCAGTACGCCCTTCCCTATAATTGAGTGTCCACAGTTTGCTAGTTTGCGCTCACTGTACGCAGTTTGCAACGTTACGGCGCCGACTGTCTCAGTTAGCGGCGACTCGCAGGTTCCAGTGCTTGCGATACGCACGCAAACTGATCTGAGTTTGTAGCTGTTCGCCACAAATTTTCGGCTCACTCAGTCGGCCGCTAGTTGCCTAGTTTGCCTACTGGGGACACAGCCTACAATTTTCACAATTATTTTGACATTGACATTTGACCGGCACAGTTCCGTTCATAAAGTCACGCTTACGTTCATACCCAACATCGCGCCTCTCCACACGACTCTTACACCGTCTTACTCAACAAGTGAGTGACACAGTTACCAGCAGGTTTTATTTAGGCTTAAGATCTCTTTGGGCTCGCAAGGCTGAATGATTTGCAATAGGCTCGCTCGACGGTCCTAGATAAGACATTATCAATGTTGTAAATGCGAATTTTTGGTTGTTTGTTTGTTACCTCTTTGCGTAAAAAAAATCTGAATGGATCGGGCTGATTTGGAATAGACTTAGTTCTAACATTTAAAACTCCATACCTATCATGGTTTTTAACACTAAAGTCAATGAAAACACGAATTTTTCGTGATATGTCACTTGAAAATGTGCCGAAATATTGGAATCTCAAAATAAATCAAATCATGGTAAATATCCCGTTTATGATGACATTTGACGTAGTTCTAGCCATGGAATAAAACATTGGCTACTTTTCTTATCAAGTTTTAAGTGGTTGAAGCCGCAGCTGTTTTTATTTATTTACTGGCTGTGCCGACGACGGTTGCGCCTTCGGAGAATTTTATTTTGCTTGGAAGAATTCTGGAGTTTTTTTTGAGAATTTTATCTAATTGTTTGTTTAGATATATTTTGCTGTTCGAGAAGATTAAACTAAAAAAATTGAGATCAATGAAATCTATTCAGCCGTTCATCTTTGCTATATGGCGTAACGGACTCCACTGGGTTTTATTTGAATAGACTAGTATCGGCCCGCGACTTCGCGTCCTATGTGTTATTCCAGGGCTAGAACTACATAAATTTTTAACGCCAATTTCAGCCCAATCCGTCTAGTATTTTTTGCGTTTAAGAGGTACAAACATCCATCCATATAAACGTTACGTTTATAATCTTACTTTATACAAATTAAGTTAGTACCTAATATTAGAGATTAAGTACCTACATAGTAGGTACCTACTTAATCATCTTTCATGACAAGGAACTCTTGTAACCTGTAGAAATTATTTCCAATCAGGTATGTTTTTAGATGGATGTAGAATTTTACAAGATTTGGTAAATTTTTAATGTTCCGTTTAAAATTATTACTTTAAGTTGTTCTGTTTAATATTATTTTGGATTTTAATTGACAAGGCGTTTGATTTCAGTTTAAAACTTGAAGTTTTGAGAACTAAGCTTTAAGTTCTCTTCTGTTTTGCTTAAAAATTTACTAAAACTGACGACTCATAATCATTCAACCAGCCCGTTTCTGTTTGTCGACACTATTAAACCTTGTCAAGCGGCCTACGTTGTGCAAACGTTACGTCGCGTATGGCGTAACGGCGTCGTAATAACCCGTCTAATTCGTAGTTTTTGCAATAGTTGCATTACTGTATAGATTGCTATGTGGAAACGTCATATGTCATCTTGGTAGAATGAATTTAGTGCGTGCGTCTTCGTGGGTGACAGATTAGATTCAGAAAAAAAAAACAATGGACAATCCACAAAGCATCATCTTGCCCCAAGCAAATATTTTTAATTGCAAATAATCTTGGTACATGGGATCAATGATCAAGTTATCTTTCAATCTATCAGGCGTTTTTTAATAAAAGTAAATCCCTATATTTTTACCACAGAATCAAAAGATCATAATTATACTAGTAAAACTAGTTAAAAAGTTACAAAAAACCTCTAAAAATTACAACCCCCTTTTTTGGGTGAAAAGGGGGAGAAGTTTTTAAGAATTTCCGAAAATCACTTCTTATCGGGTGACTGTACCTACCTTAAATAGGTACTTATCTATCTATCTACCCTTCTAACTTCAGCTTTCTTTCCGTTTTGGACTGGGCGTTGTCTCTACAAATCGCTTGTTCACTACTACATTAAGGTTAATAAAATAATGGTCATTTCACACAGCGTCATCTGTTATGTATTTTCCATGTTTATCTTGTTCCTTGCGTGCGAATAATAACCTAATAAGGTACTTATATACCTCTCTGTTTATAAGTATAAGATTTACCTATTTATCTGTCATCAATGTACCCATATATTTCACACTAGCTGTTCCCCGAGGTTTCACCTGCGTTAAATTCTATTTTCCTAATTTGTTTTCCCATGAAAATCGATGTTTTACCAGGACAAAAAGTAAATTATCACTATCACTACATAGTATAAAACAAAGTCGCTTTCTCTGTCCCTATGTATGCTTAAATCTTCAAAACTACGCAACGGATTTTGATGCGTTTTTTTTTAATAGATAGAGTGATTCAAGAGGAAGGTTTATGCGTATAATAAAACCTTGCGAAGCCGGGGCGGGTCGCTAGTAGATAATAAAATATTGTTGGATGGACTATCCACACAGCATCATCTAGGCCCAAGCTATCCAGAGCTTCTGTTATAGGTACTAGATGACTGATATACAATACATTAGGTACATTGAGCGATATTATTTTATCACTACATATTTAAAAACAAATTTGCTTCCCACTGTCTGTCTGTCCTATATATGATCCTTCGTTCCTATATATGATTGAATCTTTAAACCTACGCAACGGATTTTGATGCGTTTTAATAGAATGATTTTTTTTTACGGTGAAAACTGATCTATTAGATAACTTTATTAACAACGAAAATTACAAGCAAGGAGTAGAAAAATTACAACTTGTATTTACAATTGAAACCATTGAGCTAACTGCAGAAGGTTGCAAACAGTCTAAAGGTAGCTCAATTGATCCATGTCAATACCAGTCGGAAGCGTCCCCAAGACGCTGGCTGCATTACCACGCTGTATGGCAATGCTGATGCGCTGAGCCAGATATTCACCAGCTCTCGGGTCACGCGTCGCATCGACCAGACGCTCAGATAATTTTAGATAGAATGATTCAATAGTGATTTAATAAATTTAAATTTAACGCGTGTGAAACCGAGGGGAACAGCTAGGAAAAATAAAAAAATAATTCTTACGAATTGAGAAACTTTTTCCCTTTTTTTAGTAGTTAATTATTACAAGTAACTTAATATATAGAAATAAGGTTCAACTAAAACAACCTTGCAACTTACCTACGTGAGGGCAGCTTGAAGTACTTAACTAACAAAGGGCTCCCACACAAAACTGCGATTTGGTGCGATGCGATGCGATTTGATGCGATTTGATGCGATGTCACACGAACTTGATTTGCGAATTTCTGCGATGCGAATTTGTGCGGCGAACCGTTTTGTAGGGTAACCATATCTTCAAGTTTAGTCCGCCGTATTGGACGTGTTTTTAGGAAGCGTAAGATGGATCCCAAAAAGATAATTGAACCGATTTAAGCAAAAATGCCATATATGGCGCTCATTAGGAGAGGCCTATGTCCAGCAGTGGACTATTATAGGCTGGTGATGATGATGATGATGAAGCAAAAATGATCCAACCCACACAAACCTCATTTCGAGATAATCGATATTTAAGTTTGTGGCGGTATTTCTCTAGCTTTGTAATACAAAATGTTGTTATTTTAATTTAATTTAATGCTATGTAAACTCAACTTTTTTGCTATAAATAATATAAAGAATAAATTGTAATAGTTTAGTAGATAATTGGGAAAACTTGCGCCTGGATCATTATTACAAAATTAATTTTGTATGGAAAGAGCTATGTAGGGTGCAAAAATTAAAATGCAAAAATGATTCAAAGTGTGTTAAAAATTAGTAATCATTTTTGTGTTTTAAAAGACAAAACAAACAAAATTGGCCCTACTCCTCGTCCAAATCAGAATAAGGTTCATCACATAAACCATCTACATCGTCTATTATTGCAGCTTCCCTTCGGTTTCTTAAATTAATCAATGCAATCATCTGGTATCTAATATTAGATCTGCTGGCCCTGTACTTATTTTATTTTATTTATTTATTTTTCTTAAAGTACGAAACACACAGAAGCCGGAGGCGTGGCGGAGGCAAAGGCGTGCGAGTTGTATTCTATGGAATCCTATGAAAGCCTACACACACACCGCAGGCCGTGGCGAACGCGGTGCCATAGGAAAAACCGGCACGCCTTCGCCTTCGCCACTCCTCCGGCTTCTGTGTGTTTTGAACTTTATATACTTTATTTCGTTTACGTACTTAGATGAAATAGCAATTTTAAATATTAACTTGTCAAATCTTAACTTGTTTTATATCATCATCATCATAAGCAACCTATATTAGTCCACTGCTGGACATAGGCCTCCCTTAATGAGCGCCATAGCTCCCTGTCTTCAGCTTGGCATCCAGCATCTGCCAGCAGTCTTTCGCAGATCGTCATCCCACCTGGCCGGAGGGCGTCCTATACTACGTTTGCCAAGTCTCGGTCTCCACTCAAGAACACGTTTACCCCAACGGTTGTCGGTTCTTCGCGAGATATAGCCGGCCCACTGCCACCACTTCAGCTTGCTAATTATTTGAGCTATGTCGATAACTTTGGTTCTCTTTCGGATGTATTCTTTACGAATCCTATCCTTCAGAGAAACTCCGAGCATAGCTCTTTCTATAGCTTTCTGAGCTCTTTGAACTGATGGACCAGCTTAATATTATAGTTTGAATCATTGTAGCAAATTAGAACGATTATATGTTAGGGTAACAAAAGCAACACAAAAATGATTCAAGTGGCATGAAACACTTATACATTTTAAAAAATGGTCTTCGACATGACAGTTGTGGGTTGGATCATATGGATTTTCCACATTTGTGAACATAGAGGTGTGAGTCTTTGATATGTTAAATTATACCTTATTCTGATTACA
Source organism: Eupithecia centaureata (assembly GCA_944547425.1). Taxonomy (NCBI): domain Eukaryota; kingdom Metazoa; phylum Arthropoda; class Insecta; order Lepidoptera; family Geometridae; genus Eupithecia; species Eupithecia centaureata. Next base: position 1,977,116 of record OX155703.1, read on the forward strand.
TTGGTTAAAAAAACTCGAAATTGACTAGGTTGTGGGTTGGATCATTTTTGCATAAATCGGTCCAATTGCACTGCTGTTATTGTTAAATAGATATAAAAGAAAAAGAAGATTCTGGATTCATCCATTTAATACGATTATGAACTCTGAAGGGAACTATTTTACTCGAAATTACTATGAGTTGAGAACTGAAGCAGTTTTTTTTTACAACACAAAGAAGGCGGCTCAGGCGCCGCGCTCTTTCGCTAAAGTTGTCTCAGAGCGGACTAAAAGGGGGGTCACCAAGTATGACGTAATATGACAGGAATACGCGATGCAAATGAGATCTGACGTTATCGTGCGAGCTCGCAGATATTTACGATGCGATGCGAGCTCGCAGTTTTGTGTTTGAGCCCTTACTTAATCGGTACTTAATCTATGGCTATTATGTTTACCTTAACCTAATGACATTGAGGCATGCAAGTCACAAACGTGTTGTAAAGTGATTGTGTAAAATAGTTTTTAAAATGCGTTCTAACTTGTTATTCTTTAGAGTTTTCTGTTAAAAGATTTTTAGCTTGATGGCTACTGTATCTAAGGAAGATCAAAACTTCGTAGCACACGTATTCTTTATTTAAGAAGGCTTCAAAATATTGTATAAAATGCATGAACATAGTCAACAAAATAAAAACATTTGTTTGTTTGTTATTCTTCTGAGAATAACTTCAAAAATATCTGCGATTTTTGATCTTTACTGGTAGGCTTGAGTTGAGACTTGAGTTGAGACGTCTTCAGTTATTTTGTTGATATCATACATATTTATTATACTAGCTACTAGCCCACCGCGCTTTATGTTAAAATTTTATTAATACCTATATTAATATTTTCTGTAAGTTTCAAAGAAATCGAACTACTGATTAAGGATCTACAAACACTACTAAAAGAAGTTCAAACCCACTATACCTACCCTCAGGGGCGAAATTTCTGAAAATCCCTTATTATCGGGTGTCACAGTAGTAAAAGGTAACTACCCTCCAAATTTCACTTACTAGCTTTAGTGGATTTAAGCATACAAAGGGACATAGGGACAGAAAGCGTCTTTGTTTTATACTATGTAGTGAAGATTTATATCCATTCTTGATACTACAGGTAACTATAACACAAGCTCTGCTTAGCTTGAGGCACATCATCTAGATGTCGTGTGGATTGATAAACTCATCCATAGAGACAGCTTGTGTCGTAATCCTTTGCTATATCGTGACCTCGTAAACTGAGTTTAGATTGCGCAATTGGAACTCTGACACGGTACAACAGAGCCCATTTAGAGCGATTAGTAATGAGACTATTAAGAACCTGGTTTTAAACAGAATGATTAGTAGATGTTGGTGATTTTGACATTTTCTGCCTCTATGAATGAGAATGATTCTTGATTGAGCTCTGATTTTCCTTACGGCTCCACCCATGTCAAATCTTGATTTTATAAAAAAACATACTTTTCATCAATTTTCAAATGAAAAAAGCATTCAGGTACTACAGTTTCGAACAAAGCTTTGTTAGAAACTGTAATAAATTATATTGTTAACTACATTTTTTTACTTAGAAAAGATAAAATAATAAAAAAGCCATTTAAGCTTAGTGTCCAAAAACTTCTGAAACATCACTTAGTTTTCCAGGCCAGTGTATATTCACTCTAATAGCCAGTAGTAAAGATTGAAGAAATAGGACTGCAGAGTGATTACGCTATTCTTAGTGGAACCATGGATGGGAGACTGGATAATAAACATTCCGATTCCATGGAAGGGACAAGTTACACAATTTTTTTATGGCTAAATGGTCAATGTCTCTCTGCCGGCCTGCTATTTGTGTCGTCACATGCCTATGTAAATCAGTAAATCAATATCTTTATTTCTTTATAGCCTTACAAAATATTCACTTCGACAAGTCAAATTTAATACTATAGGTACATAATTATCAAAGTAAAAGAAGTAAAGTGATAATTGATTTTCTCTTCGCTCCAATCTTATGTCCAGCAGTGGGGTTTTTCACTGATGAATAAGGATAGCCATTGATGATCATTTACTTAGGTATTCATTCTGCGGCGAGGTTACATACGCGTGAGGTCATTCGCTATCCTATCACGTTTGAGGTTGCTTAGTGTAAGGCTGTGTCCCCAGTAGGCAAACAGTGAGCGGCCGACTGAGTGAGTCGCAAATTTGTGGCGAACAGCAACAAACTCAGATCAGTTTGCGTGCGTATCGCAAGCATTGGAACCTGCGAGTCGGCCGCTAACTGAGACTGCGTACAGTGAGCGCAAACTAGCAAACTGTGGACACTCTAATCTATACTTATAATAAAACTGTAACAGGTCCAATTCTGTACATTGAAGATATTTTGAAAATTTTTTTTGGAGGGCACTCTATTATCGATACTCAAGCCAAAACTGTAATTTTTTTCATTCATGTCTGTCTGTCTGTCTGTCTGTCTGTCTGTCTGTCTGTCTGTCTGTCTGTATCGTAAACGCGCATCACGCCGAAACTACTTGATGGATTGAAATGAAACTCGGCATGATTATAGGTCATGCTACGAGGAAGGACATAGGATACTTTTTATCCCGGAATTCAGTAAGGTTCTCATGGGAGAGGGTATGAAAGTAAAAATCCTTTACCGCGCATCACGCCGAAACTGCTGAATGAGTTGGAATGAAACTCGGGACGATTTGAGTTCATACTACAAGGAAGGACATGGGATACTTTTTATCCCGGAATTCGGTAAGGTTCCCCTGGGAGAGAGGGTGAAAGAAAAATTCTTTAACCACGCATCACGACGGAAGTAAATGAATTCGAATGGAACTCGGGACGATTGGACATGGGATACATTTTATCCCGGAATTCAGTTTGGTTCCCCTGGGCTATACGGGTTTTCAAAAATTTCACACAGCTTTTGAACGACGCGTACGTACGCGTCGTTCAGATGCTGTGAGAAATTTTTGAAAATCCGTATAGCCCAGGGGAACCAAACTGAATTGAACTGATAAGCGCGTAAGTTTGTAAGTATGAATGGATAGATGGATGGACAGATTGATAGATGGATGGATGTTTGTTACTCTTTCACACAAAAACTGCTGAACGGTACTGGATGAAATTTGGCAAAGAGATAGATTATAAGCTGGAATAACACATAGGCTTTATTTTATCCCGAAAATCTCACGGGAAAAGGAATTACGCAAGTAAAATCGCGAGTACTCGAAATACTAATCATGCGCAGACGAAGTCGCGGGCACCAGCTAGTTTAAAATATATGGAAGGGCGTACTGAACTGATACACCGCAAACTCAGTCGGCTGCTCACCGTTTGCCTACTGGGGACACAGCCTTAGTGTTAGTGCGGTTTGTTTGACAAGGATGTTGTTCTCTTTAGTTTTTTCTACTTTAAATTGATAGATAAGACTTTTAGTAAGTACTAATATGCTCAAACGGCAGTTAATGTACCTACTCTTGTATTTTTTTTAATCAGAAAGCAATTACCTACCTGAGTACTTTATTTCTTTAGTCATACAAAAAAAATCACTTCGACAAGTCAAATTTTAAACTACAAGTAAACAAGTATTTAAATAAACTAAAAAATATGTTAATTTTTTTTTAACAACCAATATTATTGTCACGGGAAATGACCATCAAAAATTTTAAACTACTATATACAATTGAAACAATTGAGCTTACTGCAGACGGTCGCTAACAGTCTAGAGGTAGCTCAACTGAACCATAATTATCAACGCCAGTCTGTGCGTCCCCAAGACACTGGCTGCATTACCACGCTGTTACAATGCTGATGCGCTGAGCCAGATACTCACCAGCTAGAGGGACACGCGTCGCATCGACCAGATGGTAAAGCAGTCACATAAAGAATCCATGTCCGGGCCGTTGTATGTTATGTAATATGTATAATAAAAATATCTATCTATACCTCGATTCAAAAACATAGATATTTTTTATAAACAATAGAGTTACCAAATCAAAGGAATATTGATGTAACATATTTTACGGTATGGGTATCATCAGATTAAGCTACAAGAGCTCCAAAAAATTCGTGGTTTTCACAGTTTTCATTCATCATTCCATTGGTCTTTCATGCCTTATCGAAAACAAACTTGCATTTTTTTAGCTGTGCTTGAGCAAATATGCGTTTTTGAAGATTTTATTTTGGTTTTTAGTTGTTAGCTTGCTGAAACCCTGCTGTTGTCTTTTATTCTTATCAGCTTTTGTTAAGTTTTCATTCTTAAATACCATTGTTTACAAAAAATATCTTTGATTCTAAATCAGAGTAGGTATATGTATATAATACATTAAATATATTAGTTATCTAGTACCCATAATACAAGCTTTGAGTAGCTTACTTTGGGGCTAGATGGTGCTGTGTGGATTGTCCAGCATTATTTATTTATTTATTTGTATCCTATTGCATCAGAAAGACTACACATACACCGGAGGCGGTGGCGGTGCGGTGCAATAGGATTGCTCTATGAGTGTGTATATCAATTTGTCGCCGGTCAAGGACAACGAGCGCGTTGATATCTTTTGTATGGAAAACTCGACGTTTCTGGGGACACTGGCGCGGTTTTAAGCACGTCTTGTTCGATTCGCGTCGAAATTTGTTTGTGGTACTCAGTTGCATACATACTGATTTAAAAAAAACAGCAAAGAGAAAATCAAAATAAGCACTGATTTGGCAAATAATTTTGCGCGTTATCGCATCAATACATAGTATAAAACAAAGTCGCTTTCTCTGTCCCTGTGTATGCTTAAATATTTAAAACAACGCAACGGATTTTGATGCGGTTTTTCTAATAGATAGAGTGATTCAAGAGGAAGGTTTATACGTATAATAAAACCGTGCGAAGGCGGGGCGGGTCGCTAGTAAGGTATATTTGATGGAATCTCGTTCATATTATCCTTACAAACATCTCTTTATCTTATCTGTTTACGTAAATATAACCCTAAATAGTTAATGTAAATTCGCTTGTTTAAGTTTCACTGGCAAATGTTTGTTAACATGATCGTTTATTTATTATTTAAATACCTAAAGTAATGAATCATGTTTTACAGGCTATGTAATAAGTATATAACTGCGCTTTGCACATAATGAACACATCGAATCACATAAAGTATGTGTATAAAAAAATGTGAATGTACATTTGTTACTAGTAGAAACTGACCTTAGAATAAAGATTTGCTAATTATTTTAAGGATATTATTTATTTTTTTATTTTTTGTAGTTATAGCTAACACTGTAGGTATATTTGTGGAAACTAAATCAACTTTTTCTTATCTTTTTATCTTGTTGCAAGTAATTGAATAAAGCTGGATAATTCATACAGCATCATCTTGCGCCAATTTAAGCTATTAATCGTGATCATGACGTTAAAAGTGGGTCAATTTTCAAAATCCACCTTTAAAACATAAAGTATGTAGGTACTTAATTAACTTACTTATGGCATCACCGCTAAAATAATAGAATTTCGCGAGAATCTGTGTCAGATTCCGTGTCTTCATTTTCGAAGACCTGAAAAAGAAATTTCTGAAAACCCCTGCAGGTTTTAGTTTTCAGGAGAAACAAAATCAAGAAGCAAACCACATGTATGTATAACATTATACCCGTTTTTCGGGAAAAATGCCTTATCTTTTTCTCTTTTCGTTTGCGTTCAAAGCCGCGGACAGTAGCTATACGTTTCCATGATTCAGATTCAGATTCTTTATTGGCAACATTGTTAAAAGTCTAAATGGTACATTTTTTATTACTTACAGTAATACAAAAAAGTAAATACATAATGCAGTTAAAAACAAAGTGTTAACAATTGAAAGAACAAAAGCAATAATCTATAAATAAATAATAATCATTATTTATTAAAATTGGAATGTCACAAATCAATTAATTTATATTTATTAACTCATTCACATTATAAAAACACATGTCGACTAGCCAATATTTGAGTTTATTTTTAAAGGATTGCGTCGACGGTGACTTGAGTAATATAAATGGAACTCATCTTCGTAGTTATGAATAACAATGCGGTTTTATTTTATAATCAAGTATTTATACAAAAATTATTATACTTGTTCTATTATAATAATAGTTGGTATCGTTTTATGGAAAGATACATTTAATTATTTACCAACAGTATAAAAAGGAGCAGATTCTCTATTTGTATATTTATTATTGCTATATTTTTGTGTTCTCAGAACTTTTTTTTGGATAAACCCATTCTGATGATTCTGTTTTTAGTTGAAAACTGGTGCTTCTTGTGTAGTTCCATATAAGTTTTATGAAGATCTGACCTGTACTTTTTGAGTTATCTATAGTCATTCGTATTTTTTGACTTCGCTTCGACTACACAGAAGTTGCACTTGTACCTACTTGCACTAGTACCTAGTTTTAACGTCTTTCCTGCAATGCATATTAGGTACTACTTTTAAGTCTGTACCAAAACATTTTTTTTGTGCTGTATTTTTTTTTACAATGGTGCTACATTGAGATTGCCTCAAGCATAAATAAACATTTTTTTTCTAAATAACAAGCCTTTATTAACAACGAAAATTACAAAGAATAGAAACAAATTAAAACTAATATGGACAATTGAGCTAACTGCAGACGTTTGCAAACAGTCTAGAGGTAGCTCAACTGGTCCATGTCAATACCAGTCTGTGCGTCCCCAAGACACTGGCACATTACAACGCTGTATGACAATGCTGATGCGCTGCGTATCATGTGTATTGTTTCTAATATTCTAATATCCGTCAAATAGAATGATTAAAAATACCCCGTCAACTTTGCGTACATAAAAACAAATAATGCCAATAAAAACCGACAAATCAATACATCTCAAGGTGATCGTCCGCATACATTTACAGTTAAAATACTAAACAACAAACAACTGTTAATACAGCCTTTGCATCCCACGCAAGGTGTTCCCCCACTAGTGGGCGTAGTACGGAAGTGGGTCAACGTTTTTACAGTTTTAGCAAAACCTATTATGGTATTGATGTGTGTAATTGTATTTTATATAAAACTAGCGAGTCGCCCTGGTTTTGCACGGGTGTATTTTACATAGAAACCTTCCTCTTGAATTACTCTATCCATAACTAAAAAACGCATCTAAATCCGTTGCGTAGTAAAGATCTAAGCATACATAAGGACAGACAGACAGATTGAAGCTACTTTGTATTATTCTAAACTAGCGACCCGCCCCGGCTTCGCAGGGTTTTATTATACGTATAAACCTTCCTCTTGAATCCACTCTATCTACTAAAAAAAACCGCTTCAAAATCCGTTGCGTGGTTGTCAAAGGGACATAGGGACAGAAAAAGCGACTTTGTTTTATACTATGTAGTGATTTAGTAGTGATATAAATTTAGCTATTATGTAGTGATATAAATTTAGCTTCCAATGAGTAAATGATTTAATAATAATTTTATTTAAAAAAAACCCAAATTCCCGAAATTATCTACAACCATATTAGATACCCATGTTTATTAATTTAATTATGTATCAAATCATTATTTTTTTGCATAGTTATTATATTATTACCAAACTATGTATAGTTTAAGGAAATACTTAAATACTGTTGGTCAATACTACGTACTTACTTCAAGTTATTAAGGTACTTGAAAAAATATTGTTTTTAACTATTTAAGTGTTCAGGAAGTTTTCTTAACTTGTGAGCAAATCTTCGAATACTTAAGCTACTTGTCCACTGCAGTGTTGCGACAGTTAAGTACATGACATATAATAAACTAGCATATCTGCTTCGCATGCCTTGTTTCTATGGAAAATCAAGGCTATTTCTATGTCATGGGAACGGATATATGTGGGATGTAATATAGTTAGTATAGTTTTTGCGTAAAAGAGGAACGAACATCAAAATCTCGAAAAGACGTAGTTCTAGCCCTGAAATAACACAGACTACCTTTCATCCCATAACTCAGTTTCTATGGGATGGAAATAGCCTTAAAATGTCTTCATAGAAACAACAAGTGCGAATCTGCGGGCATATACTAGTTTATTATAAAGGATGTGTTTGTTTTTGAAATATTCCTTATTTGACATATTGCCATAATTATATCGAGCTATTCGGAACTTTTTTTAAATCGACCTTTGCACCTTTTGCACGGGCTTTCGCGCCGTTTTTTTTGCAATAGATGAGTGTAACGAACGTCGCAGTCAAGTGGACGATGACCTTTAAAAGTTAATACCCAACGTAGTTGAATAATTATTTGTTCAACTCTTGACGTATGCATAAAGACAATAATTGTACTTCCTGCTAAAAAATGTTGTTTTTTACATGGTCATGTTTTGAGGACAGTTTTTGAAGGTTCTAAATGTTGTCAAACTTTGATCGCGGATTTACCAACATATCTGATAAATTGATAAATCATTACAAAAAAGGTTTATTAAACGAATCAAGGATGGAACATACGTACTCAAGTGTCTTTTCGCGGATCATTGGCAGCATAGAATACCAAATGCAAAAATGTCATTTTAGCCATCTTGATATTATGACGCTATTGTGACCTTTGTTTTGAAATTAGTGGAATTCGGCCTCAGGTGGATTGATTAATATTTAAATATGACAGGTCACTACTAGTCACTAGTGCAGCTTTCTGGTGCTGCAAAGTTTCGCGAGATACCTTTTTCTATCACAACAGTCATACATAGTACATATATTTATTGGCAAAGTCGCTTTCCCTGTCCCTATGTCCTGTATGTATGTATGCTTAAATCTTTAAAACCACGCAACGAATTTTGATGCGGTTTTTTTTATAGATAGAGTGATTCAAGAGGAAGGTTTATACGTATAATAAAACCGTGCGAAGCCGGGGCGGGTCGCTGGTTATTTAATAAACCAATAGGTCTATGAACTATCTACTGTGACGACAACGACGCACGCTATCTACTAATAATGTAATCTGTCTGTCTGTCCATCCGTCTGCATGTAAACTGGAGCGGAATGTGAGAGAACGCGCGCGCAGCGAGGAATTTACGGGGTTCCGTACATAAATGACACAATTATCAGATTCCGATCTTTTTATTGGCAACATTGTTACAAATCTATTATGGTACGTTTTTACATAAAGTATTATGTAAATACTAGCAGGTGCCCGTGACTTCGTCTGCGCAGGATTAGTATTTCGAGTATACCTACTCGCGGTTTCTCCCGCGTAATTCCCATTCCTGTGGGGATTCCGGGATAAAATATAGCCTATGTGCTATTCCAGACTACAATCTATATCTGTGCCAAATTTCAGCCAGATCCATTTAGTAGTTCTTGCGTGAATGAGTAACAAACATCCATCCATCTATCCATCCATACAAACTTTCGCGTTTATTATATTAGTAGGATTATATATTAATCATCTAAATGCAGTTAAATCAAAGTACAATTGAAAGAACACAACAATAATACCTACATAAATAATCAGTCATAATTTATTGAAATTGGAATGTCATAAATAAATTATCATCAAAATTCAAACTATACATCTCTCTGATCTATCATAGTGACCGGGTTATAACAGTTTGGAATTCGTAGTTTGGTTCCGAATTCAAACAAAAGTAGAGTACATTTAACCCATCAAATATGCATCTTTAAAAGTTTTATGATAATTGTATGTTTTCAACTTTTGAATGTAGGATGCTTATGATCTAAAATTTTAAGTTTGTACTGATATAACTATAAATTAAAACACGTGTTTCAGGGATTGTCAAAAAAGGTGAGACTTGAACCCGTACTTTTTTCTCAGTACAGAATACGCTTTCAACTGGGACACTCAGTTTTAAGTCGCGCAGAATTCGAAAACTTTTGCGATGTTAATTTCTTAGCATATCGTTTTACCGTCACTGTACATAACACCAGAGCAGAGGCGAAAGGCGTGCGAGTTGTATTCTATTGAATCATATGAAAGCCTACACACACACCGCAGGCGGTGGCGGCGCGGTGCCATAGGAAAAACCGGCACGCCTTCGCCTCCGCTCCGCCTCCGGCTTCTGTGTGTGGAGACTTTAAAACAAGTGGACCAGTCCCGCTGAAGTCGAAAACTTTTGCGATGTTATATCACTACATAGTATAAAACAAAGTAGCTTTCTCTGTCCCTATATCCCTACGTATGCTTAAATCTTTAAAACTACGCAACGGATTTCGATGCGTTTTTTTATGTATAGAGTGATTCAAGAGGAGGAGTTATACGTAAAATAAAACCGTGCGAAGCTAGTAGTCGCTAGTAATTTCTAATTCTATCTAAGCTTATCGTTTTCCCGTCACCGTACAGAACCTTAAAACAAGTGGACCAATGGCCAGCACGCGTTTGTATTTAGAACGCGCCCATTGGAGCGAGACGATGGGTTCTTAACATGTATTTAGATTAACGCCTTTGTTATGGTTTCTTCTTCGAGCTGTCCACACATCCGTCCACTGCTGGACATGACTTTCACACGTGGAGTTGGTCAACAACACTACAGTAGAGGGAGATAATTAAATAAGTAACAATGCTCGACAATTCATAGTAACATAGCCCCAAAGTAAGCTACTCAAAGCTTGTGTTATGGGTACTAACTAGATAATTGATATGGTCTTTAATAGTAGTCCATTGAAATGTTACATTTTTTAGGCCTTACCTTGCGTTTTTTAGAGGACGCAATTTTTATTTTTTTTAATGTGTAAAGCTCAAAACAAGTTTGTGGGGTGGCCACCCTTGTCCCACGGCCGCCATCTTGAAAATAGGGGTTGAAATGGTTTTTACGATGTATCTCTTAAACTATTTATTTGATAAAAAAAATTGTACCCATTTTTTGTTGCTAATTAAATTCTCTACAACTTTGGGACCGTAACTTTTTGTCGTAAACTATAAATAAAAAAGTTTTAAGCGAAAATCTTCAGAAATTCGAGAAAAAAATATATTTTTCGATGTAACTTTTTTATCATTTTACGAAAAAATCTGACTATTATTGTAGATCGTTTTTTGAGGAACAACTTTTATTCGCATCATTTTTTCATTAAGTCAATAGCTAAGGTTTTACATCGCTTCGTGAGTATTATTTTTCAGTACTCTAAACTATACCTATATACCTATACTATGTACTAATAATATGTCATCAGTTATTGTTTTTTTTTTTGTTATCATAACTTTTTTAATTACAAATTTTGCAATATTATTAAAAATTATGTACATTTTTTTAATATTTCTTCGTAAAAATTATATAAAAAAAGTTACATCGAAAAATTTTGTTCTAGAATTTCTGAAGATTTTCGCTTATAACTTTTATATTTATAGTTCTACGACAAAAAGACCAAATTTGCAACAAATTTTTATTATCAAATAAATAGTTTGAGAGATATATCGTAAAAACCATTTCAACGCCTATTTTCAAGATGGCGGCCGTGGGACAAGGGTGGCGACCCCACAAACTTGGTTTTAGCTTTACGCTTAGCTTTGGCGAATCCTTTGACTGTTACGAGCGGATCCCAGAGTTTTGACGAGCATGTTACGCGGATTTTAGAACACAGCGTAACAGCCTGTCCAGATAGGGCGCTTTACGCGCGCTTTACGCGCGAGTGCCCTCGCGCGTTTCAATTTATATTGCGTCCAGATGCGGCGTTTTACGCGCGCTCCACTGTTCGCCCGAGTATTTCGACTCGCGCGTAGCACGCGCGTAGCACGCGCGAGTCGAGAGTCCAGCGCTTTACGCGCGTAAAGCGCCCTATCTGGACAGGCTGTAACATGCTCGATGCGTAACACGCTCGATGCGAATGTTACATTATACATCGTAACGTTGGTCAGTACCCACCTTTAGGTTAAGTAAGGATGTGTCAATTCAACAAAGGATAAAGCCTGCCATTTGACTCTGTGAATAATACTATGTAGTATGTACTTATATATAATTATACAAAATACCAAACCTACTCATATTCCCATATTCACATCACGTCTCGTAGTGGTGCCCTTAGTACAGATATACATTCGTTTACGACGGAAAAAGTTTTCGTCGCTTTACATACATTTAGATAGATACTTTATTCATTGTAAATGCGTTTCATGACGACTGATGTGGCGCGGCGAAGGTCAGCCTGCGATGCAGAGGAGGTTGCGGGTTCGATTCCCGCCTTGGGACAAATGTTTATACCTACCCATAACACAAGCAATACCTACTTAGCTTGGGCTAGATTTATTTATTTATATATTGATGTAATTAGAACGGCCCTTAGGCCAATTATATCAATTACAGTAGGTTTTAATATTAAATATAGTTAGATTAAGAATATGTTATGAATTAAATTATGCTATAAATATTTACTTACCTATGTCAAATAATCAATATAATCAAGTTTAATTAAATTGTCATAAAAATATTCGAGTTTAAGATTTAAGTTATTAAATAAATAGAAATAGATGCTGCTGTGTGATTTGTCCAGTATTATTTATTTATTTAATTTTTTTAAGTCAACATATCTGTTAACATATAGGTAGTTATTTTATTAACAACGAAAATTAAAATCAAGGAATAGAAAAACATATTTTTGATGGAGTATTATATTTGTCTCATTATTTTTAAGTACGTGTAAGCGAGATGGAAGTTAATGTCTATCGAGCTTACAAAATCATTTTTCGTAATTAATCTGTAAACTCGTACTAAGGGCACAGGTAGCGAACTCTCTTGAACCTTGAGAGTCAACAATGAGAAATTGGTATTTTGATGTTAAATGTCGAAGTTAAAGTTAATGCCCCAGTCAAGGTTAAGGTAAGAGTGACAAAGAATAAAGGTATTTTAATTCCTTATCGCACAAAGAATTAAACACAAAGAGAAATAATTTAATGGTTTTTACACAAAAATAAAACCGGCTTGCAATTTATATTATTGACTGTTTTTAGGGTTCTGTATGCAAAGGTTAAAACGGGACCCTATATTTATGACTCCGCTTTCCGTATGTCATCAGCCTGTATCTCATCAACCGTGATAGTAAGATAGTTGAAATCACTATCACTACATAGTGTGAAACAAACGCTCTTTTTCTGTCCCTATGTACCTTTGTATGCTTAAATCTTTAAAACTACGCAACGGATTTTGATCCGGTTTTTTTAATAGATAGAAGGGTTTATAGTAGTGTAGGTTTATACATATAATAAAACCGTGTGAAGCCGGGGCGGGTCGCTAGTTAATAATATCGCTTGTTTGCAACAAGGACGACATTACTCAAAAAACACGATTTTCGAGTTAAGTATACAGCTAAGTTCAGAAAAAAATCTAGTTTTTTCCTGCAAAACGACATTTCTCTAAAGGTTATGGTTATAGCAGGACAGAAGATATGACATTATTGCGCTATCTCATTTTGTGTATATGTTTTGCGCAAGAAGGTCATTACTCAGCAGTGGTGCAATTGTGTTTGCGATAAGTTCGACATATTTCTGGTTTTGACGTTCTACGTGAAAAGGTTAGTTTTATATTTATAAATTTGTTTCTATACTAATGTATCTAAATAAAATGTGTCTTTTTTGAATCAAAATATTCATTAATTATTTGAGTACTTATTTTGTGATATGTCAGTTTAGCAGAAAAAAGTAGGAACAGTAAAAGAATTACTATAAAATATGACGATATTGACTGTAAAAAAAGCACAAATTAATGATTTAAGTTAAAAATTTAGTCAAAAAGTGACAATTATTCAGAAACTTTGAAGGTTATTTTTGTATTAATTTAAAATTATCTGTATTTAAAACGTTTTATGTATACTAAAATATACATTCAGTGACCAATTTTAAGATTTAATTGTTATTTTTGCAGACGATTCGTTACAATGACGTTGTCAGGGAGTTCAAGGAGCAATAAAAATATTGACTCCAATCGACAAAAGCTGGAATAAAGAACCCGGTCAGGAGTTTTCATTGGATAAAAGTTGTGTGTACTGCCTATTAACTACCTTAATAATACTACTGATAATAATAGTTTTTGGTTAAGAAAATTATTTGTTATTGTATTTTACTTTTCTAGATTGTGAAAGACAGCAAATCTAGGCTCCATCTGAGTTTGATATTCCTACCTATTCAGGTGCCACCCAATTCCTATGAGTTACCACCGGAGTTTGAAAGATCTCAAAGGCCGTCTGCACCTCAGTTTGATAGATTTGAGCATGAGTTTGAAAGACCTATTCAAGAACCATCAGATGTTTTAGATTCCAGCAGTTCTTCCTATGTCCTATTTCGTCATCTGATTTTTTCAATACTATATTTTGTATAGGTACCCACATTTTTATTTTTGTTACATGTTTTTAAGTTCTATTTTATACCTAGTGTTAAACTGAATAGTTTTTTTTAGACAGTGACGACTTAGAGATCCTCTTTACACACTGCCAGAACCACATCTCTTGGACAACATTTTGCGGACTTATATGATGTAGAAATCGAAGATTTGCCTTACAACGATGAAAATTTTAACCAAAATTTAGCTGAAAATACAGAAAATGTACCTTTAGTACAATCAACATCACAAAAGAATAGAGACGCAACCTGTTTACCTACAATTCCACTAGTAAAAGTTGGAAGGAAACGCAAACGGAATGAAAGATCTAAAAGTTGAAAAAAACAACCCTCGTACTATGTATGTATTACAAGACATCTTATTCCGAAGAAGAATTAAAGAGAGCTGTTCTTATAAAAAGAAAAGAATGATTGAAGTAGATGTCGAAAAAAAGGCATAGGTATCAAAGAAAACCCGGTGTAACGGAGAGAAATAAGGCTGATTTGTTGGATTTAAATACTGAATAAAAATTTAATACCAAGGTTCTATGCCCCATTTTATAGTGCTTCGTAAGAACGGACTTTGCGAGAAGGACTGACTTATGTTGATTGCAAACTTTGTGTTTATAAAACTTTTTTCTAATTTTGTTATAAGTTTATACTAGTTGACTATGATTAATCTAAGTAACTTATAAAAAGTTTAAATAAAATAAAATAAATAAATAAATAATGCTGGACAATTCACAAAGCACCATCAAGCCCCAAAGTAAGTTTAAAAGCTAATTTCGATGGAAATGTAATGAAGACTGATTTGTAGCTTAGCTAATAGTGTTGATTTTTCTAGTTTTAGCTAACTTTTTGAATGACCGAAAGAGATATTGTATTTAGATGTGTCTATGTTTTGGTTATTTTTGTTGTGAATTCTATTAAAAGATGTTTCTATAATGTCACTTTTTGTTTTATTAAATAAACTAATAACCAAAATTTAAACTACATATTGAAGATAATGTCCTAAGTCAAAATAATACTAAAATAGTATTTAGTTTTTCTGTAAAAATGACACATTTTCTACCCTATTGGATAAAATTACGGCTAAGATTTTAGCAGAGAATCTTACATAATGTTTGCTGATATATTTAAAAAGGTATTGAATCAGGCATTATTTTATTCTAAGGAAGTTTCTTTCAAAGAGCCATAATTAACGAACTATAATTTTTCAAACTTTAAAAATGCTCTGCTGAAAAATCGTGTTTTTTGAGTTGTGTCATCCTTATCGCAAACAAGCGATATAAATAAACAAATAATGCTGGACAATCCACACAGCATCATCTAGCCCCAAGCTAAGCAGAGCTTGTGACATTTCACAGATGATGTACATTTCTTTTATAGTGTTTCTTTTAGCGGCAACTAAATTGGAGTTAAGAAAATTGTTAACTGTTTGTGCCTCAATAAACGAAAGATAAAATAAAATAAATTTCTGTTGTCCCTTCAACCAATGGATATTTATGAGGGCTTTTTGCCGTTTTATAGATAACTAGCATCTCCCCGCGGCTTCGCACGCGTTGTTTCTATGGAAACGTTTCAAGGCTATTTCTATCCCGTGGGAACTGATTTATGGGATGGAAAGTAGCATAGCTGTTATTCCAGGGCTAGAACTAAGTTTTTTTCAAAATTTCAGTCTGCACCGTTCAGTAGTTTTTGCGTGAAAGAGGCACAAACATCCATCCATACTTACAAACTTTCGCGTTTATAATATTAGTAGGATTATATTAGTAAAAATTATAATATGACACTAGAAGGTAGTTATTCATATATCAGTCTTGATTTTATTATGACGAATACATCCTGTATATAATTCTTTATGGAATGAAAACAGCATTCGTAAAGGAAGAGCCATCGATAATTATGACGAAACTTCTATTTCCCGCGACACAAGGTTGAATTTCCTTTGTTTTGTAATGTTGAGACTTGTACTTACCTCTTTTATAAGAACTTGGTTAAAGAGCATTATTATAGTTCCATTGTTTAGGTTTTTCAGAATTATCCTTATACAGGGTGTCCCATAATGAGTGGATAACCTGAAAGGTGCTTATGCGGCAAGTCAATGCCTATCAGAAACAGTTTTTATTTTTTTTCTAATTTGACCCGTTCGGAAAATATTTAATATTTTGTAAATTTGGAAAAATTTGTATCTTTGTTCACATTTTTGGACTTTGTGCCTACAATTTTAACAATTTTTTATTTTTATTTTTGGAATATACTAAAGAAAAACAGCTTTTTTGAACACCATTTGAAATATTTTGGTAACTAGGACCAGTAATTTTCAAGGCAGGTTTAAAGTACAAAATTTTAATTTTTCAAATTATTATTCAAAGTTTGAGCTGCTGTGGTTAAAAAAAAAGATAAGGAAACCTAAGATGCCAGCTACTTTAAAAACATATCCATTTCAAGAGCATCCTAAAATGATAATAAACGTTGAAATTTTGTAGGGTAAAAAACTTAGATATTTCTACTATTGTGCCAAAAGGGGCCAATGCTACTAAAAATAATATTGAACCAACACATCAAAAAAATATCTTTTTTGCCATTCTCGTTCTAAAACGGTTACTTTGCTACTTAAAAACAGTGAGTGAAATCTATTTTTGCTGATTCATGCTGGAAAATAGGAAATATGTAAGGAACTAAATAATAAACAATAATCTAGCCGAAAGTAAAGAGAGTTTGTGCTATGAGTACGAATTTGGTGGTATGAATTTGGAAAGAAGATTCAAACTACAGAATGACGGGTGTCCAGTACACTAAGCCGTTCAGGAACGGCGTTATTTAGATTCAGCGTATTCAAACAGATGAATTACGCGTGGTGGCGCTTCCCAGTGGCCAGCGCGGTCGCTGGACTTGAACCCATTGGATTTCTTTTACTAGGGCAACTTGAAGGAACTGGTGTAGAAAAAACCTAGGTATTCCCTTAATACTATAACTTAATTTCATTTCATTTATTATAACTTAATATAACTTCGACGTCAAGTCCAAAACGATGCGGAAAAAATTAACGACCGCAATTACGAAAGTTAGCTAACAATCCTTTATTAAAAAGATGCAGAGCCTGCATCAGAGTTGGAAGACATCAATTTGAATATTTCATCACCATCATCAGCCCATATCACATAGCTGCTGGACATAAGTCTCCCCTAATGAGCCCCTGTCTTCAGCTTGACGGATCCAGCATCTGCCAGCAGGCTTTCGCAGATCGTCATCCCACCTGGCTGGAGGTCGTTCTACACAGAACACGTTTACCCCAACGGTTGTCGGTTATTCATGAGATATGGCCGGCCTACTGCCACTTCAGCTTGCTAATTCTTTGAGTTATGTCGATAACTTTGATTTTCTGTCGGATGTATTCATTACGAATCCTATCCTTCAGAGAAACTCCTCACATAGCCTTTTCCATAGCTCGCTGTGCGACTTAGAACTGGTGGAGCAACCCTACCGTGAGTGTCCACGTCTCAGCTCCGTAGGTCATCAGGGGTAGGAGGATCGTCCTATCCTCCTACCCCTGATGACCTACGGAGAAACTAATACTACTGATTGAAAACTTTCGTTTTCAAACATTGCTGTATGGATGATGAGATTTCACTTACTGTTTTTTAGTAGCAAAGCAACCGTTTTAGAACGAGAATGGCGAAAAAGATATTTTTTTGATGTGTTGGTTCAATATTATTTTTAGTAGCATTGGCCCCTTTTGGCACAAAAGTAGCAATATCTAAGTTTTTTACCCTACAAAATTTCAACGTTTATCATCATTTTAGGATGCTCTTGAAATGGACATGTTTTTAAGTAGCTGGCATCTTAGGTTTCCTTATCTTTTTTTTTAACCACAGCAGCTCAAACTTTGCATAATAATTTGAAAAATTAAAATTTTCTACTTTAAACCTGCCTTGAAAATTACTGGTCCTAGTTACCAAAATATTTCAAACGGTGTTCAAAAAGTAGTTTTTCTTTAGTATATTCCAAAAATAAAAATAAAAAAATTATAAAAATTGTAGGCACAAAGTCCAAAAATGTGAACAAAGATACAAATTTTTCCAAATTTACGAAATATTAAATATTTTCTGAACGGGTCAAATTAGAAAAAAAATAAAAACTGTTTCTGATAGGCCTTGACTTGCCGCATAAGCACCTTTCAGGTTATCCACTCATTATGGGACACCCTGTATATAAGAAATAATAATAATAATGATGCCATATATGGCGCTCATTAGGAGAGGCCTATGTCCAGCAGTGGACTATTATAGGCTGGTGATGATGATGATGATAAGAAATAAAGAACTTTGAGTTTGAGTTTTTGATAACGAGGTTAAAATTAATAATCTTAATTTAATTTAATATTATGAATCAAGTTAATTTAAATATGTTGGAATCAGTTTTCAGTAACAAGAAACAATTTTGCATAATTTATCTTTGCGTAACTAGAAAGTTGCTTCACGACATGGAATTCCAACCTTATTCACAGAGAAACAAGGTATATTATAGCTTGATAATTTAGTGACGTAATTTTTTTTGCTATGACGTCATCCATCAAGGTTAACCTAACAAATCAAACAGTTAGCCTTTTAAGACAAAACTAATATTTACTAAGCATATCTTTACTTTGTTGGCTAATGTACCTATCCTCGATAAGAACAAAATAGTTGCAAAAAATCTTCACTTTGTATTTGCAAATTCAATTTATTCATTTATTTAATCAACTTATTTAAAATTCCTATCATCACTTTGGATATGCACGCTTTCTATTTACGGTGATGCTTACTGGTAAAGTGATGCTACTTCGCTTAAACAAGCATGATTATTGGAGCAATAGTCAAGTCAAAAGTCAAATTCTTTTAGACCTTGCAAGAATTTTGGACACGTCATATATTTCAATATCTATTTATGAAAGTGTATAGTAAAATAGGTTACACTTGCATTATAACCTTTCAGGGCTTGTTTAAGAAAGTATAGTACTTCATCAAATTTACATGGAACCACATTAAAAGCTCCAGATTTTTTAAGTAAAAAACCTTCCACTTGCGAGGTAGACTCGCGAACGAAGGGTTTTTAGGGGAACGAACTTTGTATGCTTAAATCTTTAAAACTACGCAACGGATTTTGATGCGGTTTTTTTATAGATAGATAGACCTTTTATTTTATTTATAGAACGCTTGTGTGTCCACCCAGCGCTGGTTTTCAGTGAAGGTCACGAACTTGGTAGGTTTTGGGTACGGAACCCTAAATATACCTACATTAAAATAGTTACTCCTCCTTTCTTGAAGATAGTTATAATATAAAGTAGCAGCGTTGTAATGTTATGCATCACGTAGTTCTTTCCGCTAACTCATTGCATTGTTGTTATGTCATGACTTGATGACTACCTCATTAGAATAACGACCGAGCGAAGCGAGCTCTTGGAATTTTATCGAAGAGCTGTCCTTTATCGAGGACAGATATCAGGTTATGTTTATTTGATACTAGCTGCGTTCCGCGGCTTAGTCGAAACTAATTAAGACTTAATATATACGTGACCCTCTAGCTGGTGAGTATCTGGCTCAGCGCATCAGCATTGTCATACAGCGTGGTAATGCAGCCAGTGTCTTGGAGACGCACAGACTGGTATTGACATGGATCAGTTGAGCTATCTTTAGACTGTCTGCAGTTAGCTTAATGGTTTTAATTGTTTATACATACCAACTATTTAATTGTTCTATTTTTTCTATTCATAAATAGACACTTACTTATATTTTATTATACATACATAGAAAAGAACCAAAAGCCAATACCTACAGATAGTAAATATTTTTCCTAGGGAATCGAACCCGCAAGCTCGTGCATCGCAGGCGGCCTTCATCCGCTGCGCCAGAGAGGTCATCTAAATTTTAATATATTCCGATATTTACAATACCTCCGTTTTTAATATACCGGATATTTGTGTCGTTATGTGGTTAGACGAAATGCCAAGGTTTTCAAGATATTTCGTAGGTATTAATTTGTGGGAAAAAAATGAAATTAAAATACTTCTAAGTATATTTTGTTTTTCCCGACCTTAAACAATTATAATGCCTTATTAGTATATTTTTGGTTTTTTTCCGACATTAGTGTGTGACGTAAACACCTAATAAAAATAAAACCCAATAGTATTATTTAATAATTATGAGAAAAAGGATTAAATTTTGATAATTAGGTATATTACTTCTTGGTATTTTTTGTTTTTGAGACTCTTCTGAAGTGATTAGGAAATTAGTAACGAATGACATGCGTCAACAAAATCACTAATAACTTACTTAAAAATCCTTAATGAGCTTGTAATTTTTTACGATAAGTACTTACATATTAGACAGATCCTTTTTTGTATACCTACTGTAACTTTTTTATATTATCTTATTTCTTACTATAATAATAAATGGGAAAGTCTGTGTTATTAGTAATCTTTGTAAGTATTCAAATGACATTGATAGTTTAGGACCTAGAATAGGACATAGGCTATGAAAATTTGGAAATTTTAACCTCTGAAGGTGTTTAATAGGGTGGTAAAGTTTGTATGAAAAATATTTTTCCTTGGTTCGATTAACTCAAAACTCGGTAAATAAATAAACTATGGACTAAATAATTAAACAGTGCAATATATTTCTGAAATTTGTAGGAAAAAAAACTCTGGTCCGCGGGCTAAGCCGCGTGGCGCATCCAGTAAAAATAAAAATTACAAAGTTAAATATATAAATAAATTAAATAATCCCGGACAGTCCACACAGCATCATCTAGCCCCAAGCTAAGCAGAGCTTGTGTTATGGGTAGGTACTAGATGACTGATATTATACTTAATACAATACATTACATAGATAGATATTTGGGCGAAGGTCCGCCTGCGACTCCGGAGGTTGCGGGTTCGATTCCCGCCTCGGAACAAATTAGTGTACGATGTGCAGAAATTCGTTGCGTTGGTCTGGGTGTTTTCTATGTATAATAAAAAATATCTATCTATGTAATGTATTGTATTAAGTATATCAGTCATCTAGTAGTACCCATAACACAAGCTCTGCTTAGCTTCGGGCTAGATGATGCTGTGTGGACTGTCCGGAATTATTTATTTAATTATAATTATCAAAATAATATAAAAAAATAAAATAATAAACAGAAATAAAGTGATAATTGATTTTCCCTTCGCTTCAATCTTTTGTCCACAAGTAGAAGAAGCAGGACATAAAATATGAGTTGTGTCACGATATATCTCCGTCTCATATACCAGAATAATAATAATTTTTTTTAAATCCTTATTTACTTAAATGGAGTTTTATCACATAGTGACTATATTAATAATTATAATTCCGGACAGTCCACACAGCATCATCTAGCCCCAAGCTAAGCAGAGCTTGTGTTATGGGTACTAGATGACTGATATACATAATACAATATACCCCATAGATAGTATAATCAGACAGTTAGGGTTCCGCGCAAAAGTAAAAACCTTGGCGCGGAAGTTACTTAATATTATCATTAGGTTTTGGTTGCATTTTTCTTTGTGTACCTCATTAGTAATATCTAGATACAGAATCTTGCGGTGAATTCTAACAGAATGCGTCACAAAACAGTAGACACGATGACTAATTGCAATTGTTTGAAAAGATTGTATCTATTTCCTACTTCTGTACTTTTAAATCCCTATTATATACTACCGACCCGCCCCGGCTTCGCACGCTTTTATTATAAGTATATAAACCTTCCTCTTGAAACACTATCTATTAAGGAACCGCTTCACTATCCGTTGCGTGGTTTTAAAGATTTAAACATACATAGGGACATAGGGACAGAGAAAGCGACTTTATTTTATACTATGTTGTGATGGGAAAGTTTGTGTGAATGTTTGCTAAAAGTAATCTTTGCTATAAGTATGTAATTCTTAAACTACTTACGTTATTTAAATTAATTTAAGGTATGTAGGTAGATTGTTTAGGACCTAGAATACGACATAGGCTATTAAAATTTTGAAGAATTAGTAACCTCTGAGGGGGTTAAATAGAGTGGAAAAGTTTGTATGGAAAATAATTTTTCCTTGTTTCGATTCTCTCAAAACTCGGTATAAATAAACTATGGGGGGAATAATTTAACACGTATTTTTATTTATACACAATAACCCCTAGGAGGTGTGCAATAAATTTCTGAAATTTGTACGAAAAAAAAAAATCCGGCGGGCGAAGCCGCGGGGCGCATCTAGTACAGGAGTAAAAAGACTTTAAATCAGCAGGATTTACCTATCAGATAAGTCATCTACAAACATATCTGTCCGAAGCCTACAATACAACTTGGTTCGTAGTTTACCAGATAGGCATAAGGAAATCCAGATTTATTAAATATAAGCCGATTCAATAAAGAAACGAATCTTAAATGGCGGCGCTTATCATGGCCTCTCGCTTGCACACTAGTGCCGTCTATACTCACTCACGCGCGTACAGTATGCAGAAAAAAAGCAGTCTTGATATACAGAAATACAGATTTTATTAATTACTCCTAGTAACATGTCAATTTAAAATAGTTATGTAGGTATAATTTGTAATAATAATTTATAAAAATTAAAGTATACAATTTAAATTAAATTAAAATATACAATTTAAATTAAAATATACAATTTAAATTAAATTAAAATTCAATTAAATAGGCGGTAATATTGATTTGTTTTCACGCTGTCTTGATGCGCCTGGTGATCTGAACTGTTACGAATTCGTTGTTATAATTTTCTGTTATTTTTCCGTTGTTACTTTTTGTTATTGTTATTCTGTTGAGTTTTGTTTTATTGTTAAGTTTCGTTGTTAGACGTGTGGCTACGCTAGCGTGGTACACAAAAAATAGCTTATATTAATCGAAGTCACAAACTATGTATAAGTATTCCAAGTTTCATCAAAATTGGTTCAGTTTTTGCATGAAGATTGACTAACATCCATCCATCTTTAATGTGAAAGCTTTTGAAGCAGGGTAGATATATATCTTCACAATCTTTCATATACATATTATTAGTAGGATAAGCAGTTAGGTATGTATGAAGTCTTCCAAAAATGAATGTTTGGACTGAGGTAGGTGTAGGTAGATGTTGTGTAGATTAGATATATGAATGTGCATACGACTTTAGTCACCTTTTGATGAAGCTGTATTATTTGAAATAAATACGACCCGGTCTTGTTTTTATTACTTATAACTTGAAAAAATCTTTGATCTGAAATTTTGGATGCTAACTGTACTATCTGTCAACGCAAGTACAAGTCGCCATTTTAGATTCGTTTCTTTATTGAACCGGCTTATACCTCCATGACAAAGACCTTTGAGCCAAACAAAGGCGCGAAGCCATTTTCAAGGAACTTTACCTGCCCTCAAAAAAAGAACATAAGCTTGGTTCGTAGTTTACCAGATAGGCATAAGGAAATCCAGATTTATTAAATACCTCCATGAGTAACCTTTGAGCCAAACAAGGCGCGGAGCCATTTTCAAGGAACTTTACCTGCCCTCAAAAGAATTTCTACCTTTCTCCATCTTAATGATTCACGTTGCTTCCTAGAGCAATTAGAATAATCCATAATTGACTTAGCTAATTCCCTTTACCAATATCTGTGCCAATATTTCTCCGAAATAGACTTACCTACTTATAGTGTTAAATAAATGAATAAATATGTTGGACAATCCACACAGCACCATCTAGCCCCAAAGCAAGCTACTCAAAGCTGGGTACTAGATAATTGATTTAATACATTTTATACATAGATAGATATTTTTTATTATACATAGAAAACACCCAGACCAACGGAACGAATTTCTGCAGATCGTGCACAAATATGTTCCGAGGCGGGAATCGAACCTCCTGCGTCGCAGGCGGACCCTCGCCCACCGCGCCACATCGGTCGTCTGAAGACTGTACTTACATATATTATTATTTGTTGTTATTTGTTAAATTAAATTATTATTGTCTATTTTTATTAAGTAATTATTGTACCTGTTGTATTTTGTAATAGGAGCTCCTCGCGGTTTTACCCGCGTAATTCCCGTTCCCGTGGGAATACCGGGATAAATTATAGCCTATGTGTTATTTCAGACTATCATTTATCTCTGTTCCAAATTTCATTCAGATTCGTTTAGTAGTTCTTGCGTGAAAGAGTAACAAACATCCATCCATCTGTCCATCCATCTATCCATCCATACTTACAAACTTTCGCGTTTATAATATTAGTAGGATTCCCTTGGTTTACCCATATACCTAAGAAATGAACCTAGGTACCTATAGTGTTAAGCCTCCTTGATAAATCTAGCCAAAAACTCTTCCAACCTCCTTTATAGTTTTCCTTTTTGTTCGCAGGACGTCGCACGCGCAACTCGCTTGAACCAGACGTCAGTCGAGGACCGACCGTCGCGAAAGCCACACGTGTCGTTCTCAAAAAATAATAAAACAAATTATCAACGCGTTTGGTTCAAAAGTGCTGTGAAAGTGATGAGAGTTTAGTGTCAAGTGGTTAGAGTCTATAATTGGATATCTATACTGTCAATATGCAGGGCCGCGACAAGCTGTGTGCTAAGCTGACCAGCGCGTTCCTAAGGAAGTGGTGTAAGTATTTAGTATTAAGTAAACTGGTTAAGTGTGAGTTGAACTTTCGAAGGGAGGGTTCCGTACTGCATAGAACAGTTATTAATGTTATTTATTGTAAGTTTCTGCGGTCTTTGGTGATTTTAAGTGTATGTTTAGGCCATTTGACTTTATAGGTTTACACATGCATTTAGGCGCACCATTTCGACACAAGTCAAATTTGACTAGAATAGAATAAGTAATAATAATTTAATAGACACATCATTATCAACTTATATAAGTTCACTGCTGGACATAGGGCCTCCCCTAATGAGCATATAGCTACGTCTTAAAATCTAATAAACATAGATAAATTCATCTACTTAATCTATAACTGTAGGTAAGCTAGCATAGCCTTCAAAGACCTTCTAATTCTTGCAATTTTCTTAGTTCCTTAGTGTTTACATATTTTCAGATTTTTATTTGCAATTGACGGTAATAATAATATGCTCGTACTATAACACAAACATGAACTTAAATTGACACACCAGAATAGTTAAAAACAAGGTTCCAGGTGCTTATTACAAAGTAGAGAAAATATTATCCACCTTTAAAATATTTATTCATCTCTTACGGTTTTTTCACCTTGGACCTTGGAATTTGTCATTTTATTTTGCTTTAATCTATGTAGCAGTGTGGCCAATGTGCCTTGACAGAATTTTGGGAAAGTTTGATTTTTATTCAGTGTTTAAAATTTGTGATAAACATACAGACAATGAATGAAGGCTTTAAATAAGAAGATAATTATTGTAAAAATAACTGTACTTATTCTCGTGAAAATTGGTGAAAATATCTAATAAACTTAAATTAGGTACCTACCTACGTACCGTATGTACCTTTAGTATTAAATTTTACTTGTCCAAGTGCTGATTTTGTAAGCCTAAAGAAATAAAGATATTGACTTACTGATTTAGTTACCTTTACATTAAATCTAAAGAAATCATACTCAAACCATAAAAAAACAATAAAATTAAAAGGGAGAAATAGTTTTATTCCAGGTCTAGAAATAAGTCTACTCATAGTTTCAGCTTTTTGTCGTGTTGGGGTAGAGTTAACAAAAATCCGTCCAAATTTTCGTAAAGAAATAGAATAGACAAAAGTACTACGGTAGCAAAAAAAAATACAATTTAATTCATATTTTGAACAACCTCATTTTGAAGTTATGAATCCTCTTTTTGAAATAGCATGTAAGCTTATAACACTGTCTGAGTCAATATAAGCTTAGCTAAGATAAAAACATACCTACAAGCTAATTGATATTTGATTGCGGAACCCTAATAACTAGTGCTACACACTCGATGTTAAAAGTTTGTAAACAAAGCCATTCCCCACACGATTCGTTTTAAGTTCTGTTTTCCTAATAAATGCAACCAAAATGAGGTAAGTATGTGGGAAAAATATAATTTCAAAAAACAAATTGAAACCTGTATCACTACATAGTATAAAACTAAATCGCGTTTTCTGTCCCTATGTCCCTATATCCTTATGTCCCTTGAATGCTTAAATCTAAATGCTTAAACTACGCAACGGATTTTGATGCGGTTTTTTAATAGATAGAGTGATTCAAGAGGAAGGTTTATAGGTTTAATAAAACCGTGCGAAGCCGGGGCGGGTGGCTAGATCAAAAGAACTATTACAGATAGGTACCGTACCGTACCTTCGCGGGTTTTAGTTTATTTTTACAATGCGATGTAATTCATTTATATTATTTAAACCGTCAGGTAGCATGTGAAAAGCTGTTCGAAACAGGTTCTACAATTTATTTGTTTTTGTTCTTTGTTCTTCGAAAAATAAATAATCTTGTTTGTAGCCAGGGGCCGATTTCCACTTATTTCAAAACAAAGGTCTCAATAGCGCCATATTATCAAGATGGCTAAAATGACGTTTGGGCATTTGGTATTTTTTTGCGATTGAAGAGACTTTCATTCATACAATACGAAAACTGTCAATTGTCATAAACGTAATCGTCACAGCTATGAATGAATCCCATATAGTTTGTGATAGTAGAATACCAAAAGGAGTTTAACACTGTCATTTTGACACGATACTATTGTTATGGTGAAGCGATTTATTTAGTGGAATTCGGGCCCTGAGAGCTCAGTTGGGTGGTCAATATTATCGAGACGCAATAGTCATCTCGTTTTTTTTAAAGATTTTCAGAAAGTAGTTAAAACTCATGGGACTTGCAGTAAATGCCTTGATTTCTGCAATATTAATTCTTTGATTATGAATCAAAGAAATAATCACTACATCTAACACTACATAGTATAAAACAAAGTCGCTTTCTCTGTCCCTATGTCCCTATGTATGCATAAATCTTTAAAACTACGCAACGGATTATAGTGCGGTTTTTTAATAGATAGAGTGATTCAAGAGGAAACGTATAATAAAAACGTGCGAAGCTGGGGCGGGTCGCTAGTACAATACAATAAATACTACAGTAGCATTAAAAAAAGCTTATGATAGGTTTAAAAAACTGAACGTGCGATTTTAGGAAATTCCTTTGTTTAACAAAATTACATGATAAAATAAATGGTGACGTTATTGTACCTGCTGTTTACGTGTTTATTGACAATCTTACTTCGTACTATTATAATAAACTAGCTGTCCCGACAGACGTTTCCGCGCAATTTCCTTAATTTTCTCTTTCAAAAGAACCTTCTCCTGATAATAACGAACAGAACAAAAAAAGAATTAGCGAAATCGGTCCAGCCGTTCAGGCGTGATGCCGTGACCAAGGGAAATAGGGATTCATTTTTATATATATAGATGGGAAAGTCAGTGCGAATGTATGTTATAAGTAATCTCCGTAGCTACTAAGTTATTTAAATGAAATTTGGTATGTAGATAGTTTAGGACCTAGAATAGGCTATTAAAATCTGGAATTTTTAACTTCTGAGACGGTTGATAACTATGGTGCTAAAGTTTGTATGGAATATTATTATTTCACTCAAAACTAATAAATAAACTATGGAGTGAATAATTAAACACGTATTTTTAATTTTTACACAATAACCCCTAGGGTGTGTGCAGTAAATTTCTGAAATTTGTACGGAAAATATACTCTGGTTCGCGGACGAAGCCGCGGGGCGCATCTAGTGATTAAAAAAGTGATGGCGCTAGTGTACCTCCTGTTTACGCCTTAAGTCTTCTGTACTTAAGTACATGATGTTTGTTGACAATGTTCATTAAAGGAAGCACCAATTTACTGTCTCCTGTATCAACAACTAATCTATTTCCTCTATTGTTTCAAACATCCTTCGTGGCCGTTTGCGAAACTGCCCGATACGTAAATAAATGCAGGTTTGATTCCCAATTTGGATACTTTTTAGTTCATTTCTTTTAAGTCATTTGTTATATTTTCAGTTACACAATTAAATAGGTGCCAAAAATTCGATCATATTCAATAAAAAAATACTGTAGTTTAATAAAATAAATAAATAAATAATGCTGGACAATCCACAAAGCATCATCTCTAGCCATTGTAATTTATGATCACTAAATAAAATATATATGCATAATAATTAAAAAATTAAAAAAATTTGAACTAAAAAATGTAGCTCATCGTTCATAATTAGCACGGCCAGAGAGTGGAATGAGCTTCTAGCGTCTGTTTTCCCGCTAGAGTACGATCTCGGAGTCTTCAAATCAAGAGTGAATAAGTTCCTTCTGGGAAAGCGTGCTCCATCTTAGGCCACATCTTCACTTACCTGGGATAGTGGCCAAACGCTCGACCATTTTCAATAAAAAAAAAACATAATTTGTGTATTTGTGATCAATTAATTTACTTTACCTACTTAATTTATTCTAGGTAGGTACTTGTTTAGGAAGGTTTTTCTAGCCGTGGACGTATCTACGAAGGGTTAGAATTAGAATAAAATATGCTCTGAGTCATACTGATAGAAACATAATTTACTTTGCAAATTAATTACCTAATGCGTTGGATACCTAGAAAATTAGTCATTGAGTCACATCTGACCATAATTAGTTCAAGTGATCGATTTATTATGGAATCCTTAACAGTTGCATAGAATACATGCATAGAATACATCCTTTTCTTTACTTCACTACATAGAATAAAACAAAGTCGCTTTTTCTGTCCCTATGTCCCTATATCCCTATGTCCCTTTGAATGCTTAAATCTTTAAAACTACGCAACGGATTTTGATGCCGGTTTTTTAATAGATATACAGTGATTCAAGAGGAAGGTTTATACGTATAATAAAAACGTGCGAAGCCGGGCGGGTCGCTAGTTATATATAAAAACGCCAAAAATCATGTCCGTTGCATGCCCCATTGAATATTTATTTCATTCTGTTTTTTAGTGTTTTTGTTATAGCGGCTAAGTATATGTATAAATACATCATCTGTGAAATTTTCATCTATATGTATTAACTATCGGTTCGTGCAATACAGCCGGTGACAGGACAGACGGACGGAGAGCGGAGAAGGTAATATGATCGCGTTATACCTTTAGGAACCCTTAAAGTCTTCACACACTGAAGCCGGAGGCAGAGCGGAGGCGAAGGCGTGCGAGTTGTATTCTATTGAATCATATGAAAGCCTACACACACCGCAGGCGGTGGCGGCGCGGTTCCATAGGAAAAACCGGCACGCCTTCGACTCCGCTCCGCCTCCCGCTTCAGTGTGCGGAGAGTTTAAAAACAGATGAGAGCCGAATAAAATTATGAATGAAAACTCACATAACCAAAATCACTCCCTTGCCAATGTCGTAACGTAAAGTATGAAGGTAGGTACACCAATATTGTGGTTTTTGTAACCTCTTTGTTTACATATAAATATCTAGGATTCAAGAGCAGAGTAGAGTTTAACACATTCAATGCCAAACATATTCTATTCTATTCTAAACCACTGTAATGCGATTCTAAGGGGCTAGCCGCAGGTAGGTAGGTACATCGTAGGCAATGAAAGTGTAAAAACTAAGGATCGAGGTTTGAAATTGCTGGGCGCGTGCGCATTATGTGACGTCATTTTATTATCTAGTAAGCGTCAAACAATGCTGATGTTTCGCGGCTTATCAGGCAGAATGGTAATGTTGTCAATTATTGCCTGGGTTACTTGGAAACTCGAAATAATGAGTTTTGGGTAAGATTATATATCTTACTATTATAATAAATGGGAAAGTCTGTGTGAATGTTTGTTATAAGTGGGTAATCTTTGTAACCACTTAAGGTATTTCAATTAAATTTGGTATGTAGATAGTTTAGAATCTAGAATAGGATATATTAGGCTATTAAAATTTGGAAAATTTAACTTTTGAGGGGGTTAAATAGGGTGGTAAAGTTTGTATGGAAAATAAATTTTCCTTGGTTAGATTCACTCAAAACTCGGTATAAAAAAACTATAGATTAAATAAACTATGGAGTGAATAATTAAATATGTACGTGTTTTTATTTTTACACAATAACCCCTAGGGGGTGTGCAATAAATTTCTGAAATTTGTACGAAAAAAACCCTGGTTCGCGGGCGAAACCGCGGGGCGCATCTAGTTTATAATAAATAATGCACACAGCATTATCTTGCACCAAAATAAGCAGAGCTTGTGTTATGGGTACTAAATAGTTGATCTATGTATGTATGTAATATACTTTATGGACATAATACTTACTACAAAAATCAAAAATTAAACAAAAATCTGCAGATCGTACGAATATTTGTCCTGATGTGGGAATCGAACCCGCAACCTCCTCCGTCGAACAAGAACAGACACATTACAACAGTATTGATATGTATATCACCCTGAAGATCCTGAGATTATCAACCTTAGCTAAGGTCTAAAACCTACCCTTTTCGCTAAAAACAGGAATAATAAAACTAATAGTTATCACATGCAAATCATTAAGAAGCAGTTTATAATAGTTATAGAGATTATCAACCTTAGCTCGGTCTACAAAACGGTCTAGGTCTAAAACCTACCCTTTTCGCTAAAAACAGGAATAGTAAAACTAATATCACATCCAAAGTAGCAAAAAGCAAGATGCAACATTCCATTCAGGACATGCGTTGAACTTATCTCACGGATGTAAATAGGTATAGTCAGTGTAAAGTTGCGCACGGATAAAATAGGTAAATTCTGGCTAGTATAAAACTGCGCGCGGGATGTTCTTTGTAAAATTTTGCAGATAAGTAAATTAAGATAGCTGAAGAAAGGGCGCTATGGCGCTCATTAGGAGAGGCCTATGTCCAGCAGTGGACTAATATAGGCTGATGATGATGATGTAGTAGGTAAATAAATAGACATAATGTACAGATAT
Organism: Eupithecia centaureata; assembly: GCA_944547425.1. Classification (NCBI taxonomy): domain Eukaryota; kingdom Metazoa; phylum Arthropoda; class Insecta; order Lepidoptera; family Geometridae; genus Eupithecia; species Eupithecia centaureata. The sequence continues at coordinate 2,008,275 of OX155703.1, forward strand.
TTTTTTCCACTCACGAATGAATACCTGAGTAAATAAAAATAAAAAAGAATAGTTCAGTTGTTGTTTTGCCCAAGTCAACACTTGGGTTCTTTTGTTTTGTTTTATAATTACTTTTGGTACCTAGGTACTTAATCTTTTTAACCTTTTAAAGACCACTTTGCCAGGTTTTGCACAGTGACGTAGGTACGAGTACATAACAAGGTTCGTTAAAAATAAAAGTGTCGTATTATGCTTAAAATGACAAAAAAATAAAAAAAATACTTCACAGCCGCACTTACAGGTCAGTTTATTTTTAACAAAAATACCATAATTTGCTTCTTCTAAAGTAAAGCTCTCAGTAGTAGAAATATTGGAACCTTTGAAACAAATATTTTGTCGTTCTACATAATATAATATTTTTGCAATTCAGTCATCTAGTAACCATAACACAAGCTTTAATCAGCTTGGGGCTAGATGATGCAGTGTGGATTGTCCAGCATTATTTACAAATGTATTATATTTATTTACTATATCAAAAGCGGCTGTCAATTCAAAAACGAGTTGGTAATTTTTTCCCCTGAAAAATGTCCTTACTTCCTACATAAATTAGAACGAACCACCTTGCATTGGTTGTATTAATGAATTAAATCAAGTTTTTATAACACAAATCAAGTTTTTATCTCAAAGTCAGGTAAGTTATTATTATACATAATTTTCAATGTCAAGGAAATGGCTGTTGGCCTTATAATTAGTTTTGTAGGTACCTGTTTGTAGAGCAAGCGTCCGCTCATGGGTTTTCTCACTGTACTAGTAAAACAAGTAAATCAATATCTTTATTTCTTTAGGCTTACAAAATAAGCACTAAGTCAAGTTAACACTTAAAATTTCAAACTATAGGTAGGTACGTAGTTATCAAAATAATCGAAGAAATAAAGTGATAATCTTTATTAAAAACGAAAATTACAAGCAAGGAATAGAAAAATTACAACTAGTATTTACAATTGAAACCATTGAGCTAACTGCAGACGGTTGCAAACAGTCTAAAGGTAGCTCAATTGATCCATGACAATACCAGTCGGAAGCGTCCCCAAGACACTGGCTGCATTACCATGCTGTATGGCAATGCTGATGCGCTGAGCCAGATATTCACCAGCTCTCGGGTCACGCGTCGCATCGACCAGACGCTCAGATAAGTTTTTGAAAACCCGGAGAGCCTCGGTACCCCACGGACCTAGGGTCTCGAAGTGATAATTGAATTCCCCTTAAAGAAGAAGCGAAAAATAAACCACTAGCATGTATATAACTTATTCGTCTTTTAAATAATTAAAAACTTCTGTCGGTGTGGAACTGAGCGACATCAGGCCAAGCATTAACGTCATTGACTCTGATTTAGAATTATAGATATATTTTTTGTAAACAATGGAATTTAATGGGTAACGAGGCTCTCCGGGTTTTTAAAAAAATATCTAAGCGTCTGGTCGATGCGACGCGTGACCCGAGAGCTGGTGAATATCTGGCTCAGCGCATCAGCATTGTCATACAGCGTGGTAATACAGCCAGTGTCTTGGGGACGCTTCCGACTGGTATTGACATATATCAATTGAGCTACCTTTAGACTGTTTGCAACCGTCTGCAGTTAGCTCAATGGTTTCAATTGTAAATACTAGTTGTAATTTTTCTATTCCTTGCTTGGAATTTTCGTTGTTAATAAAGTTAAAAAAAATGGAATTTATGAATGAAAACCTAACAAAAACTGATAAGAATAACAGACAATAGCAGGGTAACATCAAGATAACAACTAAAATCCAAAATAAAATCTTCAACATCACATATTTGCTAAAGCACAGCGAAAAAGGATCAAGTTCGAGTTGAATAACTAATATTTTTTATTTTATTTTAAAAGTAATTGTGACATTCTTTTCTTTTTTGTTTTTTAAATGTATTTAAGAAAATGATAATAATATGACCGTCAAATAATGTAATTGGATCTGTCCGTGTTATTTAAAGTAAAATAAAATAAATAAAACAACGAATGGAATGGAATGTTGAATGAAAACTGTCAAAATCATATTGTTTGGAGCTCCTGCAGCTTGGTCTGATGATACCAGTGTCGTAAAATATGATATACCAATGTTCCTTTATTTTTTTTTATTTTTTTTACAATATTAGGAAAACTTACAGCTAGATAAAGAGTAGATACAAAGAATATATAATTTAAGGCCAATTAAAAGTTTCCACTTATAGTAAGCTAAAGCAGCGACATAATATTATAGTTGTACAGAAAGTAGACGTTGATTAATTTTAACTAGAAACAAAGGTTTAACTCAAAACTAGATTATTAACTTAAACTAGTCCCATGGGAGTTGGGGAGGCCCATTGTGTGGGACGCTACATGCGTCGACACACTTGCACCTTCCCATCTTTCAAGGACATCCACTAGGGCTGGTGCGGCGGCAGATCTGGCCGAGGATCTCAAGAGGCGCAAATATGCAGGTCTCGACAGAACCTACGCATTTGCTCCCCTTGGATTCGAGACCCTAGGTCCGTGGAGTACCGAGGCTCTCCGGGTTTTTAAAAAAATATCTGAGCGTCTGGTCGATGCGACGCGTGACCCGAGAGCTGGTGAATATCTGGCTCAGCGCATCAGCATTGCCATACAGCGTGGTAATGCAGCCAGTGTCTTGGGGACGCTTCCGACTGGTATTGACATGGATCAATTGAGCTACCTTTAGACTGTTTGCAACCGTCTGCATTTAGCTCAATAGTTTCAATTGTAAATACTAGTTGTAATTTTTCTATTCCTTGCTTGTAATTTTCGTTGTTAATAAAGATTGTTACTTAAACTTACTTCAATCAACAAAGAATTTATTACCTAAAGCGCTTAATTTGGTTTTGTAACTCATTTGTTTACAATACATAGCTATGTTTTTAAATCGTGGTATAGGTAAATATACGGCGTAAGAATACACCTCATCCAATACACAGACAGTGTTTTAAATACATATTTATAACACTGTCTGTTTAGTAAGAGATACCTAACGTCCAAATTTCTGCTTTCTATGTAGATACAGCGGTTTTTCCGCTGAGCGTTGTCTTCAAAAAATCGCTTGTTTTTTTATACATCACTGCATATCACTACATAGTATAAAACAAAGTCGCTTTCTCTATCCCTATGTATGCTTAAATCTTTAAAACTACGCAACGGCTTTTAATGCGGTTTTTTTAATAGATAGAGTGATTCAAGTGGAAGATTTATAGGATAGTAAAACCGTGCAAAGCCGGGGTGGGTCGCTAGTAATGTATATTAAGATAAAGCACGCAAAAATATGTCAAATGGAAAACATTAATGTAGTACATAAATGCAAAATAATATCGCTATAAATACTATAATATCACTCCGTATACAACAATATTGCCAATCACTACTATTAGCTGCAATTAACATTAAGTATGTATAATAAAACTTAAAAGGTTTTGTCATTACTAAATATTACTGTTATTAAGTTATTACCATAAAAATAGGAAATATGTAGGATCTTTTCTTACCAAAACATTATTTGATCGCTTGATAAAAACAATTTCAAAGTCCTTAATATATTACTGTTTATTTTTAAACTAGCGACCCGCCCCGGCTTCACCCGGTTTTATTATACGTATATAAACCTTCCTCTTGAATCACTCTATCTATTAAAAAAAACCGCACCGAAATCCGTTGCGTAGTTTTAAAGATTTAAGCAGTCAAAGGGACATAAGGATATAGGGACATAGGGACAGAAAAAGCGACTTTGTTTTAAACTATGTAGTGATAGCTAAGTAATCATTGAAATCTCCACAAATTACCAAACACGAAACCTCTCTTACAAAGTAGGATTAAAATAAAAGTAACCAAATCGAAGGAAAACAATTATCAGCCTTTTAATTACTTGTTAATTGCTTTATATCTGTTTTCCTCCTCATTTTTTATTAATTTATCCTTATTCTTTACTTTTGTATATAGGAGGTATCAGATTTCAAGTTACATTTAGTTTTAATATCCTACTAGCTTCTCCCCGCGGCTTCGCACGCTTTGTTTCTATGGAAACGTCTCAAGGCTATTTCTATCCTATGGGAACTAATTTACGAGTTTGGGATGAAAATTAGTTTATTTATTTTTATAATTAGGTATACGAAGCACAATAGACAAGAAAAGTATAAAATTGTGGAATTTCTTTTTTTTTTAGTTTTGTGTAAATCAAACCAAGGAAAAATACATTTTCATACAAACTTAACCACCCCATTTAGAGTGACACATTTTCAGAGTGTAAAATTTACAAATTTTAATAGCCTATGTCCTATTCTAGGTCCTAAACTATATATGCACCAAATTTCATCTAAGTAAATAACTTAAGTAGTTACGTAGATTACCTATAACAAACATTCACACAGACTTTCCCATTTATTATAATAGTAAGATTAAGATTTATTTTTATAAATGGGTATATACTAAGCACACTAGACAAGAAAAGTATACAATTGTGGAAAAATGTATTTTATTGTTTACTCCAAATGTCAGCTCGATCCATTCAGTAGTTTTTGAGTGTAAGAGGAACAAACATCCATACATTCATACAAACTTTCGCCTAATATTAGTAAGGATGTTAGAGAAAAAAACTAATTTAATGCTAAAATAGCGATGTTACTAAAGCAGCGACTAAAGTCCAAGAAACCTGTTTGTTTGCTCACAGTAAATATTTTATAAGTTCTTAGAACTCACTTCGTCTATTTTTAATGCTCAGTTGAAGCTACGGAGATAAATATAATACTGTGGAATCTGTAATGGTATTTCTGTCTGAAATGGTATTTTTTATTTTCACTCAATAACCCCTGCGGTGTGCAATAAGTTTCTGAAATTTGTACAAAAAAAACTCTGGTTCGCGGGCGAAGCCGCGGGGCGCTTCTTGTTTAAAATATAAGAAAGGAGACATAATATACGCAATATAAATAAAATAAACATAAAACATACATATAGTGGAAGAATAAAATCAATACAGCCTCTAAGTGATGCCCTTGTGATGCCAGAACGTTAAAAAACATAAATTACTGTCATAACTGACGTAAGGTTGACATTGACATGACGTTGGAGAGCAAGTGTACCACCTTACAATAACGAACTATATGCCTTATGTAAATTTGTATGTCAAAGTTAGAGGGAAAACAGGATCATCTTCATGATCATCTCCATACAACCGGATCACCGAGCATCAATGTGGTTTTGTCAGGAAAGCACTCAAGGTGTTACTCGCTATATGAATCTTATTGGGCTAATGCAGTGCACGGGCGCATGCAATAACAAAGCGTAGCTACGATAATCATGCGATTTAACTCAAAATAATAATTTAGAAAAATGCAAGAGATGTTCACTGTCATATTGCAACCAAAGTACCTAATTCATTTTCTTTTTTGACATTTGTCCAACAACAGTCTGTTGTCCTTGAATCACATGTTCTATGGCCTGTCTGCTTTTAGAGCAAAGAGACCGAATACATAATCAAGAAGTTATCATTACTCTTGACTATGAAAGTCATGGTATCACAACGAAGGCTCGCTAGTATGAAATAGAATTGAGGCCTATATCTAAATGCAGCGATCTGCGACATGTAATATAATAATAATGATATAAATTAGTATGTTCATTTACTACTTATGTGTTTACTAGAGCGATTTCATCATTGCAGCATCGAAGTCAGTCACATAAACTTAACTTACATTTAAGTATATTTCCATTCAAACTTTCATCAACAATTTTTGTTTTACTTACCCACAAAAGGGTAACATTTTTACAAACTTTGAATGCTATTTTAATATAACTATTCAAAAGCACCAAAACTGAATTTCAAGCATCTAGCTATAAAAATGACGAAACGTCCTTTCATCCTCTGGGTACTTCAACTCCTTCAACCCCCTTTTCACATTAAAAAGTAGCCTATCTTTTTCATAAGTTCTAGAGTTGAAATTCATGTTTTTATTAAATAGATTGAAGAGCAGGAATCGTAAAAAGCGAGCGAAGCCGCGATCGGAAAGCTAGTTCCTTTTTTTTACTTACTTATATTTATTTTTCTAACAACTAGTAGAAAACCCACTTATAAATAAATCACTACATAGTATAAAACAAAGTCGCTTTTTCTGTCCCTATGTCCCTATATCCTTATGTCCCTTTGAATGCTTAAATCATTAAAACTATGCAACGGATTTTAATGCGGTTTTTTTTAATAGATAGAGTGATTCAAGAGGAAGGTTTATAACTATAATAAAACCGTGCGAAGCCGGTGCGGGTCGCTAGTTTAATATAATTAGAAACGTGTTCTTACATTACAATATTTTTTATGCATTCATCGTTCTTGAAGAATATTGCTATATTCTTTAAGAATACTTCTATAATAGGATAATACCTTGAACTGTCTGTTTAACCTTCAATATGACAGTTAATTGGCATTGACGTCTGCTCTTCATAATAACAACGGAAAATAACCAATAGAACAACTATTAAGTATATCAGTTATCTAGTACGCGTAACACAAGCTCTGCTTAGCTTGAAGTGAATATTCATTCGATTGTACAGTAGATTTTTGACGTTGTACAAAAAAATCGACTTTGAATTTCAAGCATTATCCAGGTTAACTCAAAAACTAGTGGTCAAATCTTGATCAGATTTACATGGGACCATCGAACGTGAAGTTAAAGTAGTATTTACCATACAATAAAGAAAAACTCGAGGAAATTTTCCTTCCTGATGCATAGCAGAAGTTGTTGTAAGTTTGAGGTTTTCCAGTGCCAATTAAACTAAAATAATATTTTTACTTAAAATAAACTTTTGTCTTAACGTTCATATCAGGTAAGTTTTGAACCAAAATATGAACAACAAATGGCACGGTATTAAAAAATGTGTTTTTAATTTTACCTTTTGTTTTTGCAGCTACTTTAACGATATGGTAATAAAAATATTTACGACAAAATTACGTGTACCTAAATATTTTTTAATAAATACCTATAATAATAAAAAAAAACATGGATATATCAAAAACATTAAATCAATTAATATGATTAAAACAAAAACTATACGAATTGTTAGGTTATATGTACAGAAAAACAGTCATTCAATTTTGTAGGTATTTTACACTTTTTTACTTTTTTGGAAAAACTTTGACCTCTTTATAACGTAATGTATTGTTTTAAGTGGTATTAGGTGGTATTAAGTATATCAGTATCACTACATAGTATAAAATAAACTCGCTTTCTCTGTCCCTATGTCATCGTGTCCCTTTGAACGCTTAAATCTTTAAAACTACGCAACGGATTTTGATGCGGTTTTTTGTAATAGATAGAGTGGTTCAAGAGGAAGGTTTATACGTATAATATAACCGTGCGAAGCAGGGGCGGGTCGCTAGTATGGTAATATGTATCAGTCTTCTAGTACCCATACCTAACTCAAGCTTTGCTTAGCTCGGGGCTATATAATGCTGTGTGGATTATCCAGATTTTTTTAAATTTATTTATCATTCCATTTCTGTCCATAATACGTGAACTAATACGGTCATATTGTGGTACGGGGTAGTGAGGAGATACCTATAGAGGTACTTAAAGGTTACCCTAGAATATCGCATTTATTCACATCATAGGTGTAAAACTGTAAATCATAGAATTGAACAATACGACAGTTTTATTGTGATTCATCGGTGACTCACGATTTATTACTTATTTAAACTCAAGTGCTTTATTTCTTTTAGACCTTAAAGGACTCATGGACACGTCAGAAAATTCATGTTAAATTTAATTAAAACAAGGAAATAAAGTGCTCAATTTGATTTTTGTTCACTTCAATCTGATTGATTATGTAAGTAATAAGTAGATACCTAAGCCTTTTTTTACAAAGAATAGTTTTGACAATTTGTTTAAATTTATTTAGTGACATTTTTTGCAACTCGCTTGGTGTTTTTTTGTAGAAGCGTATTAAGTTTTTTAAACGAACGCGATCAGAACACATTATACCTACGCAATAAATACCCGTAGATATTTAGAAGTGCCCTTTGAAAGATACACTAAATATGTATATGACATAAATAGAGCTTAGATTATAGTTTTACTAGCGACCCGCCCCGGCTTCGCATGGTTCATTATACGTATAAACCTTCCACTTGAATCACTCTATCTATTAAAAAAACGCAACAAAATCCGTTGCGTAGTTTTAAAGATTTAAGCATACATAGGGACAGAGAAAACGACTTTGTTTTATACTATGTAGTTACGCTTAGATTATAGTTTTAAGGGATGATAAAGCTACCGAGCGGTTAAAAAGATAGTTTAATTTAATACTCATAATCAACGAAACTCCTCAAATTTTTAAGTTAGTTCAATACCGTCCTTTGTTTAGGGGATTTATGTTCAACAGTGGAAGTATCCCTCAGGTGATGGTACTTTAATCTCAGCCATAAAACCACACGTTGATTGATCATTTGTCAGCAAAATATAATATTCTATAATTGCTATAGGATTTTTATTTATTTTGATTTATTATTGCCGGTTATTACGATCTGTGAATAGCCCTTACGTACTGTTATATGTTTTTGCTGCCATTAAATAGCAAATTATTTGAAGAAATATAGAAGAGTTTTTCCGCAATCGTCTTTACGTCTTTACCTATTAGGTATCAAGAAACTGTACTCGGTGAAAAAAATGATCTTAACATTTTTTTCACCGAGTACCGAGTGCATAAAACATACTACAATAGAATAGAAAACATATATTTCGACACATACTTATGATAAACTAGCGACCCGCCCCGGCTTCGCACGGTTGTATTATCAGTATATAAACCTTCCTCTTGAATCACAAGCTGCATCAAAATCCGTTGCGTAGTTTTAAATATTAAGCATTCAAAGGGACATAAGGACATAGGGACAGAAAAAGTGACTTTGTTTTATACTATGTAGTGATTACAAAAACTAACAATAAACAAGGAGGTCTACAATCAAAATAACACAAATTATACGCGTCAAATCGAGTTTCGCCTCTATGACTCTGTGCCGAAATAGGTGTTGGCTCAGCATGTGCTGAAGGAGGCGAGGGCCGCTCAGCGCTGTTTTTCAGCCAAAAACCTTTCCTGTTGGCGTTGTACGACATGCATACTTACATATAACTACTTAAATGTAATAATGGGTATTTATTCATATGGATATAGAGGAATTTACTGCTTTTCGTAGTAATAACTGCGATCGGATAGTGGTCTGTGGTTAGTTCTTATATCTTGTAAGGACACACAACAAAATAAGTTACATAATGTTTCAGTAGGTAAGATTGGAAATACCTATTGTAGGAATTCTTGCATGACGTAGTATTATACAAGACATCAGGGTTGTCAAACTGTTCAGCTTCAACTTCTTGATTATGGCTCTTGAGTCCGGTTTCACGTAATTTTGCCAATATTTGTTTCCGGATTTTCTTGGATGAAGGGCTTTAGATATTTAGACAAGAGAGACGTTCTTCGAAAGTTATGAAATCAAATCATTACCAACATATTATAAAACGAAGTCGCTTTCTCTGTCCCTATATATGTATGTATACTTAAATCTTTAAAACTACGCAACGGATTTTGATGCGGTTTTTTTTAGATAGAGTGATTCAAGAGGAAGGTTTATACGTATTATAAAATAGTGCGAAGCCGGGGCAAGTCGCTAGTAAATTATATAGACAACATCATAATAAGCCTATGGTATGTCCACTGGTAAACAGTCCTACCCTAATGATCGCCATAACGCCCTGTCATAACATACTGTATTGGTAATTAAAAATAGCAAGGCTAATTACAAAATAAGTGAAAGGAAATAAGGGTCTAAGTTTGTGATTTTATTTAAATACTACTTTTGCAATATAAGGCAAAGAACCTGTGCTTTTTCTGTATAAGTTGATGCCTCCTTATTTGTTTGATTTATGTTAATAAAGAAATCTGTATCTATTATTTCATGGCTCTTAGACACTAAGTTATAGGGGGGATAATTAAACCCACGTTAATCGGGATGTAAATAAAAACATTTCTTTAATGAGCACTCTTCGAGGGAATAAAATGCTACTTAGTCGTCTTTCCAAGATGAAAAAACATATTATGTCGGCAACCCTGCATTGCTAGTAATTTCCTTAGTTTATGCTTATAAACCGGAACAGTAGGTACCTATTATTGGATTTTGCAATACCACGTACCTGCAGTGTAATAATGCATAACCATTGTAACTTCCTTGAGCAAGATCTTTTTATTTTTTAACTTGCTTCATCATATGTATTTACCTATCTATTTTCTTATCTTTTACGTACACATAATATAAAGAAAGACTGGCTATATCGTTCCCCTTAAGTTTCAACCAATATTGAAAATGTATCAAGAAGAAAAATATATTATATATTTTTTTTTTTTTTTTATAGGTTATTTATAGTACTTTATTAACAACGAAAATTACAAGCAAAGAAATAGAAAAATTACAACTAGTATTTACAATTGAAACCATTCGTATTATATATATTATATTCCATGTAAGTAACTTTAAGCGACTTTCATATAGCTTTATGTTTATTTAATTAGATAGCACTTGATAATTAAGTCTTACTTAAAAAGTAGGCTTCGGTTCGGATCGTTATCCAGACCGGTACAATATAGCATACTCAACCCTATATTGATGACAGTTATGTCCATTTATTTAATTTTTTTTTATGTCTCCACTATCCGTGCGAAGCCGGGACGGGTTGCTAGTTAATTGACAAACAGATTGATTAGCCAATTTCGGTTGGCCGGTTTCTCCGTGAATTGTGGGAATTTGGATGAATTTCCAACTAACTTCAAAGAAAGAGGAGGTTCTGAATCTATTATTTCCAAGTCGGTTTTTACAAGAAAAAACGTGGTACCGAGTGATATGCCAGGATCAGAATGGCCGTGTATGTTCCATTAAAAGTTCACCATTTTGCAACAGTTTCCAAGGTTGTTCTTTCATAATATTACCGTGTAAAGTGTTTTCATGCATCATTTAAATTTTACGGTTCACACTTGTCGATTAGTTTTTAGAATTAGGTCAGTGCTACAGGCTTACTGTGTACTCGGTTTATTATTATCGGTTCAAGAACTAAAGAAATTTGTGTTTGACATTAATTTTATTTTTATTTAAAACTAGCGACTCGCCCCGGCTTCGCACGGTTTTATTATACGTAAACCTTCCTCTTGAATCACTCTATCTATTAAAAAAACCGCATCAAAATCCGTTGCGTAGTTTTAAAGATTTAAACAGTCGAAGGGACATAGGGAAATAGGGAGAGAAAAAGCGATTTTGTTTTAAACTATGTAGTGATTTAAAATATTGTACAGGTACCGTTGCAGGCACACCTAATGCGATAGTTATGATGTGATATGTAAAAGAATGAATGAAGCTGACAGTAACCTTAAGTTATTTGATTCCGGGTTATTTACTGTTTGTACTATAAACGGTCAGACAAAAATTTAAAATTCAGACCCGAGCTAATAAACCTCGAGTTATTTATACATATATACATTATATATATACATTATGTATAACTCAAAGTTTTGGTGCAATTGTGTAAACTTATGGTAAAAGTTTGAATGTAGCAAGCTGAATAAACAGTGAATTAATGTAAAACATTGTGTAAATCGAATACTTTATTTGTAAAATGATGCCATATTTTAATTAAATCCTTACAAGTGTCTCAAACGCACTGTTTAAACTGCAGAAAAAATACTAAGTAATATGCCCTGATAAACTAGAAATAATTTAACCTTTTGTACGTTATGAAATTTAAAACAAAAAAATCATTAAAAGGTTAATCCAACCATATCAAAAAAATCTTATTTAATTTTCATCATTTTGGATTATATCCTAATAGACCAGCTGTGGATCAAAAGATAAAATTGCTGACCGTAGAAACCATCCAGCATATTGAAGGAGATTTTTTTAATTTATGAACATCAATACGTGCTAATTGGTTGCTGGTTTTCTGATGACCTTGAATTGTAATTTTGCTTGCATGAATTTAAATGTAGTAGGCACTTAGTCATTATGTCAAAGTTATATCAATTGATCTTGTTTTTGCAAGTTGACTAGAATATTAATGCTTCCGCCTGTACATACAGTAGATCTCTGGAAAAAAAATATCTTAGATGTCAAAATCAAAGTTCAGGGAAAAAAAGGCATTAGTGTCACTTATCTTTTTTTTGTTGAAATGTTTAATTGAATTTGAAACATTCATAAAAATAATCTAATTTTTTTTATTTAGTAATAAACGACCGATGTGGTTTGTTTTGGCGTGCGAAGGTTCGCCTGCGTCGCAGGTTCGATTCCCGCTTTGAGAATGCAATTATTTGTTTCGGGGTTCTAGGTTTTTATATATTATTAAAATATCTACGTATGTAATGTATTGTATTAAGAATATCAGTCATCTCATCTAGTACACAAGCTCTGCTTAGCTTGGGGGTAGATTATGCTGGATTGTCCAGTAGGTATTATATTATTTCATGAAATAATACTGTCATGGTTACAATAATTCTTTCTCTAATAGCAACATAATTTAGGTACCTAACGTTCCGAATTCCAATCCCAGACTAGCTACAGAAATTACAAAAAAAATATCATAATAAGAAGGTACATAAAAGTATCCTGCTAGTACATAAAAACTATCAAGAAATTTAAACAAATTTAAAACTAGTTTACAATACTAGTTACTTAAATTTGAAATAATTAAGCTAGCAGACGATTGCAAACAATCCAGAGGTAGCTCAACTTATATCCATCCATCTCCATATCAGTACCAGTCGGAAACGCTGGGCTAGTGATTTTGTTCTGTTGTTTGGGTGTTTTCTATTTAAAATATTAAAATATCTAAAACCTCTATGTCATGTAATGTATTTAATATATCAGTTATATAGTACGTTCTATCGTCTGAGATAGTATACCTAGCCATAACACACGCTCTGCTTAGCTTGGATTGATGCTGTGTGGATTGTCCATCATTACCTAGATATTTTACTAGCTAAAGTCAATTCTAAGTCAGATGGCGCTAGTCGTCTATGCAACATTGGCTCTGTATTATTTTAAATCTTAAAATTTAATTACAAGCTTTTCGAAGTGCAAAGTGTTATTGGATCATAAAACGGCAATAAAATATTACGTACAAGTGTTTTCAGAAGAAAATATTAAGCTTTCTTTAAGCTACAGTGCTGTGATAACTGCACAATAAACTTGAAGATAACTTTGCTCCTGGAGGCACGAAAGATACACTCGAAGAGTCACAGAAATTCACCAACATCTACACACTGTGAGTACATCATAAATCTCTAAAAACTACTCAACAGACAAGAAAACTGAATTAGAAATATTAAAGCCCTTAAAGCCGTTAAAAAATTTCAAACTGCCACACAAATGTAAACAAAGACCGAAACAAGTGACAAACATGATGGCTATGTCGGTAAAGAAGAGACCAACAAATGTTATAAATAGTGACATCTTTTGAAAATTTTATGAATTAAATCTATACGGCAAAATCCGAGCAAAGTTGGTCATATTTTCAACGTGAACGATAATACATCGTTGGTGGAGCGGTAGCGCGTACGACTTCAGTGCGAACGTACCCACGATCGATCCCCGGTTCGGTTGGAAGCTTTTTGAACATTTATCTAAACAATAAAGGCAGCTGAAATCATTTATAATATGAACTTCTTAGAAAATATAACGTTTAGAAGGCAAAGGACAAAATCAACAAACTCACCAAGTCAGAGTGATGACGACGAAAACATCCAAACCAAAAATAACGATACCGTATGCAGTCTTCCGGATGTATCGGAGGATGAATCATACGATGTACAGAAATTAAAAGATAGAATTGAAACACTCGAAATCGAGCTCAAAAGCGCGCATAAAGAGATTGAAGCATTATCTTTACAAAATAATAAGCAAAAACGATGTATAGAGGACCTTTCTAAACAAAATGAACTCTTAAAAAAGGTTGCAGTAAGCCCCGCTACATTCAAACAAACGCCAAAGAAATCTATACAGTCACCAATACTAAAAAATACGCCAAGAAAAACAAACAAAAAGGAAATTATTAAATCAAACGAAGAAACTGATTTGGTAAAACCTGTAGCGAAGAAAAGAATAGATACAATTACAAAAAATAAGGAGACACGACCAAAAAAGATTTGTCTACTAAGCACTAACAAACGAAACAAAATCTTATCAATTACAGAAGACTGTTTAGAAAGTCACTCCAAATTATGTCACTATCTGAAACCCAATTGTATGACAAAGGACTTATTAGCTGACATCGAAAATAAAGTAGCTGATTTTACAATGAATGATTTTTGTATAATTTTGATTGGCGAAGAAGAATTTTACTCAACTCTTAATTACTTTGACATAATTGCTTATATAAGAACTACATTGCAAAAAATTAAACACACAAATATCGTTATATGTCTACCTACTTACAAATATGGAAAACTTATGAATGTTTTCAACTGGAGAGTTGAAAATTTTAATAATCTACTCTACCTGGACACCTTAACTCACGAACACGCACATATATTTGACTCAAATAAATGTCTCTCATATGATCTTACCATGTTTGATAAATACTCAAGCAGGTTAAATAACCACGGAATGCACGTCTTATTTCAAAATCTGAACATTTACTTAAATGAATTACATGAATATGTTATCAAAAGCACACAAACAACGAATAATCAAAAGGAACATGAGGTTGTAAATCCAGGAGAGTCATTGTTTTTTCGAGACTAAATCGATAAAAATATTTCATCACAACATTGCAGGTTTAGTGAACAAGGCAGACTCTCTAATTGTAAATTTAGAAGAACTGGCGGAACAAAATATTGACTTGGATGTTTTGTGCATAACGGAACACTTCATAAAATCAGGAAATGAACATACTTTGAATATGCCCAACTATACACTTGCATCATGCTTTAGCAGGAGCGACAGATGTAGAGGCGGCGCATGCATATTAGTTAAAAACACTCACAAGTGGAGAGAAATAGAAGAAATTAAAAAAATATCCTTAGTTAAGTCTTTTGAATGCTGTGCTATTGAACTCACAGAGTATAAAATTTTTATTATATGTGTATATAGAATTCCTCATTCTAATAATTTAAATATATTTCTCAATAAATTAGATAAAACTTTGACATACATTTCAAAATTAAATTATAATAACATAGTTTTAGCAGGTGATTTTAATATAAATATATTAATTTGCAATAGTTTGACTAGAGATTTTGTTAACTTATTATTAAGCTATAATTTAAGGTTAGCAATTAAGGAACCAACACGCCTGAAAAGTAACACCTGTATTGATAACTTTGCACACGATTATAAAAGGAAATGTAAGGCGGAAGTGTTTGAATTTGGGCTATCAGATCACACTGGTCAAATTATAAATATACCTGTGAAAAAAATATTTAAATTAAAGTTTTGGTACAAATATGTTATAGATTATAGTCAAGCAAATATTCAGAAATTCAAAAAGTGCTTGAAAGAATTATCTTTTGCTGAAATGTACAACTCAAATGACGCATCCATTGCATATTCTTATTTTATTAGCGAATTTAAACTTTTCTATGATCTTTGTTTCCCAAAAGAAAAAACTATGATAAAAATAATAAAAAAACCTAAATGGATGTCACGCGGCATAAAACTATGTAGCAAACGGAAAAGACATTTATTTTGGAACCTTAGAATAAACCCTACTAACGAAAACAAACTAAAATATAATGAATATAATAAACGATTTAAAAAAATAATAACGCTCACACAAAAAGCACAAAATATACACAAAATAAATTCTTCAATCAACAAATCAAAGACATCATGGGAAATAATAAAAAAAACAAGCCACAATATACCAAAAGAATCCATATTAAAAATTAAAAATGACCATAATGAGTATGTTACAGATGCTGCAGATATTGCAAATTTATTTAACAATTATTTTATTGACAAAGTTAAACCAGTTCCCGGCGCAGGCAGCAGAGTAACGGCTAATATACGTAATCGCATGGAATCAATGTTTATGGCGCCATGTTTGCCACATCATATAATCAGAATTATAAATAATCTTAAGAACACAAATAGTGTAGGATATGACGGAGTAACAACTAAAATAATAAAAGCCGTAAAGAAATATATTAGTGCTCACCTCTGTTACATAATCAATCTCAGCATAGAAACAGGTACATTTCCCCAAGATTTGAAATTGAGTATAGTAAAACCAGTATTTAAAAAGGAAGATAAAGAACGAATGGAGTTTTACAGACCAATCGCTCTCATATCCATATTCGCGAAAATTTTTGAAAAGTATTATTACAATGAAATTAATGACTATTTGGAAAAAAACAATATATTATGTAGTGAGCAAAAAGGTTTTCGTCGAAATAAAACGATTAATATGGCAATATACGATTTTTTCAAAAACGTTATCTGTCAAGTCGATAATAGAACTCCTGTTTGCACCATATTTTGTGATATGACGCAAGCCTTTGACTACGTAGATCACAATATTCTTTGCAGTAAATTAGAAGCATATGGGATTCGAGGAAATGTGTTAAACTTAATTACCTCATACCTAAGAGATCGTAAACAAGTAACAGAAATTACACGATTTAACTATAAGACCAAGTTTGATGTCACCTATAAATCAAATCAACGTGTAATTAAATATGGTGTTCCCCAAGGAAGCGTACTAGGACCGCTACTATTTATCGTATATATAAATGATCTTCCATTAATTATCAATAAAATAAATCAACATATGACATTATTTGCGGATGACAGCTCTATCACAATCAAATGTAATGACATTAAAAGTTATGAATCTGACATTAATCAATCTCTGACCTCCATTATTAATTGGCTTGACAACAATAACTTAAAAATTAACCTTAAAAAAACGACAATGATGCATTTTAATCAAACAAAAACAAAAAGTGACATTAAACTAGTAATTAAAAATAGTAAAATAGAAAACACTAACTCCATAAGATTTCTAGGTTTACAAATAGATGACAAACTGAAGTGGAAAACTCATATTGAATTTATAACTAAAAGGATTAGTAGTTCGGCTTACGCGTTATTCAGACTATCCCTTACCCTCAATATTGACACTCTGATTGTAGCATATTACGGATTAGTTGAATCGATACTCAGATATGGAATAATTTTTTGGGGCAATTCAACGGATAAAGAAATTATTTTTAAAGCGCAAAAACGTTGTATGCGGGCTATGTTTAGAAAACACGTGACTGATAGCTGTAGACCTTTATTCATAAAACACAGAATACTCACACTTCCGTCACTATACATAATCGAAGTGGCTCTATTTGTGAGGAGTAACCCCCACCTGTTTCCGCGCATGTCAGACGAAACGCCAAGAAATAGACGTGGAGATCGGCTCTGTTTATCTACATGTAAAACTGCACTACTACATAAGAGCATAGTATCAATGGCACCGAAAATCTACAACAAAATACCAAAGAACTACCAGAAACTTAATGATTGTGAATTTAAAAATAAGTTAAAGAAATTGTTAACAGAAAAATGCTATTACAAAATTGACGACTTTCTAAATGATAAATTTTAATTTTTTTGTTTTTATATTTATATGTAATAGTTGTGTTTTAAGAAATATAGAATTATTATTTAGGTTACCTACTGACATAAAATATGTTGCATGCCATCTGACAAAATTTGTACACCGAAATCGGTAAAACATGTTGATACCAACATGCCTGAAATATCTTATATTTACACATGTTTCTGCAAATAAATGATCTTTATCTTTATCTTTATCTTTATCTAAATTTAAATTCCAAAATAATTTGAGTACTAAAGTTGAGGTTTTATTCATTACCCATTTTTGTTTGTGAAAGAAGTTATAATATCTTACCGATTTCGTCCACCAAACAGATAACTGAGCATTGTATCGTGCCAGTTACAAGTTATTCTGTGTTCGTGTTAAAAAAAGCAGATTTCGTCCAAAACCTCGTTTCGCACCAGTCACTACTCGCTCGGCGCCGCGGCGGTACGAAATGCGCTGAAATCGCGTTTAAAATTCGAATTTATTTTCCAAAATGGCCGTCAGTTTAGCGCGAATGTTTGGTTACGCGAAGGGGAATAGGAAAATAAGTGAGTTGCTTTTTTTTTACGTTTTCAAGTTTCTTTTACGAGTCGGGCGTCAAAAGGTTAATAATGCGAAAATCGAAAGTGCTGTTCTAAATTTTGCTTGTAACTAAAAGTGAATTTAGATTTATTTTCTAAAAGTTTTAAAGAATGATTGTAAAATCTGAAAGTGTCTTGGTAACTTAGTGCTATAACTTCAATCATAGTGGAGTATTAGTAACTAAGTTTTACGTATTCATGTTTATGAAATACGTAGGTACAATGTTGTTGATTTTATTGCATGTTAGTGCAATACTAAATTGTAAGGTGTTAAGTTAAATATTTCTATGCTGTCTTTTTATTACTCGCGACGGAAAAATGTTGCCTAAATGAATTTTTGGTGAGATGTAGTATGTTATGTTATATTGTGGGCATTATGTTTTCAAAATTTTTCGTTGATAAGTAGATATTTACCTGAAAAAATGCTTTCTGTTTTTTATTATCGATTTATTCTTAGAAGCGGAAAGAGAAAATCGTCTATTATCTCTTTCCACTTCTCGCAGTTTGACACTTACTTACACCCAGGTACTTATGTATATCTGCGCGCGGCTTCGCACGCTCTGTTTTAAGGGAAACTTTTCAAGGGAATTTTTATCCTGTGGAAAAGTAGCATATATTTTATTCGATTGGTTCAGTAGTTTTCGCGTGAAAGAGTAAACATCCAAACATTTACGTTTATAATAATACTGCGACCGGCCCCGGCTTCGCACGGTTATACGTATAGATCTTCCTCTTGAATCACTCTATCTATTAAAAAAAACCGCATCAAAATCCGTAGCGTAGTTTTAAAGATACATACATACATAGGGGGACATAGCGACATAGGGACAGAGAAAGCGACTTTGTTTTATACTATGTAGTGATAATAATCATTGTTTAGGATAATACATAGTGTATACAATGACATATTATTATTTAGACTTGTGCTTAGATACTTAAACTTAAAACAAAGTATTACATAGATAGTTACGATAGTTTACAACAATATGTCGGCAAAAGTAAAAAATTCCGTGAAACATTTTTATTGTTGCTAATGCAACAACAGTGACCTTTAGGTTGTTGTAATACTTCGAATGCTTTAGCATCATTTCGAAAGTAACCAGGTATGTTGCAAATATGCGACCTCTCAGGCGTAGTGGTCAAAGATTCTAGGCTGAGATGATAAAGGTTGTAGGTTCTTTTGCCCGCGCAACTTTTATTATGTTTGATAAACTAGGAACGCCTTTTTTTTCACCCGCGTAATTCCCGTTCCCGTGGGAATTCCGGGTTAAAATAACATCCATCCATCCTTACAAACGTTTGCGTTTATAATATTAGTAGGATGTGTTCCTGTATTTTTTAAGTTTCTAAACTGTCAATGTTTTGTATGTATCACTATACTTAAATCTTTAAAACTACGCAACGGATTTTGATGTCGTTTTTTTAATACCTAGATAGAGTAACTCAAGAGGAACGTCTATCCGTATAATAAAACCGTGCGAAGCCGGGGTGGGCCGCTAGTGATAAATAAATAATACTGGACAATTCATCCAAGTGCTAATGATGATGAATCCACACACTGCATCATCTAGCCCCAAGCGAAGCATGGCTTGGGTTATCGGCTAGGTACCTACCTACAAGATGACTGATATACTTAATACAATAAATGGACATTCCACATATAATCATCTATACATAATTAAATTAACCTATAAATTAAAATAAAATAAAACTATGCTGATAACCGCACAGCATTATTTAAAAACTCAAAATGAATTACGTACCCAGAGGTTGTGTTATGGGCACTAGATAACTGTATATAACACAGATGTATTTTTATTATTCATAGAAAACACCCACAACCCAGAACAAATATATTAAAGATATGTATGCTAAAGCAGCTAGTTTTTACGAAATATATCAGTTTTCTTACAGTTTAATTATATAATGCTCAATATGCAATCTACATAAAACAGGTATTGGCAGGTACTTTTGATAAGTATTTTAGGACATTTAAACTGGCTGGTTGGTAACCATGTTTTTTGCAAGCTATTAATAATAATTTGACGTTAAACAGGTGTGTTTTTTGTTTCTTTCTGCTACTTAGCCAAGGTCAGTCAGTTTGGGTCACGGATTTTCCCGTAGAGTGAGTTCAAAGCAAATCAACCGTTTGAATTACGCCGGCATGCAAAACTAAGTGTTGATCACGTTTTTAAATTTAAGTGTTTTTAATTAAGTATACACAGAAGTTCGATTAAATATACACTACGCAGAAGTTAGATTATTAACTGTTGGTCTGGGTGTTTTCTATGTATAATAAAAAATATCTATCTATGTAATGCATTGTATTAAGTATATCAGTCATCTAGTACCCATAACACAAGCTCTGCTTAGCTTGGGGGCTGGGGCTAGATGATGCTGTGTGGACTGTCCGGAATTATTTATTTATTAAAATACTTATAAAAATATTGCAAATTTTATAGCTTTCTTTTAAACTATAGTAAACTATACAAAAGTATCATTTTTCAACAAAAGATTAATCAATAAAATAACTTAGTGTCCAAAGACTCAATTGACGTTTTATAAGTATGTTTCTAGTTTTTTTTCATGCCAAAACTACTAAATGGATTTGGCTGAAAATACGTAAGTTTGTAATACCTATTGTAAACGTGAAAGTGAATAAATATGGATCGCATTATTGTCGAAATTATGTCCTAAAACGATATGCCAAGGGTAAATGAAACCCAACCGAGTTTATGTTGATATGGTTCTATAGTTCTATATTCAAACATTTAAAAAAAGAATCGAACTTCATCAATACAATGAAGTCCATGGATACTTACCTACTCGTAATAAATGGATACTTAATCGTTATTGTCGAACAAAATGATGTCCTAAGACGGCGTGTCAAGGCTCAGTTTTTAATAACACCGTCAGAAAACAAGTAAGTAAATAGTGTAAATGAAACCCAACCAAGTTTATGTTGATATGGTCCTATATTCAAACATTTAAAAAAAGAATCGAACTTCATCAATACAATGAAGTCCATGGATTTATACTCGTAATATATGGATCGTTATTGTCGAAATGATGTCCTAAGACGGTGTGTCAAGGCTCAGTTTTTAATAACACCGGCTTGACCACGCTCGGTTTGTTGCCCTCCTTTTACCAACCCAGTTAAGCTTGTACAATTACGTACGTAATTGTAACTATCGGTTCAGTTTTGTACTCTATCACTGTTGCTTTATTTTTAAGGCACTTTTGGTAGCATCTACCTTTTTAATTTTAAATGTATTACTAGCTACGACCCGCGGCTTCACCTGCGTGAAAATTCATGAAAAGTAGCTTTAACGCTAAAATGATGGGTCGGATCGGGCTGAAATTTTGAAAGAAAGAAAGAAAGAAAAAGTATTTATTGTCTTAGAATTACATATAACAACCAAAGAAACTTACCATACTAACTTAACTAAAAATAAAAACTAAGACTAAGACAAGGAGTAAATTCAGCCTTTGCTGCATGCAGTGTTCATATGCATGCAGCGCTGTTTTTAAATTTACCCCTCTCGGGTGGATGGTCACCGAAGGGTTAAGTGATTGCGGTGAAAAATTACTACTTATTATTGAGAAATGATCAGCTCTATATTATGTATTATATTTAACAACTTATTAACAACGAAAATTACCATCAAGGAATAGAAAAAAAGGGTTTACTGTCTAACTATAAATTTACTGTATTATACTATAATGTTGTGTGGTGTGAATGTGGGTCATGTTTGTGTGTAATGAATGAGTGGTTCTCCCGAGGCAGAGCATCGGGATTTATATTTTGAATATATTTTGTTAGTTTATATTTTGATATTTTGAATAGACAGAGTTCTAGCCTTGGAATAACATATAGGCTAGCCTATATCTTACAATATATGTATATTATGGTTTTAAGTATGTATATTACTGTTTTAAGTATGTATATTACTGTTTTAAGTATGTCGTTGTATGCGGCAACAGCTGATGTATTACACAGATGATGTATTTCTGTTGCCGCCATAATAATTTCAACGGTCTAAGGCTGTGTCCCCAGTAGGCAAACTGTGAGCGGCCGACTGAGTGAGCCGCAAATTTGTGGCGAACAGCTACAAACTCAGATCAGTTTGCGAGCGTATCGCAAGCACTGGAACCTGCGAGTCGGCCGCTAACTGAGACAGTCGGCGCACGTATCGCTGCAAACTGCGTGCAGTGAGCGCAAACTAGCTAACAGTGGACACTCAATCTAAAATATATGGAAGGGCGTACTGAAATGATACGCCGCAAACTCAGTCGGCTGCTCACCGTTTGCCTACTGGGGACACAGCCTGAGTATCACTGTTCATGAGATAGGTACAGCCTAGTGACCGACGGATAGACAGCGGATTCTTAGTTTTAAGTTTTCTTCGTTTTAACCTTTTTGCACGGAACCCTAAAAAGATTCCGATGAATTGAGAAACACTCCTGTTTTTTATGCCGGTTAAAATGCGTGCGAATCCGAGAACAGACGCTAGCTAATAATAACTCTACTTTTTGTAAACATTAGAAAACAGCCCTTCAAAATAGAAACCGCCATTTACCATAGTAATGGCACATAAAGGAATATATTCACGATTTATGCGGAGAAATACCACTTTTTATTGCAGTTTTATAGAGTTTCACGCGTATGGAGTGTAGGTGAATATATTATGACGGTTTATATAGCTAACATAGCTAAAGAAAGTCAATTATAGTATGAGATCCGACTGCAGGAAAAATTTGATAGACAATCTAGACAATAATGTGTATATTCTCCATATCTATAATATAAAAATGAATCGCAAAATGTGTTGGTAAGCGCATAACTCAACAACGCCTGGACCAATTTGGCCAAATCTTTTTTTAAAATGTTCGTTGAAGTTCAAGGATGGTTTTTACGGCGAGAAAAATTAGAATTATGTATAAAAATATGATATTTAAATTTCCCCGCGGGCGACGCTGCGGGGCGCAGCTAGTTACAAATAAATATAAAAATTTGGTTTTAAGCAAAAAACGATGAGCGGGCTAATCTTGAAGTCGGATCTTAGACCATTATAGAGAATGGTGTGAAGTGAATAGTTTTAACCGATTTTAAAAAAGGATGAGGTTCCTAATTCGACTGTGTTTTTTTAAGTGAAATTCAGAACTTTTTTAAAGCTGAACCTGAAATCAGAAATTTTACTTTTCTTGTCCCCTTTTATTATATTTCCAAAACTGTGTTATTTCCGAAATAAATAATTTTGCACTATTAGCACTAAGTCTACGGAATTAGGTACCTACCTACTTTTGACTTTAAATTTTTTTTTTTGTATTATAAAACCAAAACTGATTCCAGCCTTGAGAAAAAAGTTTGTATAAAATCTGCAAATATTTATTAAGATACTCTATGTCACTACATAGTATAAAACAAAGTCGCTTTCTCTGTTCCTATGTCCCTATGTCAAAATGTCCCTATATTTCTTTCTTTTCTTTTCTTAATCCATATCCGTTCAGTACTAGTTTTTGCGTAAAAGAGTAACAAACATCCATCCATCCTAACAAACTTTCGCGTTTATAATATTAGTAGGATACTTGTAACCTCAGAAGGGGGGGGGGAGAAGTTAATGCGATGAATGCCACTGTACCATCTCAGCATAAGCGATGAAACTGGTTTACTTTATAGCAATCGCAATAAGCTATGCATAAATAGTTTCATAACAGCGTTTCGTTCGTTGCCCTTGAGCAATGCTAATGCTAAGCATTAAATACGGTAGAAGATAGGAATGTTTTTATTTATAAGGCGCTTCCTGAAGTTACGTTAGTATCGCCATTATTTTATCAAATGACTAGCGAACCGCCCCGGCTTCGCACGCTTTTATTATATGTATAAACCATCCTCTTGAATCACTCAATCTATTAAAAAAAACGGCGTCAAAATCCGTTGTAGTTTTAAAGATTTAAGCATACAAAGGGATATAGGGACAGAGAAAACGATTTTGTTTTATACTGTGTAGTGATTACGTTTAACAAAGGAATTTTCTAAAAACTAACGTTCCGTTTGTTATACCTATCATAAGCTTTCTTTATTCATCTGTAGGTAGTAGTTTTATTTTGTCTAGGAAAAGATATGAAAACAGAGTTTGGAAGAGTAGCTTCGTATCTTTTCCTAAAATAGACGAACTAAAACTACTACAGATGCATTAAAAATAAGCTTATGATAGGTTAAACAAACTGGGGCCGAATTCCACTAATTTCAAAACAAAGGTCTCAATAGCGTCATACTATCAAAATGGCTAACATGACGTCTGTGCATTTGGTATTCTACTATTTTTTGCGATTGAAGAGACTTTCATAATTAGAATGTCAAATTGGTAGTTATGAAGGTAATCGTCACAGCTATGAATGAACCTCAAAAAGTTTGGGTTAGTAGAATACCAAAAAGAGTTTAACACTGTCATTTTGACACGATACCTATTGTAATGGCTAAGCTATTTATTTAGTGGAATTCGGGCCCTGAAGTGTGATTATGGAAAATTCCTTTGTTTGACGTTTATTACGTTAAACAAAGGAATTTTCCATAATATGATAAAATAAAGTGGTGGCGCTAGTGTTCCCTTATGTAGCGCCTTAAGCATTGGAATATTTGTAATGTTATAAACTTACAACATGTATTTAGCACTCTAGTGACTATCTTTTTATTTCATAACAAGCTGTATCCCGTGGCTACAGCCGCATGAAAATTAATGAAAAAGTAGCTTTTTCACTTTGTTTTAACTTACTTTTTCGTATTAACTAGATACCCTCAGTTTCAAAAATGTTTGTTTAAGAACCATTGTTTGTCTCACTAAAACATAATACACGATAATAATTAACAATTTAAATATTATCTTTGATTTATTTGTTAAGTATAGAAAATACTAAAATTTATTTATTTATTTATTTATGTTTAACAAAATCCACAGCCCTTAATTAATATAACTATGTATAAAAGCTAATTATCTAAACTTATTATCTAAACTTACATAAAGCTAATTATCTAAACTTACGGCCAAAAAAAGGATTTACATTTTATAACATATTTTTATAAGAGAGACAGTCAGACGATTCCTAGATAGTAATAAATAAAGTAATGAAGGTACTTTCTTTAACTTAATACTTTTTATAATAAATCTTATATGTTATAATTACAAAACTATATCTACTTAATACAAAAACTTATTTAACTACTTATTTATTTAACTTAAGTTTAGTGTATAAGCATCCTCGTCCTCCATTAATCTACTAATTTCATTTTTAAATATTCTCTTGCTACTGTGAAAAATATCTACTTTATTAAACTCTTTGTTATAACTTTTCTGTAACCTATTTACTATAGAATACTGTGCATAGTTAGTGGATGATTGTGAGACAGCAAATAGTTTAGAATCAGTATGCCTAGTGCGGAACTTTGGGGTAGAAAATCGCAATACTCTACAGGTAAGTTCTGGACAATCGATATTCCCTTTGCACAGACCATGGAGAAAAGTCATGTCCAACAGAGATCGTCGTTTTTGCAGGCTCATTAAATTGTGATAGGTACATGACGCTCTATAGTTTTCCGAATAATAATGGTTCTTGTAATTGATGTATTTAATAAAAATTTTCTGTATTTTTTCTAAATTTTGTATATATGTTAAATAATGTGGGTTCCAAACAGTACTACTATATTCCAAGATACTTCTTACATATGAACAATTGAGTTGTTGTATACACTTCGTATCAGAAAAAGGTCTGCTGACGCGTCTGATAAAACCCAGGCTTTTATACGATTTATTTATAATCGTTTCGATATGTTCAGAAAATGACAGCTTGACGTCGAGTAAGATGAAAGATGAGAAGAAAATATAAAGTATAATAATTATATATTATTATTTTCAGGCTTGTTTCTAGTGTTTTCCTATATAAATTTGATCAAGATCTGACAATGATCTTCAACAGAATAGATTGTAGATGATAATGCCAAAAATATATAAGAAAACAGGTAATAAATGCATAGTTCTAACAATAGTCAAAATATGTACCTAATGGTTTAGTCACACGCGATAAAAGTGAAAGAAATAGTTAAAAAAATTATAACAAAGCTTAACGATCATTGTTACGCAAGTCTTATTTAAAACGCATGATTTTGTAGAAAAAATATTTTGCTAGTTTAGCAAAATATCATTTTTTTTAATCTTTTCAAACTTGGTAGGTAGGCGATTAGATATTTAACTAACTTAGTTATCGTTACTAATATGAAAAATGCGAAAGTAGGTATCGATGTTTGTTACACGTTCACGCAAAAACTACGGAAAGAATCAGGCTGAAATTTGGAAAAGATGTAGTTCTAGCTCTGGAATAAAATATAGGCTATTTTGCATCCCATAAATCAGTTCCCAGGAGATAAAAATAGAATGGAAATGTTTATATAGAGACAGCAACTCCTGATCCACGATATGATGCTAGTAATTTTATATTAAACTAGCGACCCGCCCGGCTTTGCACGCTTTTTATACGTAAACCTCTTGAATCACTCTATCTATTAAAAAAAACCGCATTAAAATCCGTTGCGTAGTTTTAAAGATTTAAGCATTCAAAGGGACATAGGTATATAGGGACAGAAAAAGCTACTTTGTTTTATACTATGTAGTGATAGCGACCCGCCCCGGCTTCGCAAGTTTTTATTATCGTACGGTTTTTTTAATAGATAGAGTGATTCAAGAGGAAGGTTATACGTATAATAAAACCATGCGATGCCGGGGTGGGTCGCTAGTTATTTACAAAGAGCAAAGTTAACTTTAGAATACAAAAACCTCATCTTTTCAGTATAATTAAATTATTTTGTGACATAAGTAAACGCTCCATTGTCACTTTTATTGTCAATCTAAACTTCCCGTGACAGATGCGACACATCCATTGTTCTCAGTAATCACCAAGGTTTATCACTTTGATAAGTTTTGCATATGTACTTGCTTATTGTTGTATTGTGATAGGTACTTTGGTTTGAATCATCGCGAATTATCCAGCCTCCTTATCTGATGATTTTAGTTTGAAATCACTATCACTAGATAGTATAAAACAAAGTCGCCTTCTCTGTCCCTATGTCCGCTTAAATTGTTTTATTTTTAATTAAATCTTTTATTTATATAATAGTTTATAATATTAGTAACAACAAAAATTACAATCACCGATAACACAATAGAAAAATTACAACTAGTATATACAATTGAAACCATTGAGCTAACTGCCGACAGTTGCAAACAGTCTAAAGGTAGCTCAATTGATCCAGTCAATACCAGTCTGTGCGTCCCCAAGACACTGGCTGCATTACCACGCTGTACATGGCAATGCTGATGCGCTGATAATTTTATTTATTTATTTTATTTTATTTATTTGGAAACAAACAGCTTATTCACCAACAATAGTTGAAACTTGTAGGTAACTTAAGCCTAACAGTTTCCGCGGGTAATCAATGTCCTGTGTCTTTAAAATTGAATCATGTAAAATCTAAACAAGTAAACTTTACTAGTGTACAAATATTATTTGATTTATATTATTAATAGAATTATAGGTTTATATTAGTTATTTAGTACCCTTAATCTGTCTGAGCACTGCTTACGTTGGAGATTGATGATGCTGTGTGCGTTATCCAGCATTCCAGCATTCAGTATTATTTATGTTCATTTGCAAAAGACTTGATTCATAAAGGTATTTGATAATGCGTTTCTACTAACAACTACGTTTATGTTTAGTCTTGTAGCCAATAAAACCGATTTCACGTAAATCTCGTAAATTTAATGTGAAAGTTAATGTATGAAGAATGTATGCTTGTTCCATTACAACGCTCAAACTACTGAACAGATCAGGATGAAACTTTGAATGCATCAAGTTAAAGACCTAGATTTAGGACTACATTATTACATACTAGCAGCGCCTCTCGGTTTCACCTATGGTAATTTCCGTGGAATTCCGGGATAAATTATAGCCTATGTGTTATTCCGGACTATAA
>OX155703.1:2036728-2193000 GCA_944547425.1 Eupithecia centaureata
TGTTAAACCTGGCTATAATATATCTCTGTGCCAAATTTCATCCATATCCGTTATACATAGTATATACCTATAAAGTAGTTTTTGCGTGAAAGAGTAACTAACATCCATACTTACAAACTTTCGCGTTTATAATATTAGTAGGATACACAAGCTGCACCCCGCGGTTTCACCCTCGTGAAAATCGATAAAGCCATATTTTAATCCAGGCCTGCGTCAAATCGCAATATCGACCCAATCCGTTGAGTAGTTTTGGCGTGATGAGATAACAAACATCCTTCCATCCACCCAAACTTTAAATTTTCCTTTTAAATATTTATAATATAATAATTAATAAGAGTGATGGATGATATGTTTATCTCTAACCGATTGAAAAAGGAGGTTTTCAATTCAACTGTATTATTTTCTTTTGGGAGGTACTTCAGTTTTTTTTTCGAGATGAGCCGAATATGATTATTCTTTTTTATTTTAAAGTTAGTGATGCTCTTGAAGTCCCATTATAAAGTAGATTCAGATCTGATCTACTTTTTGAGTTGTCTTTAATATTATGTATTTTGAATTCCACTACATTAATGTTCTCGTTTTTGCTTTAATGAATTTAAAGTCGATTTTAGTGTTTTAAACACGTTATTTAAAGCCTTACTGCCTACAAACATACTAATGATTGTGCCGTTACAATCAATTGGATAGGAGAGAGGGTCAATGAACTTAACGGCTCCAAAATGCTAATCGAAAAACAAAACCCTGTTTGACAGGTTTTTTTCGCAAAATGATATTAACTGTTAAAAATATGTTCTATAAATTACAATGTGGCAACAAACTCTATAGGCGAGAGTAACGCAGTAGAAATAAATAATGCTGGACAATCCACACAGCATCATCTAGGCCCAAGCTAAGCAGAGCTTGTGTACTAGATGACTGACATCATTACATAGTATAAAACAAAGTCACTGCTCGCTATCTGTCCCTATGTAGGTATGCTTAAATCTGTAAAACTGCGCAACGTACCTATTTTGATGCTGTGTTTTAGAATAATACAAGATTCAAGAGGAAGGTTTATCTTACTGTCTTACTATTATAATAAATGGGAAAGTCTGTGTGAATGTTTGTGATAAGTAATCTACTTAAATTATTTAAATGAAATTTGGTATGTAGATAGTTTAGAACCTAGAACAGGACATAGGCTATTAATATTTGTAAATTTTAATCTCTGAGGGGGTGAAACAGGGTGGTAAAGTCTGTAAAGAAAATAATTTTTCTTGGTTCGATTCACTCAAAACTTGTTATATATAAACTATGGAGTGAATAATTAAAGGCGTATTTTTTATTTTTACACTATAATCCCTAGGGGGTGTGCACAAAATTTCTGAAATTTGTAAAAAAAAACTGGTTCGCGGGCGAAGCCGCAGGGCGCATCTAATATGTATATAATAAAATCCACCTGAAGCCGAGGCGTGTCGCTAGTACTTATATAATAATATACTTAGTTTTTATTCGTTGTGGTGGGATTTTCAGGTGGAAATCGAACCCGCAACGAAGCTGTCCACTTCACCAGAGAGGCCACTTATAAAGACAACTAAAACACAAACATACATAATTATTAAATTTGTTTTAGCTACGACCTTTGAGATACAAAATGTATGGATTTCCAAACAACTGTGTTGAATCTTACTGTTTAAAAACGAAAAGAATGAATGGATGTATAATAACACGGATAAATTGAATCGTTTATGACGAAACTTATATAGGTATATAAAACGGGTCGAGTTTCATCATAACCAAACGGAAGGTTTACTTAATAGCAATCGCTTAACCACGCGTAAAAATATGTCTTTGTCCTTTGGATGTTTTATAAACATCAGTCAGTTCGTTTGTCACAACACGAGGGCTGTTTAGTAAATAAAGTCACGTTTGAAGACTGTTTCCTCGTAACGAAGGAAGCAAAGCAATTCATATGTATTTCAGCGATTAGTTTGTAATTAACTAGCGACCCACCCCGGTTTCGCACGGTTTTATTATAAGTACGTATAAACCTTCCTCTTAAATCACTATATCTATTAAAAAAATGCGTAGTTTTAAAGATTTAAGCAGTCAAAGGGACATAGGAACAGAGAAAGCGACTTTGTTTTATACTATGGATGTAGTAAAAAGATCCAATTTCACATCTGTACAAATAAGTTCAAATTCAATGTGCTTTATTGCTTTTAGAACTTACAGGGCCCGAATTCCACTATATAAATCGCTTCACCATTACAATAGTATCGTATCAAAATGACAGTGTTAAACTCTTTTAGCTAGGTATTCTACTATCACAAACTTTTTGAGGTTTATTCATAGCTGTGACGATTACGTTTATGACTACAGATTAGACATTCTAATAATCATAGTCTCTTCAAGCGCAAAATAGAAGAATACCAAATGCTAAAACGTCATTTTAGCCATCTTGATAGGATGGCGCTATTGAGACCTTTGTTTTGAAATTAGTGGGATTCGGCCCCAGGACTCTTGGGCACGTCAGGAAGTTCATTGTTTAAAGAAACATTGTAATAATGAAACTAGGAAATAAAGTGATCACTTTGATTTTGTTCACTTCAATCTTTTATGTTAAATACGCTTCTTTAGCGTACAAGAAACTTTACCTTGTTTAGTTGTAAGTTATCGAGCTGGAGCACAATTCGTCCCAAGCATTTTTATCCTTTAGATAATCTGATTTGGCATCATCACTCATGGCTGGACGCAAGCCTCCCCTAATAATCAATAATCACGTTACGACCAGTCGCGGTCTCCACTCAAGAACACGTTTACTCCAACGGTTGTCGGTTCTTCGCGAGATATGGCCGGCCCACTGCCACTTCAGCTTGCTAATTCTCTGAGCTATGTCGATATCTTTAGTTCTCTGTAGGATGTATTCTTTACGAATCCTATCCTTCAGAGTAACTCCGAGCATAGCTCTTTCCATAGCTCGCTGAGTGACTTTGAACTGGTGGACCAGCCCTACCGTGAGTGTGTCCACGTCTCAACTCCGTAGGTCACTACGGGTAGGACGCGGAATTGAAAACTTTCGTTTTCAAACATTGCGGTATGGATGACGAGAAGACTCGACGTAGCTTCCCATACTGCACAGCCTAGGATCCTCCTCTTGGCCAGTGTATATACTAGTTTTAATTTGTTTATCTTCCTTTATAGTAGATCTCATACTTATATTCTTTATTCTTTGTCCTCAGGGTTCGTGCTTGCAACTGCCGTGATACTTCTGCTGTTGGGCATCATTTGTGCCATATTCTTCAGTTCATGGGTGCGACTATTTATAGACCATGTGAGTATTTACCTTTTATCTAAATTTATAAAAGATAAAACGGGCAAAAATTTAAATTAAATAATAATAAAAATACATCAATGACGTTAATCCTTGGCCAGACTTGGACTGCGTTAAACAGGTAAAAGTAAAATTAAAACCTGTAACTGACACCAAAATGTTAGTTGGGACTCTGCTGGACGAGTAGATGTACAGCGCAATACCACACTTACCTTGTGGATATCCCATCCACCCGAACTAAGCGGTTCTCCTCCACCTTTATCATTCGTACCGCCAAGGAATGCGCTGCCTACTTCTATTTTCCGGCCAACTACAACCCGAGTCTCTTCAAGACGGGATTAAATAGTGGGTCTTCTAGACTTTGGTGATACATCTTCGGCCACGACGTCACTTACTGGTGAGATTGTGGTAAAACGAAGATCTATCCTACTAATATAAACGCGAAAGTTTGTAAATATGGATGTATAGATGGATGGATGTTTCTTATTCTTTCACACAAAAACTACAGAACGGATCGTTCTGAAATTTGGCACAGAGATAGAATGTAGTCTTGAACAGCACATAGGCTATATTTTATCCCGAAATTTCTACGGGAACGGTAATTATGCGGGTGAAAGCGCAAGGCACTGCTAGATTTTGATATAAAACAAAAACTGTTATGCACCTTGTCACTACTTATCATAAAACAAAGTCGCTTTCTCTGTCCCTATGTCCCTAATAGCCCTATGTCCCTTTGTACGCTTAAATCTTAAAAACTACGCAACGGATTTTGACGCAATTTTTTTTAATAGATAGAGTGGTTCAGGAGGAAATTTTATACGTATAATAAACCGTGCGAAGCCGGGGCGAATCGCTAGTATTAAATAAATTGAAACAGAGGTGCCAGTTAGCGATACCATCAACATTTCCCAGCCATTTTACCATCGCCATTCAACCTTTCAAGAGCTCAGCCTCAAATCGAATCTTGCGTAAGTCCGTGAGACTACAGCCAATGCCCAATTACACTAGTTCCTTGACACACTTGCAGTTGCAATGGTTAAAATAGAGTCTACACTATACTAAGCCTACTTTTAGTTATAATCCCTGACTAAACAAAGTATAAAACAAAGTCGCTTTTTTGCCCCTTTTTCCCTATGTCCCTTTGACTGCTTAAATCTTTAAAACTACGCAACGGATTTTGATGCGGTTTTTTAATAGAAAGAGTGATTCAAGAGGAAGGTTTATACGTACAATAAAACCGTGCGAAGCCGGGGCGAGTCGCTAGTAAATAATAACCCAACTAACATTTTGGTGTCAGTTACAGGTATTATTATTACTTTTAACTGTTTAACGGAGTAATAATGATCTCAGTTGTAACTATAAACTTTATAAGGTAGTTAAAATATAAATTGAGCTCGAAAAGTGTTAGTAGTATTATACTGAACGACGTTAAACAACTTTTAGAGTTACAATAGTGCTAACTGCAACAAGTATACTTAAGATGTTATAGGTTTAACCTGTTTGTAACACCCAAATCTATACAACGGTGCTCGCTGACTCTCGTTAACACTAATTATTGTTTAGTTTTTTCCGTAAAGTGCCTTATAAGTATTTTGGTGTTATATTGATTATAAGGTGCAGACATTACTTTTAAAACAGAGTTTGTCAAGAGTATAAAATTTAAAGTTCTGAGCAACTCATTCATACCGACATTTATACCGGTTAAGGTATTAGCTGAGAATGAATAAACACTCTTGTGCAGGTACTTAACACCCTTATACCACCCTTATACACGCTTTATAACACCTTTACCTGCAAAATCGTGGGCCTCTTTCGTGGTTATATGTGAGTTAGAGCATGCTCTAACTCCATTGTTACAGGTATTTTTAACACTAAGATACTCGATTGGAACCGATATAAGTATAATATACAGGTTATTTTAACGCCAACGTGCTAGTTGGGAAGTATTTATTTTGTTTAAATCCAACTAATTTCCTCTCACCATGAAACAAACTTTCTGCAGGTATATTTTGATAGTTGTAAGTTTAATACTTTTTGTGAAAATCGAATCACAGTTCTGAAGAAACGGGTGATCCGTTTTATTTGCTATCGATTGTAGTTATGTACATTGCGTCGATCTTTCGCAAGAATATACCTAAGTTCGTTAACTATTTGTGAGGCTGTGAACTGAGGAGTTTTGTTGTAATCGCTTTGACCTTCGAAACTCTCTTAACACTAAAGTCATTTAAAACGGTATATTTACAATGATTTGCTTTGAGTTTTCCGATATTTCGGCGCAGTTTCATGTGCCACGATGCCGAAATATCGGAAAACTCAAAAGAAGTCAAGTCAATTCAAGTAGACATGTCATGAAATACAAGCCAAATATGAATGCTCTATAGTATGCTATATAGTAGACTAGCGACCCGCCCCGGCTTCGCACGGTTTTATTATAAGTATATAAACCTTTCTATTGAATCACTTTATCTATTAAAAAAACCGCATCAAAATCCGTTGCGTAGTTTTAAAGATTTAAGCATTCAAAGGGACATAAAGACATAGGGACAGAAAAAGCGACTTAGTTTTATACTTTGTAGTGATATAGCAACTGATATGTATACAATAGGCTGTCGAATACGATTAAAAAGGATACAACTTCCATCATGACATCTAAAAAAAGGTTGATAAAATGGCACTTCAGGAGTTATTTTTAGAATAGAATAGAATATGTTTTATTTGTTACCAGAATTACACAGAAATACTTTATAAAATTAGACTAAACTTATACCTACTAAAATGGGAAGAGTAAATCTGTAACAAAATGGCTCTGCCTCAGCATGAGTTGGTCTCTAGCAAGCTAGCAACCAACGCTGGTCTTCCGTCAGAGCCACATGTTGGCTTTACGGATCACACATACAAACAACGATAAACAACAACGATAGAGCAGTGGTATAAGGGTGTTAAGTAACTGCACAAGAGTGTTTATTCATTCTCAGCTAATACCTTAACCGGTATAACTGTCTTGTAGATGAGTTGGTTAACACTATAGGTTATAGAAATACTTTAGTTAAGAATGTAATATCTCTTAACATCTTACAAGACCTATTAAAAAGAGTTGTCTGACACTTAACTACGTAGAAGTTATCTATAATAATCTCAAGCGTATAAGGTATTTTGTATCTAACGACGGAAAGTCTATGAACTTTGTTACTTAATAAAATAATGTGACTATCAGTGAATGGCGTGAAAGAATTGTCAGAGGAGAATATACAAATACTAAAGAGTTAAAATTTTCATTGTGAAGTGAAAATAATCTGCCGTGGTGATTTTACTGTAAATGTATACCATGTTTCCCATCTCAATTTTAATGCGCCCTGGATTTAATAAAGATTTTAAATAAAACTTATGAAGAATAATAAAGAAATTTCAAATTTTCATTCTTTTATTTTTTTCCTTATTAGCCAGTAGCATGTTAAGTTAAGAAGTTTCAGTAGAATGACAGAAGTTACATAAATAATGAAGTATTTTGTTGTCAAATATTAAATAACCCATATAATATATATATAGGTTAATTGACCAAAACAATGGCGAACTATTATTAAAGCTTTATGTCTTGTTTGAGTGTTTTATTACGCATTTCGAGATACAACATCTTTAGTCAAGAATGTTGTCAGTCTTTAGTACTCTTTACAGTGTATTAATAGTCTTAAGTAACTACAATTACTATAGCCAAGACCGGCTAAGCATAAAATGAACTGCATAAATGAGTTGCTGAGAACTTTTAATTTTATACTCTTGACAAACTCTGTTTTAAAAGTAATGCCTGCACCTTATAATCAATATAACACCAAAATACTTATAAGGCACTTTACGGAAAAAACTAAACAACAATAAGTGTTAACGAGAGTCAGCGAGCACCGTTGTATAGATTTGGGTGTTACAAAAAGGTTAAACCTATAACATCTTAAGTATACTTGTTGCAGTTAGCACTATTGTAACTCTAAAAGTTGTTTAACGTCGTTCAGTATAACACTACTAACACTTTTCGAGCCCAATTTATATTTTAACTACCTTATAAAGTTTATAGTTACAACTGAGATCATTATTACTCCGTTAAACAGTTAAAAGTAATACTAATACCTGTAACTGACACCATAATGTTAGTTGGGCTTCCTCTTGAATCACTCTATCTATTAAAACTTCACTACATAGGTAGTATAAAACAAAGTCGCTTTTTCTGTCCCTATATCCCTATGTCCCTTTGACTGCTTAAATCTTTAAAACTACGCAAAGGATTTTGATGCGGTTTTTTCAATAGATAGAGTGATTCAAGAGGAAGGTTTATACTTATAATAAAACCGTGCGAAGCCGGGGCGGGTCGCAAGTATTTTATAACTTACTCCGATTCGTATACCGGATCAGTGGTTTTTC
This sequence comes from Eupithecia centaureata, assembly GCA_944547425.1. Lineage (NCBI taxonomy): Eukaryota > Metazoa > Arthropoda > Insecta > Lepidoptera > Geometridae > Eupithecia > Eupithecia centaureata. Next base: position 2,044,452 of record OX155703.1, read on the forward strand.
CACTAGATTATTGTGCAAGATCCGTAGTCGACTATTACGTTATGAGTTGTATATGTATAGGGGATTTTCAGTTGCCTATTTATTTATTTAGTAATCGTAACAGGTTTTTTACCCTAAGGCGATGCTAGATCTACAAAGCAAATATGTATTTACACGTTGGTAATTAACTTATTTCAGGTGCATTACAAGTGATAAACTAATTCGAAATACATTTGGTTTCTATCACAAGCTTTGCCATTTCCATGACTTTCCGCAGGTTTTGATGAAATATATCCACGCTGTTAATAAAAAAAAAAAAAAATATTGCAGATAACAGAATCCATAGTTTGTTAGTAAAATACAGGCTTATTGCTAGGGTTAGTCAAAACTAATACTAAAATTAAAACTAAATCTAAATTAAATAACTCTCTCCATGTAGCATTTCCACAGGGGAGAAGTTATTCTTCCAGCTATGGTTTTTAGAATGGAATTGGGACTGTCACGTACTCTGCGCATCAGGGATGCGGTCTTTTTACGAAGGATGGCAGCAAAGCCATCCGTCTAATGTCCGTTAATGGACAGGATGTTGAGTTTATACGATTGACATGGGGCAAACTTAAGATTTCACGATTGATTATTAGATTTACACTTCTCATTTTAGTCTATGTTTAGTAATTGTCCGTGTACTGACCTATTGTGTAACTCTATCAACAAATTAAAATATTCTCAAATTCTATTCTATTAAGAAGGTCAACCAACACCAACAAGTAGATTAAGTAGGCTCATGATAGCCTTTACTAACTTGGACAAAAAATTGAATCGAAGAAATAATCAATGAACACCTTACTTCTTATTTTATAATTGTACAAGCGACCCGCCCCGGCTTCGCACGGTTTTATTATACGCATAACCTCTTGTATCACTCTATCTATTAAAAAAAACCCGCATCAAAATCCGTTGCGTAGTTTTAAAGATTTAAGTACTTAGGTATACAAAGGAGCATAGGGATAAAGGGACAGAGAAAGCGACTTTGTTTTATACTATGTTGTGATTACTTATACATAGTTCAAAATTTGACTTGTTTAAGTGCTATTTTGTAAGCCTAAAGAACTAAAGGCGTCCATAGGCTGTGGTAACCGTTTTCCACCAGTCGGGCCGATGCTTGTTTCCCACCTTGGTGGTATGAAAAAAAAAACTAAAGATATTGATTTACTGATTTATTAAAACCTCCTTTCGCCCCTCAGGAGTTGGTGCTTCGCCCCGGCTCGATGACATTCGAGTGGTGGGCGCGGCCGCCGGTGCGTCCCTTCGTCAAAGTCTACGTGTACAACGTGACCAATGCCGATGAGTTCCTCAATAACGGCTCAAAGCCTGTCCTGGACGAGCTTGGACCTTACGTGTACTTGTGAGTATTATATCTGATGCGGATGATGATGCTGATGCGGATGCGGTTGACAAAGCTGAAGCAGATTTGCACAGTTTCCTTAACTACTTAGGGAGATAAGATTTCTCACGCGTGACCGGCAAATACATTTGAAAACTCCCTCACCTGATCCCGCTTATGCGATATATGTCATCACTGACGATAATATATTATATATAACTGATGATTCATCAGTAGTAGCTTTTACTAATGATGGATGCGGTTGCTGGTGCGTCCCTTCGTCAAAGTCTACGTGTATAACGTGACCAATGCTGATGAGTTCCTCAATAACGGCTCTAAGCCTGTCCTGGACGAGCTTGGACCTTACGTGTACTTGTGAGTATTATATCTGATGCGGATGATGATGCTGATGCGGATGCGGTTGACAAAGCTGAAGCAGATTTGCACAGTTTCCTTAACTACTTAGGGAGATAAGATTTCTCACGCGTGACCGGCAAATACATTTGAAAACTCCCTCACCTGATCCCGCTTATGCGATATATGTCATCACTGACGATAATATATTATATATAACTGATGATTCATCAGTAGTAGCTTTTACTAATGATGGATGCGGTTGCTGGTGCGTCCCTTCGTCAAAGTCTACGTGTATAACGTGACCAATGCTGATGAGTTCCTCAATAACGGCTCTAAGCCTGTCCTGGACGAGCTTGGACCTTACGTGTACTTGTGAGTATTATATCTGATGCGGAAGCTGATGCTGATGCGGAAGCTGATGCGGTAAAAAAGCTGAAGCAGATTTGCACAGTTTACTAAATTACTTAGGGAGATAAAATTTCTAAAATAGAAACAAGGCTATTAAAAGGTTTTCACGAAGATACATAAAAATTTAGGGCATCCCGTATTGACTAGAACGAAAATCGTTGACATCCTCCACATCAGCTGATAGACAGTGTTATATTTACATGGGCATGGCGGGGCATAATGTCATCTAATAATGCCATTTAAAATCACTAACAATAAGACCAGACAATTTTACAGTTTATTCGTATGAATTAAAACAATACTACATAGATAAGATAGGCGCCTATCTGATACATTAATGGAAAAATAATCGACGCGACCATAGACTGATGCTAGTTTTGCCTAATTGCATTTTAATAAGTCATCATTGACCTAGTCTATTATTATAAATTATTATGTCGATTTGTAAGTTAGTTTCGAAGTGTTAAAACAAGTTTTGTACGAGTTATATTATAACCACGAAGGTTTTAGTAGATAACCTTACCTTTTTCTATGACGTTTCCTACGTAGATTGTATACTTATTGTTCATATTAACACTGATTTGATAATTATGAATAGCAAACAATTTGGTACAACTATAAAATTTAATACGGTAAACGTCGCTTTTATCACAATGTCTTGAGGTTTTTTATTTAACATGTACTTTTTATTTCGTACAATAACGAATTAGGAGTAAGAAAACTCTTGCATTTCAAAGCCCCGAATAAAATCTCTTTTTATATAGGTACCTTAAACCCGAGATGCCAATGAGGGAATTATACCTAAAGATGAGTTGTGGGTTAAAGATGGTATTCCCCCAAATGGTTACTGGGGAAGATCTTCCCTGTACGGGGCGGCCCGACTGGCCCACATACCCGGGTGCTTTCGACCGACAGTTGATGTCGCATGGTTGTATATAGGCCAGATGTTGTTGAAACCAGCGTTTGCGCAATGATCTAGGATTATTGATCACGTGATCTACTTTTTGCACTCAGAATTTTTATTGTTTCATTTGTAAAAAGCTGTTTACCCTAAACGAAAAATATGTCAATGAAGCGATATGACTAAAAGGTGAAATTCACAGAGACAGTTTACTTAAACATAAATTACCGAGAAAGCAGTTTGACTGTAATAGAAGATATCCAGGAAGCGATAAGTTAACAATGTTGACTGGAATCAAAGTTTTAAGGCGCAAACAGCTCGTACACTAGCGCCACCATTTATTTTATCATATAATTGCGTTAAACAAAGGAATTTTCAAAGTTCAGTTTGTTAAACCTATCATAAGCTTTCTTATAATACATTTGTAGTCGTTTTATATTGTTTAAGGAAGAGATACGAAGTTGCTCTTGGTGGCCACCAAACTCTGTTTTTGTTTCTCTTCCTATAATAGATAAAATAAAACTACTACAGATGCATTAAAGACACTTATGATAGGTTTAACAAAATGAAAGTATAATATTGAAAATTCCAATATTTAACGTATTTCTGTGTATCTCCTGTTTAAGTCTTAAATATCAGGAGAACTGACAGGAAAGTTAACCAAAAATTATCTTTTCACTTTTCAGAGAAGAATGGGAGAAGGTAAACATCACTGACAACGAGAACGGAACCCTCTCGTTCCACTACAAGAAGATATACACCTTCCAGCCTGAGATGAGTTCTGGAATGGACGATGATTCGGTGGTGGTGCCTAATATACCTATGCTGGTGAGTACATGCGATTGGTTGATGCGGAAGTGAACTACTTGTTAAGTACATGCGATTGGTTGATTCGGAAGTGAAATATAATAATCCTACTAATATTATATACGTGAAAGTTTGTGTGGATGGATAGATGGATGGATGTTTGTTACTCTTTCACACAAAAATTACTGAACGGATCCGGATGAAATTTCGCACAGAGATAGATTATAGTCTGGAATAACACATAGGCTATATTTTATCCCGGAATTCTTACGGGAACGTGAATCAAAAATAAAACCACGAGGCGGTTTTAGTAATAAATATACTTCTCTCTTCTCATTATTCGCGTTGCCATTCAACGTGGCAATGCTTCAGCATTTCAGGGTCTCGTGACGTCACGCCCTGGGACATTTTATAGTAAGACGTGACGTCACAACCCCCGATTTCTCAACTTTAATGCGCTTTATCTTGGTCATTTTCTGTTTGATTGACAAAACAAAAAATACGTTAGACACGTATTTTTTTTACAGATTGATGTATTTATTGTACTATTATAACATAATTAGATCACATAGCTCACTAGTATATACAATTATAACAAACTCTTAAAAATCTAAGCCGTCACCAGAAGGCAAAGTACCCAGAATGCTGGCAGCATTGCCACGTTGAATGGCAATGCTAATTCGTTGACCAAAATAGAAGCCAGCATTCTTATCTCCTGTGGACTCTATGAGAAGTTTCGTAAGATCTTTTTTTTTACTATGTTTTTCTAAATTCTAATACACGGACTAAATAGAATAATATTTTTCTTACCAAGTTATCTAAATATCCGGATCCGTTTAGTAGTTTTTGCGTGGAAAAGGAACAAACATTCATCCACACAAACAAACTTTCGCGTTTATAATATTAGTAAGTAAGGATGAGGGTCTCAACAATGCCGTAAACTTGTAAACTAAGTAGTTACAGAAATAAAAAATATTTTTATATTCTGTCTAGTTCTAGTGGTGGATTCTACTTCCTTAACGATAGGTAGCTATTAACGTGGCATGTGAAATTGACTAAGTTATAATTACGTTGCTAATGTCAAGTCATGAGAATATGACTGTTTATTACCATAACAGTTTAGTTTAACCATACCTATAATTACTATTATTATACAAAACATTATTACTAGCTAAACTTTATCTTGACAACCTCAATGGTAAAGTGGAAGATCTGCATGAGATGTAAAAGGTTGCTGGTTCGATTCCCGGAACAAATGCTTACATTTTATGCGGATACTACATGTTTTGACAGGAAGATATAACATTTTTCGTTGTTGGTATCTTCAACTATAGGTTTATCAAGACACTAAGCTTCTCTAAAAAATGATTTCTCCAATAAATAAATAAAAAAATAATGCTGGACAATCCACACAGCATCATCTAGCCCCTAGCTAAGCTGAATTCGTGTTATGGGTACTAGATGACTGATATACTTAATACAATACATTACATAGATAGATATTTTCTTTTATTATAGGTAGATACATAGAAAACACCAGGAAACATGGAACAAATATTTGCAGATCGTATGAATATTTATTCCAAGGCAGGAATCGAACCCGCAACCTCAGACAGTTCGATCGACTGATCGACTTAAAAATAGTTTGTTATTAGATTCGTTAAATTCGTCCTTCGTAGGCATAGAAACTAAACTAAAACGAAGTTTTTTATACTTGATATGAACACATTATTATAAATAGGTACCTATTGGGTAGGTATTACTATTAGGCATTACTCGGTATTTTGAGGTATCTTTCCCGTGACGACAACAGAGTGTTAACCTGTTGAAATGTCAGAAAAAATAGGTAAATAAACGCCGTAAATACCTGTGGGTATCATCACTACATAGTATAAAACAAAGTAGCTTTTTCTGTCCCTATGTCCCTATATCCTTATGTCCCTTTGAATGCTTATATCTTTAAAACTACGCAAGGGATTTTGATGCGGTTTAATAGATAGAGTGATTCAAGAGGAAGGATTATATTATGTATAACAAAACCGTGCGAAGCCGGGGCGGGTCGTCAATTTATAATAATACTAAAACACTCAGACACAGATAGACGTAGCTAGTTGGTATGTAACAAAAACTGCGCACCGTTCCGACGAAACTCAATGATTCGGTCAGTCGAGTGAGTAAGACAAGTAGGCCAACTTTCACGCGTCTACGCCGGCAGGGCAATAACGCACACGGCATGTGTGACGCATCATAGATGATACCTATCTGTCTTATAGTCTGTTTCACATCTATCTTCACAAATTTTTAATTATTTTCTATTATTTTTAAAATCAAACCAAGACCTTAGCTTGGCGCTAGATAATATTGTAGGGATTGTACAGCATTACTTATATGAATTGAAATGAAATATTTTTATTCACTCTAAAAATTACCGCACACTAATGACTTAATACTAATTTAACCAAAGTAGGCATATTTCATGCGCAGCAGAGTTCAGGGCAAACATGGCGGTCCCTCAGCATTGTGCTAGACGAACACTTGTGTGTCCACCCAGCGCTGATTTTCAGTGAAGGCCACGAGCTTGGTACTATACAGGGTGTTAGTGTGAACACCGTTGTCCTTGAAACCAGAGGTTCAGCATCATGAGTAGAATCCAATACGGATGAAAAAAAATGATTCAAATTTTTACTCATTTTTTAAAGAAAATTTTTATAAACACTAAACGTTTGCTCACAAACACGTGACACAAGTACTTCGACCAGGCGACACGTGGCATGTGCACTTCAGTGTCGGATCACCTTCTGTGCGAATATCCCGTCTTTTGAAGGGCACAAGTAATGAAGTTACGATCCAAGTAAGGCGCGGGTATAAGTACTTACGTAGGTAGGTACTTAAAGTATGTAGAGTGACTATGGCATCGTGTACGATAGCGAAGACATGAAATATCAAAATCTTGCAAAACTAAAATAGGTGTTAAGCTTTTCTCATCGGTTTTGGATTCTACTCATGATGCTGAACCTCTGGTTTCAAGGACAACGGTGTTCACACTAACACCCTGTATATTATACTAGTAGCGCCTCGCGGTTTCACCCGCATAATTTCCATTCTCGTGGGAATTCCGGGATAAAATATAGCTTAAGTATGTGTTATTCCAGATGTATGTGATCTATCTATGTGCAAAATTTCATCCATATCCGTTGAGTAGTTTTTGCGTGAAAGAGGAACAAACATCCATACCTACAAACTGTCACGTTTATTATATTAGTAGGTAGGATTATATTATATCACTACATAGTATAAAACAAATTCGGTTTTTCTGTCCCTATGTCCCTATATCCTTATGTCCCTTAGAATGCTTAAATCTTAAGAACTACGCAACGAATGTTGATGCGGTTTTTTTGATAGATAGAGTGATTCAAGAGGAAGATTATTACGTATAATAAAATATTAGATTTATACGTATAATAAAACCATACGAAGCCGAGGCAGGTCGCTAGTAATTTAATAATATTAAAATATATACAATAGTAAATTACACATTTCGTAGGTCACCTAGTTGAGATGCGATAAGCAAACGAATAAAAAAATCTATCAAATCAGAAGGCTAAAACTAGTCAGACATAAGAACCAGGAAATGTCTACAAACCTTGATTTTTATAATCCCATTAAGATAATTTAAACTTTAATAAGTTCAATGTTAAAGTTTAATCTTAATATGACCTCAGCAGAAAATGCAAGGTTATTTGTTTCATTTCTGTTGATATTACACTACGAGATATAATATATGAGATAATGTGGATGTTTGTTACCATTTCAAGCCAAAATGACTGAACGGATCGGGTTGAAATTATAGGTAAACATAGTTCTAGGTCTGGAATAAATCCTACTAATATTATAAACGCGAAAGTTTGTAAGTATCGATGTTTATTACTCTTTCACGCAAAAACTACTGAACGGATATGGATGAAATTTGGCATAGATAGATTATAGTATTTTATCTCGGAATTCCCACGGGAACGGGATTACCGCGGGTGAAACCGCGAGGCGCTGCTTGTCATACATAATAGAACCAAGTCTATTCCAAATTTCATCCCGATGCGTTCAGTAGTTTTTGCGTAAAAGAGGAACGAACATCCATGCAATCTTTTGCGTTTATAATGTTACTAACATTTAGGATTTAACTTTTTTCCTGTTTTTAACAAATAGCTAAAAATTACAAAAAATTCAAAAAAAAACAAGCATACCATAATAGCTGTAAATTTTATCAAGAAACATAAATATACCTAAATAGAATTTCACATAGCTATGAAGTACTTACAAAAAAAACAGGTAGGTAAATAGGTTTCTTTGTGTTGAAATAATTACATTGCTAATTAGTGTTTAGAGAAAGTCTAATTATTATAATTATGTAATCTCCGTCTATTAATAGGTGAAACAGTTTATGATACGCGGTAGGTACGTAATCGTCACAGCTATGAATGAACCTCAAAAAGTAGTAGCTAGTAGAATACCAAAAAGAGTTTAACACTGACATTTTGACACGATAGGTACTATTTAAATGGTGAAGCGATTTTAGAGGAATTCGGGCCGTGATCGGATGTCTATCTTTGAATAGGCATTTCACGAGATCTTTGTACGTTATGGCCTCAGACTACCGTTATGGCGTTAACATATATCTTTATGTTAGCATTTTTAAAAATGTATACATGAGGCCTCTATGGCTTAGTAGGCGAAGGTCCGCCTGCGACGCAGGAGGTTGCGGGTTCGATTCTTGCCTTGAGACAAGTGTTTGTAAGATCAGCAAGTATTTGTTCTGGGGTTCTGGGTGTTTTCTATGTGTAAAAATATCTATCTATGTACTGTATTGTATTCAGTATATCAGTCATCTAGTACCCATAACACAAGCTCTGCTTAGCTTGGGGCTAGATGATGCTGTGTGGATTATTCAGCATTATTTAGTTGCTTTATTTATTCGCGCTTCCTCAGCCCTTATTATTATTATTTTTTCATTAATGAATTTGAAGCCGGTTTTAGTTTAGTTTTTTTAAATTTAATTATTTTCTACATTATTTCCTCGCCTGACATTACCTACTCGTAGAAACCATTAATGTCTCCGAGACCATTAAGCAGTTTAATGGGGCATAAAGCATAGTGTTTAATACAAACGGTCATTTTCACCGTGATTCAGGCCAAAGAAATACCTAGGAGAAACCTAGGTGGCCTTCGTTTGTGGTCTGGTAGACTCTGGTGCCAATGGTGCATGTCTGAGAGACCGTATGACACTATCAGAATTGACGATCAAAATCTTTGATCAAATACATAAAGATGTTTGATGACTAACCTCGAAAAGGCGACTTGGGTATATCAAGACTGGCAACTTTTGTTCTACGATTTTTTCTAAATCAATGTTTTTTTTTCAGTTAAAAAAATATTTTAAGCTTCCAGTTCTAATCTTCTTAGCTCTGTCTAGGCGTCACAGATTGAGACATGTCGGTTCGGTACATGACCTATATAATTAATTCAATACATTACATAGATAGACATTTTCTATTATGCATAGAAAAACCCAGAACCGATGTAAATAAACATATATTTAGCATATATTGGAATCTATAGCAAAGTTGGTCGTTTGCCACGATGGCATACACCCTCACAGGGCCCTAATTCCTCTAAATAAATCGCTTCACCGTTGAAATAGTATCGTGTCAAAATGACAGTAACACTGTCATTTTGACATTTCAAAATTCCTTTTGGTATTTTACTAGCACACACTTTTTGAGGTGCGTTCATAGCTGTGACGATTACGTTTATGACTACCAATTTGACATTCTAATTATAAAAGTCTCTTCAAGCCAAAAAAATATTGGAATACCAAATGCACAAACGTCATTTTAGCCATCTTAATAGTATGGGCTATTGGGACTCTTGTTTTGAAATTAATGGAATTAGGACCCTGGTCCTAAGTTGATTGCACCATCTAATGATGTATTCAGGGGTAACACATCCGACTAAGGTATAGGGTTGGCATACATTGCTAATTTCATTAGATTTAGTATACCTACTTTGTAGTGATAACATATTTAAATTGTCATTACAGTGTATTAACAAAGTGACAATCCGAAAGTTTGTATGGATGTATCGAGGTATGTTTGTTCCTTTTTCACGCAAAAATTTCTAAACGCATCGGGCTAAAATTTTTAATAGATGTAGTTCTAGCCCTGGAATAACACATAGGCGACTTTTCATCGCACAAATCAGTTCCCATAAGTTAGAAATAGCATTGAGACATTTTCATAGAAACAACGTGCGAAGCGCCGAGCAGATGCTAGTCAAATATTGTGTGTATAGATGTTATTCAATTCGTTGAACATCGGCTTTTCCATTTTTCATTCGCGTTTTTAGCCTTGTCGTTAAGAATCAGTCTGTTCACATAATATGACATAGGAACGAAGTCCAAGGTTTAACGTATCTCTAAGCTATTTAATGGACGTATAATTAAATTAAATATCCGACGTCGTCGAGAAAATGAAGTTATTTATTTGTACGAAGTGATAATATTTGGCTTGTTTTAATCCTAATCCTACACTACATAGTATCAAATAAAGTCGCTTTCTCTGTCCTTATATCCCTATGTCCCTTAGTATGCTTAAATATTTAAAACTACGCAACAGATTTTGATGTGTTTTTTTTTAATAGATAGAGTGATTCAAAAGGAAGGTTTATACGTAGGTATAATAAAACCGTGCGAAGCCGGGCCATTTCCCTTTGACAGGTACTTTAACCTTATTTAACCTATAGTCTTGAGTAATGCGAGTTTATTCTTATTTCTAGTATAGTAAAACGCCGATTATCCGATAGAATCTGTAGCAGCCCTATCAAAATCCTTGGATTGGAACGATCGTTGCAGCGTGACGGAACTGTTATTTGCTAACGCTACATCCATATAGAACGATTGCAAAAACCACGCGGCTACATCTTGCCATGATCGCTGACGTGCAGTGGACAGTGACCTTAAGACAACCTTAGACTTAAAACCTTTTTAACCGATTACAAGAAGAGCAGTACTAGCCAGAATCTCCGCTACGAAGTCATCGACTCGGAAATTCAAATATCTTAGCAGTTTTTTAGCAGAAACAATTCCCTTAATTAGTAAAGCATTTTCTATGAACCTATGTTTTGAATAATTTCGTTTTAAAATTACTTTCTTTTAAAAAGATTTAGTGCTACTTTCGAAAGAAAATATAATATAAGAGACTTATTACTTAAATTACCAAGAGATAATAACTATTTCCTTAATATTTTTTTGGAAAAAAGGTTGTAAGAAAATTGTGTTAGTTGTGAATTACTTACAACTTTTCTGGTACCTACTTTTATTCTTTACAAATTGCAGAACATAATAAAAATCGCTAAAATATTTGAATTTCGCGCAAATTAGTGTCATATTCCGTGTCTACTCCTCCGGGCCCATTCAGAAACTCCGAATCACGAGTTTCTGAATGGGCCCGGAGGAGTAGATTCTCATTTCGACTGGTTTTTTTTGTGAAACTTCTGAATTTTGTTCAAAATTCAGAGGGTCCACATAAAAGTCGCAGAAAAACATACTTAACTACTTGCTGAGTAACATAAACCTTACGTTTTCTATACATTTTTACTTTTATTTCTATAAGTATATATAGATGGATACCATCCCACCTTGGGAAAAAATGTTTGTAAGATCTGTAATTATTTGTTCCGGAGTTCTGGGTGTTTTCTTTGTAGATATAATAAAAGTTGACTGGGAGAAATCGCTCTCAGCGATAAGGCCGCCTTTTTGTACTGTTTATTATTTTTAAATTAGATATAAGCTCTTTAAATGTTTTCTTAAGTACAAATAAAGTGTTCATTCATTCATTCAATAAAAAAAATCTATGTAATATAACTTATCAGATCGAAACAATAACAAAACGACTAATCACAACTCACTACTTAGTATAAAACAAAGTCGCTTTCTCTGTGCATGTACTTAAGTATGCTTAAATCTTTAAAACTTCGCAACGCTGCAACGGTTTAATAGATAGAATGATTCAAGAGGAAGGTTTTCACGTATAATAAGACGTGCGAAGCTGGGGCGGGTCGCTAGTAACATAATATAATAGCCTTCTGGTGACTGCTTAGATTTTTAGGAGTTTGTTATAATTGTAAATACTAGCTGTAATAAATCGTCTTATTATTGTTTCAATTTGTAGTATAATGTATTAAGTATATCAGTCATCTAGTAGGGTAGACAGGGCTAATGGCGCTCACTGGGTAATGGCGCTCACCTATCTAACTCTGTCAAATTGGAACGTAGCAAAACACCACGTCACGTGAAGTGCGGGGGGAGGGGTCCTCTAACAGATAGCGATGCAAAGTGGCAGTCTGCTCGCGTCATGCGATAGTGAAGTGCATTTCTTCGTTTTCGGCCGCGCTGATCTAATTTTTGAATGGGTGTTGTTGTCGGTAAGTCCAATAATTTAATGCTTATTTAATTATTCATTTTACTTTTCTGATACTAAAACTATTCTACTTTGTGATAATGCAATCAGTTTTCAACAATTGAGTATGATTTTTTTTTAATTTCACATTAATTACAAAGCGACCGTTTGGGGTTATACCGCTCATTTGAGCGCCATTACCCCTTAGTGACTTATTTTTTTATTGTTGTAGATATGCCAAGGAAACGCCAAAGGAGAATAAAGATAGAATAAAAAAGAGAGAATATATATAATAATATAAATAAGGATAGATAAGAGGATAAAGAAAAGAAGAAAATAGCGAAACTCAATAAGACTGAAAAAGATGATAAATCAAGACCAAAAAAAGTAGACAAAGAAAAGAAAAACAAACAAATGAAACAAAAATCTTACAAGAGAAAATTTTTATAAGAACTTCTTCAGAAAGTGAAGATGAAGAGCATCTTTGCGACGGTGACAGTGATGACGAAATGAATGTGGATGATGAAAATTATAACAAATGTGTTATTTGCGACAAATTTGGAAGAAATAAAGAGTTGTGGTACCGCTGCACCATCTGCGGACTGTAGGCCCATGCTATATGTTCGGGGTGAGATTCACCAGATGGTTACATCTGTGAATTATGTGTCCAAAAATATAATATTACTATTCTTATTTGTCTTACCTCTTATGAATAATAATTGACGCTAATTTGTGATTGTAGACTTTACTTTTATTATATAAGGTTGATCTCAATAATATTTGTTCTATTAAAATGTATTTTACTCGTTATATTCGAAAAACCATGTTTGAGCGTCATTACCCCGTACGCTGAGCGGCATTACCCAAAGTCAGGGGCAATGCCGCTCAAACATGTTTTTTTTATAATTTTGTCCTACTACTAGTAGGTCAAAGATATATGCTTTTGTTGTTACGTTGTTGATTACTAGATAATTAAAGACTCTGTTACTTTTCTTAACTTTGATTTATAATAAATAATTTAAAAAATACAACGTTTTTTCCTTAAGTGAACGCCATTCCCCCTCCTTACCCTACCAATAACACAAGCTCTGCTTAGCTTGGAGCTAGACGATGCTGTGTGGATTGTCCCGCATCGTGTGAGTGTAACCAGTTTGGGGGTCCTTTCCATACAATTTCAAATTACGAAAGCCATTAAAGGGGATTTCATATGTCAGTTTTGTTTCATATGTCAGTTTTTTTTCAAGACTGACATAAGAAAGCCCTTTTAATGGCCTTCGTAATTTGAAATTGTATGAAAAGGACGCGTGCGATGGCCATTGAAATGGCTCAATAATATCAATTTGGATGGGCGGTTTTAGCGTAATCGCACAGCGGGTCGGACCAACTGGCCCACATACCCGGGGTCTTTCGACCGACAGTTGATGTCGGATAGTTGTATATAGGCCAGATGTTGTTGTAACCAGCGTTTGCGCGATCTACGATTATTGGTCACGTGATCTACATTTTGCACTCAAGAATTTTTGTTGATTCATTTGTAGCTCAGCTCACGTCATGTCTAGAGGTCCCTACATGCCGCATTATTATTCGGTTATTTAATAATTATTATTTGTTTATTTTCAGAGTGCAACCTCTCAATCCAAGCACGCGGCTCGCTTCCTGCGTCTCGCCATGGCTTCCATAATGGATATCTTGAAGATTAAGCCCTTCGTAGAGGTGAGATCAGAGTGAATATGTGTCTTAAAAATAGTTATGTTAGACGACCGATGTGGCGCGGTGGGCGAAGGTCCGCCTGCGACGCAGGAGGTTGCGGGTTCGATTCCTGCCTCGGAACAAATTCGTGTACGATCTGCAGAAATTTGTTCCGTTGGTCTGGGTGTTTTCTATATGTAATAAAAAAAATATCTATCTATGTAATGATGACTGATATACTTGGTACAATAGTATTAGTATCAAGTATATTAGTCATCTAGTACCCATAACACAAGCTCTGCTTATCTTGGGGCTAGATGATGCTGTGTGGACTGTCCGGAATTATTTATTTATTTATTATTTATTTAGTTATATATAACAGGTAAGAAAAAATAAATAAAAATAGCTTGTTCTTTTATTATATGAAGATTTTCCAAAGTAACAACTCCAAAGGCTCATATAAAAGCTTACTCCGGAAGCTGGTTTAAAAATTTCCCAGTTTTGTCAGAGGCGAATTCTGCTTATCACGTGATATTTATCGAGTGATACGCAATATTATATCACTGGGTAAAATATCAAGTGATAATTATCAAGCCTTCGATATAATATCGAGTCCCGCATAAAACGCATTTTCGTGCACTTTTCGATATTCCTATTACGCCACTACAGTGTACCATATTATATCGAGTACTCTAGCAGCGCTTCGCGGTTTCACCCGAGTAATTCCCGTTCCCGTGGGAATTCCGGGATAAAATATAGCCTATGTTTTTCCAGACTACCATATATCTTTGTGCCAAATTTCATCCATAACCGTTCAGTATTTTTTGCGTAAAAGAGTAACAAACATCCATCCATCTATCCATCCACACAAACTTTCGCGTGTATAATATTAGTAGGATTATTACATTTCACTTCCGAATCAACCAATCGCATATACTTAACAAGTATTTCACTTCCGCATCAACCAATCGCGTGTACTCACCAATTTCAACCCGATCCGTTAAGTAGTTTTTGCGTGAAAGACACGCAAAAATAGTACCAAATATCCATCCATCTATCCATCCATACTTACAAATTTTCGCGTTTATAATATTAGTAGTGGTAGAGTGGCGTCACGACCGTCAGAGAAGGTGCAACACATCGTACGATTTTATCAATCTAATAATACTCAATAAATCCCCCAAGTCTCAAGCTTTGTGAAAATAGTTGTTCATAGTGTGGTGTATTACTGGTGATGTTTTTAAAACAAATATTGCAGTGCATTTTAGTTTATTTTGGTGAAATATTTACAAGTGGACAAAGTGAGTAAATGTCTACCCCCATTAATCAAAGACAGTAAATTTTGTTACAAAACTAATACTTATTGCGGCTTTCCTTGTTGTTGTTTATGTGATCACATCAGCTGGGGCGTGTGTTTGTAGACTTTCTTCATTGCTCTCATGCATAGATTGGCTTCTTGATAAAACTCATTATTTGATTGACACCAACGCCATCTGTTGAGGAGTAGCTGAACTTTTTTTTATATATACAGGGTGTAAAAAGACTACTATCGAAAAATGAAAGGTGGCAATCAGACCATGATTCTGAACATATTTATCGAAAAAAAAACGCGAATAAAATTTCACCTCTCTAATTTTTTTTATTTTTTTATCTAGTTACACACCCATAGTACAACACTAAGAAAACATATCAACACGAATAAACAATTTTTAAAAGCAAAAATAAACAAATTAAAAAAAAGATGTAATGTATTGCATGCAAGTGAATGACCTCAACTCAGCTGTTTATGGACGCCCGCACCACCGCTCGACTGCGCGAGCGAAATGGGTATCTATCTATCTACGCAAGATACATACATACGCTAGGTACGCACGTAGGTTACCGCGCTGCTCGCTGGTGGCTATCTGTATTTTGCCGTCTTGGCATAGAAAGAATACACTCGATTTTCAATCTGAAGATTGTAGGATCGAACCCTTCCTAACACTTCTACTTCTACAAATTGAAGATATCATTTATGTTCCTACTAGAATAGAATAGCAAACTCTTTTTTATTATACTTAAACCTAGGTACCACACAAAGAAAGAAAACAAAACAAAAATACTGCATACATAGTATAAAGGGCGGTCTTATCGCTAAAAGTTCTCTCATTTCTTCCACCCAGGCAACCTTGGGATGTAATGTATGACCATGTATACTACTATTATGTATTCTATGCTTTTTTGGTTCAGGGTAAAAAGTTAATTCTAGCTGGAAACGTTCATAACTAAGTAATCCTTTTACTAGTCGTAGTATTCAAATATTCCCGCGAAAAAAATAAAATTATCTCATAATTCTGTGATAAAGATTTTAAAATGAGTATGCCCCATTTTGAACCTTATTGGATACTGAATAATCTGCTTTGGTATAGGAAAACCTTATTCCACTCTGCATAAGGTTTATAACAGCAGCGGTGTTTTTCTTTGTCGGGCGCGGAGCGCCGCGCCTTTCGGCACGCGGCCAGTCGGCTATAGTCAAAGGAAATGTATGGAAAGGAATCTAAACTTTATTTAATTAGTCATAAGGATTATAACACTTTGGCTGTCGGCATTTAAAAACGGATTTTGAATGCATAACTTCTCTATGTAGGTAACTACGTAGTGCTTGTATTATTTTTATTCGTCTTTTAGTCGGTGTTAGTATTCGAACTTGCGCGGTCGTTGCGGAAATTTGCGAATACTGTTTTGTTTTGTGAAACAGATTTTTAGTGTGGTATGCGTGTTTTTAAAGTTTTTCTTAAGTACATGGTCTTAGTGTAGGAAGGTAAATAGTGGAAGTTACTTTCTGTGTTTTTCGGTGTGTTTTATAAACATGTTTAGTGCGAGGGAGTATGGACAAATGCTCATGATGTGCTATGGAGAATGTGATGTGTATCGGTTGTGTTTAGTAAGTGTGTTTTATTTGCCAACATAATGTTCAGTGCGATGGAGTATGGGCAAATGTTTGTGTTTCTTATGGTGAAGCTCTAGGAAATGCGTCAGAAGTGTTGCGCATTTACTTACTGCAAAAGATAGCCGAACCAGTCTTTAGGTAACTCGTGAAATATCTACCGAGTACCGACAGCCTAGGTACTTGCTATAAAGACCTTACCTTAAACTTTGACGACTTATAACTTTACTAGCTACCCGCCCCGGTTTCGCACGAGTGTATCACTACATAGTATAAAACAAAGTCGCTTTTTCTGTCCCTATGTCCCTATATCCCTTCGACTGCTTAAATCTTTGAAACTACGCAACGGATTTTGATGCGGTTTTTTTAATAGATAGAGTGATTCAAGAGGAAGGTTTATACGTATAATAAAACCGTGCGAAGCCGGGGCGGGTCGCTAGTAAACCGCATCAAAATCCGTTCCGTAGTTTTAAAGATTTAAGCAGTCAAAACGATTACGACCATATCTCGCGAAGAACCGACAACTGTTGGGGTAAACGTGTTCTTGAGTGGAGACCGCGACTCGGTAAACGTAGCGTAGGACGCCCTCCGGCCAGGTGGGATGACGATCTGCGAAAGACTGCTGGCAGATGCTGGATGCGTCAAGCTGAAGACAGGGCGCTATGGCGCTCATTGGGGGAGGCCTATGTCCAGCAGTGGACTAATACAGGTTGATGATGATGATGATGATGAAGCAGTCATAATGATATAGGGACATAGGGACAGAAAAAGCGACTTTGTTTTATACTATGTAGTGATGTACTTATGTTATGTAGTGAGTGATGCGTCGCGCGCGACTCACGTCGGCGCGGCGGCGTAGGTATCGAAGTGGACGCGTACATTGCTTGCAAACAAAATAATTGAAAATCTTTAAACATGTTTATCTTCGGCTACAATTTTTTTTTCGGCCTGCGGATTTTTGTTTTGTTTAAGTTTAAAGGTGCTTCGCCATCCCCCTTCGTTTTCGATAGTTGTCTGTTTACACGCTGTATAAGTCGGCCCATTCTTCACATCGATCAACAACATAGCGACCAGGCCAAGCAATGGTTAAATGTGTTGCGTGCGGCAAGTTTATGCCGAAAGATGGCGTTGCATGCCCACAATGCAAGAGCTATAGCCATTACGAATGCGCTTGTATTCCGGTCGGGGCGAAGGTCGCAGAGACATGGAGATGCGGAGAATGCCAGGCTCGGGCGCCGAAGGGTAGGGACCCTGGCACGCCCGTACGGGCCGCTCAGGAACATTACTCGGTTCGCGAGGCCTCCCCTACAGCCAGCACTGAAAGAATGCCTCTAGATGACACAGCCCACAACATCACAGCGGAGTTCGACAGCCAAATGGATCTTCAGATGGGGCTGCGTATGCTCAGGGAAGACTTCTTTGCAGAATGTCACGAAATGAAAGAGTGAGAGTATATTGTGACAAGAGTATAATACAAACAACCACGTTTTATATATTACAGAATATCCTAACTATAGAGAAATTAAGGATATTACAGAGTATCCTAACTAAAGTGAGAATAAGGATATTACAGAGTATCCTAATTAAAGAGTGAATAAGGATATTACAAAATTAATCCTCGGTTGTAGAGCAACCCTAAGAAGATAAGTGTATCCCTATACGTTGGATGACCCTTATAATAGAGAGGTACCCTTAAGCTTTGAATCTGTCATAGAGCAACCCATAGAGAATAAAGGTGAGCCTCGTATGAAACAGACCTTAAGGTACTACCTGACTATTGTTAACGGTCCTTAGGAGAGAAACTATCATTTGAGCCCTAGCCTATAGACAGAGCGTTTGGAGCAGTCCTAATGTCTATGGTATAGATACTAAGATGCCTACGTCAATCTCTCTTGACATTACCAGTCATTACTATTACCTATACTGCTACCTGTATAAGTTAATTCTCAATCTAGCTATAGCTCCCTAATAACTCCTCTGCCTACTCTAGCCTATCGAGGTAAAGTAAAAGAATGAATTTTCAATCTACCTATAACTCCCTAATAATGCCTTTGCCTACTCAAGCCTATCGAGGTAAAATAAAAAGACTTCCTAACTAGTATTTTTTAAAACGTGAGAATTAGAAAGAGCCTAAACCTACGAGAAGGAAAAGAAAACAAGCGCCCTTTTCTTTTTGTTAGAGCACGTGTGGAATGGAGAAAACCTTAAGCTTAAGGCGAATAAAGGAAAACAAAACGACCTTATGTATAAGTCTTGAGCGCGTTAGCTTGAGGAAGTTTGCGTCTTCTAGGCCGCCTCCTCGAAGACGAAAAGGGATGGTCTCAGCACTGCTTCATCGTCGGCGTCGCCGCAATGCGGTGCAGTTTTCATGCAATCCGTTCACCGCGCCGTCTTCGTTCCGCCCGTCGCCGCTGCGGCACGAAGCGGTTGTTCGAACCGCACTCCGTCACTACTACACCGTCGGCGTGGGTCGTCACGCACGGTTATGGGAGCGTTGACCCCCGCTCCCGGAGTATGCACGACATGTGAAAAATGGAAAGATTTAAGTTATAGGTACGTTACTGTGGATACTTCTTGTGCGCCGAATCAGGAGGCACTGGCAAATAGAATTCCGCAGTCACTAAAAGATATAGCTGGTTTCTAGCGGACCGCTTGAGGTGGCCTCAGAGTTTTTAACCCCCTGGAAGAGAAATCACTGCGTATACACTTTATTATCGGTAACTGTACTCCGGGATATTATAAAATTCAAGGACGATCTCAATGTATTCAAATCGTTAGCCTTCCACAAAATCAAATCGACCAACTTCTTCCAGTTTCTTCAGTCAAGTCCCGTTTTCTTTGTTTTCTTTCTTGTCATTCTTTTCCTAGTTTTTCTTTCCTACTTTATTCAAATTCAAAAATAACAGATTATTTCGTAAATAAGGTCGACTTACTATCGAGTTTGAAGCCTCCTTTGAAAACGAACCCTACATTATCACCCCAACCAAAGCAAAAAAAAATTAAAATAACTAAATTATTTTCATTTTTTTTTCTTTATTTAAACAAATTATAAATAAAATTTCGGAATTATCCAGATCTAAAACGATATAACATACTATTTCACAACTAAGATTATTTAAAACTAACTTCGATCTTTTAAGGAAGAGATGAGATCACTTTTTTCTGCCGAGATGAAGGACTTTCGGCTCGAAGTAGCTGATTTTCGGGCAACTCTGGCTGGGGTCAGTTCCCGTCTCGACGGACTAGAGCGGCGCATCGAGACGGTGGAGCAACGGCGCGAGGCACCGGCTGAGATTGCTGATCTTAGCAAGAAGGTCGCGTGGCTGGAGCAGGAGATCCGCGATCGGGAGCAGGAGTCCCTCCTCACTGATCTGGAGATCGGGCACCTGCCCGAGGAGAAGGGGGAGAACGTGGTGCACACCGTCACTGTGCTGGCGGCCAAGCTGGGCGTCGCGCTGGAGGAGAGGGACGTTGTCTTCGCGGAGCGCGTGGGCGTCGCGCAGGGGGCGGGCGCCGGCGGCGAGGCGCCGCGTGCGCGCCGCATCGTGGTGCGGCTGGCGAGGCGCGGCAGTCGCGACGATCTGCTGGCCGCTGCGCGCGTGCGCCGCACGCTCACCGCCGCCGACGCTGGCCGCTCTGCTACTGCTGCCCCTGGATCGCGCATCTTTCTGAACGAGAGATTGACACCCTTCAACCGGCGGCTATTTTATCGCGTCCGGGAAGAGTGTCGCAGACTCCAATGGCGGTTCTCCTGGACCAAGCGAGGTCGCATTTTCGCCCGGCAGAGTGAGGGCAAACAGGCTTTCGTTATTCAGACGGAGTCTGATTTAGTGCGGGTTTTTGGCCCTCCCTCGGTTTGAATCATCTTTCCTTTCCTGAAAATGAAAATAATATTATTGTTAGAATAATTTTTATTGTATGTGTACTATTTTGTGTCCATTATTTAGTGTTTTTTATGTTTATTTTACTTTCTCATTTGAATGTTTATTTTTTTATCATAATTTATCTCCTTCAGTGGGTATTAAGTGGTTATTTCTGCTATGGCTACTTTTGGAAATGGGTATTCGATATAATTAAATACTATACTTATTTCTCGACGAATAACTTGTTAAATAATGATAGTTTTATTTTTCATATATACATACATATCTTTTATAATAATTACACATATCTTAATTGTTATTGTGAACAATATCATAAAGTTGGTTGTCTACGGAAAACTTTCTACATGTTTTCGATGATGATAGAAGCTGTCTCTATAGTGCAACTTTTATTTTTTGATCTGTCTTGTGTATTTTTTATTGAAGTGTTCTCTTTTACCATATTAATTGACAAAAACCTATTTATTCTCTATTATGATTAACCTACGCCATCTTAAAGTTGGTCTTTTCAACGCGGGCTCACTTAATACAGGCCAAGAAGAGTTTTTAGTGGCCACTGAGGAGTTATGTCCTGATATTCTGGCCATCAATGAGACCTGGATTCGTGACGGGGAGGTTGATAAAGCTCCACGTATCTCTGGGTACAGTTTTGTGCATACCCCGAGGCCCTGTAACATTAAGAAGGGACGGGGTGGGGGGATCGGTTTTTATGTGCGGAGGGGTATTAATGCACGTAAATGTACCCACCCGGTTGTACCATCAGTGGAACAAATGTGGTTAAAGCTATGTGTGGTAGGCAAGACTATCATTATTGGTACTGCTTACCGAGCACCCTGGCAGGATGTTGTCACATTTCTTGATGCCATTACAGACTCTATCTCATCATTTTCTAAATGTGACAACATCATCCTTATGGGTGATTTTAACATTGAAATGCTTGGCCCTCTAAATAATAAAGCTCAATTACTCCAACAATTCCTATATACTCTTAATCTTGTTCAAGTAATAAGTGAGCCCACGCACTTCACTGAACATAGTCAAACCCTGATCGACATTATTTGTTCAGATGCCCAAGTCCGTAATATATCACATAAGCACACTTCAGATCTCGGGCACCACGCCATGCTAGTGGTAGAGTTCAACATTAAAAAGGAAAAATTTCAACCTTATTCTGTTACCTATCGACCTATGAAAGATATACTCCTTGATATATATTCTAGAGATCTGGACTCTGTTAACTGGGAATCATTTATGTGTTCAGATAATGTAAACGAGCTGGTTGAACTCTTCACTAGTACAGTGGTTACATTATTTGACCTGCATGCACCAGTTAAAAGTACATTAATTAGGGCCGCACCTCATCCGTGGATTACAGACACAGTTAGGGAAATGATAAAAATTAGGGACAACTACCATAATAGATACAAGGAAAGTAAAATCGAGTCTCTTAAGAAGTCATATAAGGATATGAAATCCTTAGTTATGGCCGCCATAGAAAGTGAAAAAAGGGCTTTTTTCACTCAGAAAATAAATAAAAATGTTCAAAACTCTAAAGAACTGTGGAAAAATTTAAAAAGTAACTTACTAGCGAATAAAAAGCAAGCGCTTCAACTCCCACCGCAATTTAATGATCCTGAACTCATAAATTCTCACTTTCTTAATGTTCCTGGTAATGATCTTGTAACTCTCTCACATCTTACATATTTTGAATATCACAGATACAGCTCCGAGACATTCTCTTTTAGTCCCGTAAATGAGCTGACAATCATGAAGGTCATTCAAAGTTTTAAATCAAATGCTCGTGGTATTGATAATATTTCTTTAGATATGTTGTTAATGACCCTCCCTCAATCTTTGCCTACCATTACCTCAATTATAAATAGTTCAATGTCTACCGGGGTTTTCCCTGAATCATGGAAGGTATCCATAGTCAAGCCTATTCCCAAAAACAATCAACCCTCTTCTATAGGGGACCTTAGGCCAATTAGCTTACTCTCTTGCCTCTCCAAAATATTAGAGAAGGTAGTGTGTACCCAATTAATCAAATATCTTGAAGATAACCAAATCCTTCCACAATTTCAATCCGGTTTCCGAAAAGGCCACAGCACTTCAACTGCTCTTCTGGATGTTGTGGACAACTTGTTAGCTGCCCAGGATGAGGGAATGTGCACCATATTAGTTTTGCTGAATTTTACACGCGCATTTGATTCAATAAATATATCATTATTACTTTCAAAGCTTGCCTTCTATGGTTTTGACCCAAATGTAGTAAAATGGTTTTCTAGCTACCTTAATCACAGGCTTCAATGTGTTGAGCTGAAGTTGCCTTGTGGATCTCCTCTACGGTCAACCTTTCGCCCTGTCTCACGAGGAGTTCCCCAAGGATCGATTCTCGGTCCTATACTTTTCATCCTATACAGTGCTGACATCATAAAGGGTATCACTTCCTGTCGATTTCATATTTACGCCGATGATCTTCAAATGTATCTTTCCTTCCTGCCTTCTGATTACTCCAGTGCTGTCAATAAAATAAATGATGATTTAGAACAAGTTAACAAATGGTCAAACTGTAACTCTTTAGTTCTTAACCCAAAGAAATCCCAATACATGTTGATAGGTACCAGAGCTACTATTCTTAAAATGTCTGAGAAAATAATTTATATCCAGGTTAATGGGGTTGAGGTGGCTCAGGTATCTGAAGCTAGAAACCTTGGTCTTATTATGGATTCCAACCTTCGCTTTGAGAAGCATGTTTCTGAATGTGTGCGTAACTGTTTCTACCGGCTGAGAATATTATATAAGATCCGAAGGTATTTGAGTGAGGATGTGCGAATCACTCTCTGTGAATCGCTCATTCTATCTAGGCTTAATTACTGTGATGTAGTATATGGCCCTTGCTTGCTTAAGCGGACCCAAGCACTGGTGCAACGAGTGCAAAATGCCTGTGCACGTTTTTGCTTCTACATACCACCGCGCACTCATGTAACTCCTTTTATAAACTCTTCCAACATGCTAAAAATGAGTGCACGTAGAAGTCTTCATTTAGCAACTCTTCTTTTTGGGGTGATTTCTCGAAAAACTCCTAAATACCTTTATAATAAACTGGTGTGGGCGAAGCAATGTTCTAAGTACGGCAAAAGGGAGTGTACTAATGTATTTATTACGCCGAGGCACAAATCCGTGGCTTTTCGAGGTAGTTTTAGGTTCGCAGCCTCGAGTTGTTGGAACGTCCTTCTGCCGCCAGTTCGTGCCTGTAAAACATTATACACGTTTAGATTAATGCTTCGGAGACATTTACTCGCGGCACAACTCAACTCATAGTTGCATAACTTGTAAACTTACCGATTATTATTGCATTCCACTCGGTAGTTGGTGTGTGGTCGCATTTTTGCAAAAACTGCACATATAATGGTTTCAAGCGACGCGCAACACACGGGAATCATGCCCACTAGCTGTTACTACTCTATCCTTTCGATCCTTCCTATTTATTAACTAAGAATATAGAAATAAAGCAGTTACTGTTGTAGTCTTCGAGACACAGAACTCCGAGTCAACTTCAACTTCTTGATTATGGCTCTGCGTCTGGGTAAACGCAATTTTGACCATGATTGTCATGTCAAACTTTATTTACAATCCATATTTTCGGTCAATATCACCTGATAATCTTACCATCATGTTACATACAGCTTAGGTACTGAGAAAAGGATTTATTATTATTACTATAGTTTTAAGAAGGCTAGGAACCTCTCCTAAATCTCAGCGGCCGATCCGTGTGTATTTGTTGCTGTTTCAAGTCGAATGAAATGGAGCGCGTTATGAGTGAGAAAGGGCGCCTAAACGAGTCAAAGTGATCGTGTCACGAAATACTTTCGTCATTAACGTCAAAATAAAATAGTCTTTACTCTGGATTGGATGAATTCAGAAGTTCGTTTGACTAACGTCAAGCAATCTTGTCAGTAAATTAATGACGTAAACTTAATTTCAAACTACATCAAAAATTATGAATATGGATTTTATTCAGTTACTATTATAACCACGTGGCTTCGTCCGCGTAGTTTTAGCCCCCATTTAACCCCCATTTTAAATATCAAAATCCTGAAATACGTATTCTTTCATTCTTAAAACTTCACTACTAGTTGAACAATTCTCATACAAACTTTAACATAGGTATTATCTTATACCTCTTTTCAGGGTAGATCATAAAATTATGAATTTTTCTACGTGTACCTACTTTTATTTTGTATTTGAAATAATCTAGGTTCAATAAAGTCAGAGTACGCATTAAAAAGTTTCATAACAATGTTTTCATTTCTTTTCACCCGCCTTAGTGCTTTTACTAGAAAAGGAAGCTTTTTTTCCAAATTTCAACTTTTTATGTCGCTGCAGCGGTTTCGGCTCTTTTGATGATGAATCAGTCAGTCAGATGGTTTTTATATATAGATAGAATATGACGACCCGTCGAGCTTGGTCGGCTCGGCCCGTTCGGCTGCGTTCGCCCTCTTTCGCGAATTGAAATATTTCCACCAATCGTTCGATGCAATAATTGACTGGGTCTGTCAGGTGTCAATCGGTGAACGCTATATTTGATTGAGCCTGTCAGCTGCATGTCGGTGAATGGCTGAGCGGACTGACGATGACGATTCGTCGTCGGTCGGCTCGGCCCGTTCGGGTGAGCTCGCCTTATTTCGGAAATCGTAACATTTTCCACCTCCTCTGCGTCTTACCGCCCCCCTCGCGTGAGCGAGCGGTGGCAAAAACGACAATGATTTTTAAAAAAATTAATATTTTTTCGTTGTTTTGGATTTATTTTGAAATATCGATTGTTTTCTCAAATATTATTGTTTATCCCTAAAGTTAAATATATTTACGATGGGTGCACCGTGACAGATTTTCGAATACAGGTGTTTATCATGCATAAAAAATCCCTTGAAAATGACTCGATTTAGTGTGAAAATATGGCAAATTAGTTTCGCTCTCATTTAATGCTAATTACGTTTTTTGAAAATCTAAAACGGTGCACCCGTAGCTTTTTGTTATCCGATTATGTATGCAAAATTTCATTGAAATCGAGCCGGTACTTTCCAAATGAAACGAAAGCAACGTTTGTATGGGGGCTCGGGTGTTCACACCAACCTTAAGAAATATACAAAATGTGTAGCTAACATATTTTAATATTTAACTTCCATCACCTTAATTTCCAGTGTTGCAAATTTCATTATTAGCGCTATTTCAAAAATATTTTCACTTGTCTGCACTTAATCTGAGCTCGTGTCTGTCACTTACTCTACTGGTTTTGGCTGAAAACCAGCGCTTTTACACAGATAGTTGCTCTATGTGTGTAAGAGCATATAGCTGAGCCAAGACCTGTTAGACGTACGTTCACACGCTCTTGTTAAGTTACTAACCTGCTTAGCTTACGGATGAGCTTCTTGGTACCCACTGTTTGGTTATTATGTTTCTGTTGTCTTAGTCTCTCCGTGTACCTTACCTATTTTATATTGTACTATATTTATAGTGTGTAGGTAGTGTGACGTATTGTCTAATAAATCATTTTCATTTCATTTTCATTTATTAGTAGGATGTATTGTGAGAATTGTTTTACAGGTTTCTGTCGGTCAACTGCTCTGGGGTTACGAAGATCCACTTCTGAAGCTAGCCAAAGACGTGGTGCCCAAGGAACAGAAACTACCTTATGAGGAGTTTGGACTCTTCTATGGCGTGAGTATCACTACATCATCACTACATAGTATGAAATAAAGTCGCTTTCTCTGTCCCTATGTCCCTATGTCCCTTTGAATGCTTAAATCTTTAAAACTACGCAACGGATTTTGATGCGGTTTTTTTAATAGATAGAGTGATTCAAGAGATAGGTTTATACGTATAATAAAATCGTGTGAAGCCGGGGCGGGCCGCTAGTTATCATAATAAAAAACTGCTCGTCATCCATCGCAGTGTTTGAAAACGAAAGTTTTCAATCAGTGCGTCCTACCCGTAATGACCTACGGAGCTGAGACGTGGACACTCACGGTAGGGCTGGTCCACCAGTTCAAAGTCGCTCAGCGAGCTATGGAAAGAGCTATGTGAGGAGTTTCTCTGAAGGATAGGATTCGTATTGAATACATCCGACAGAGAACCAAAGTTCTCGACATAGCTCAAAGAATTAGCAAGCTGAAGTGGCAGTGGGCCGGCCATATCTCGCGAAGAACCGACAAACGTTGGGGTAAACGTGTTCTTGAGTGGAGACCGCCACTTGGTTAACGTAGTGTAGGACGCCGGGGTGACGGTCTGTGGAAGACTGCTGGCGGATGCTGGATGAGGCCGGCTGAAGACAGGGCGCTATGGCGCTCAGATAATTTGATACGTGGGCCCTAGCCAGAGGGCGTCATACACTACGTTTGAGGTGGTGGTGTTTTTAGCATTGAAGTTTTCAATAACTTCTTTACAAGTAATAATTCCAAATAATAATTGTGCCTTGTTGAATGTGTTCAATTTAATATATAATGTATTTCTTTGTGATTTATGTTTATTTTTTCTATGTGTTTGGACAAAAAATTATCTGAATAAGATAAATACCCATTTGATTTAAGTATAGCATATTTATTGTATAGAAAAAAGAACATAAAATTAAAGTGAGAACTGAATATATAATTCTTTTTTGAGCAGATAATATCTTTGTCAGATAATATCTGGCTCAGCGCATCAGCATTGCCATACAGCGTGGTAATGCAGACAGTGTCTTGGGGACGCTTCCGACTGGTATTGACATGGATCAATTGAGCTACCTTTAGACTGTTTGCAACCGTCTGCAGTTAGCTCAATGGTTTCCATTGTAAATACTAGTTGTAATTTTTCTATTCCTTGAATAAACTGAAACTTTTTATTTATTTTATTTATCTATTTCCTTTTCCAGAGGAACGGAACGTCACCTGAAGTAGTAACCATGTTCACGGGAGCTACGTCAATGTCTAAGTACGGTATCATCGAACGGTATAACATGAGAGAACGGCTGCCTCATTGGTCCACAGGTATTACATTTATCCTTAATTCACTACATAGTATAAAACAAGTCGCTTTTTCTGTCCCTACGTCCCTATATCCCTATGTCCCTTTGAATGCTTAAATCTTTAAAACTACGCAACGGATTTTGACGCGGTTTTTTAATAGATAGAGTGATTCAAGAGGAAGGTTTATTTATACGTATAATAAAAACGTGCGGAGCCGGGGTCGGGTCGCTAGTATGATATAAACGTGAAAGTTTGTAAGTATGGATGGACAGATGGATGGATGTTTGTTACTCTTTCACGCAAAAACTACTTAACGGATATGGATGAAATTTGGCACAGAGATAGATTATGGTCTGAAATAACACATATGCTATATTTTATCCCGGATTTCCCACGGGATTGGAAATTACCGCGGGTGAAACTGCGAGGCGCTGCTAGTTTTTATATAGAAAGTTTTTATAGAAAAATAGTGTATTACTAATACATACCTACGATATAAATAAAACTAATATTAGCACGCTGACCCTTTGTCTCAACATGTGTTTTTGGTTGGCAGGTAGAAAATGCCTCGGCATTAAGCCCACCCTTTGTACTTTAGTGCAATAAAGTTTTAAATCACTACATAGTATAAATAAAACAAAGTCGCTTTCTCTGTCCCTATGTCCTTATATCCCTATGTCCCTTTGAATGCTTCAATCTTTAAAACTACGCAACGGATTTTGGTGCGGGTTTTTTTAATAGATAGAGTGATTCAAGAGGAAAGTTTATAAGTATAATAAAACCGTGCGAAGCCATGGCGGGTCGCTAGTAAATAAATAAAATAAATAAATGAATACGAACTTTTCAGATGCGTGCAATTCTATCGCCGGTTCCGACGGGTCTATCTTCCCCCCTCACATATCTATGAACGATACGCTCTCTATTTACGACAAAGACTTGTGCAGACTTCTACCTCTAAAGTAAGTTTTTATTGGAATGTACTTTACTTTATTCATCATCATCATCATCATCAGCCCATATTAGTCCACTGCTGGACATAGGCCTCCTCTAACTCACGCCATAGCGCCCTGTCTTCAGCTTGACGCATCCAGCATCTGCCAGCAGTCTTTCGCAGATCGTCATCCCACCTAGCCGGAGGGCGTCCTACACTACGTTTACCAAGTCGCGGTCTCCACTCAAGAACACGTTTACCCCAACGGTTATCGGTTCTTCGCGAGATATGGCCAGCCCACTGCCACTTCAGCTTGCTAATTCTTTTAGCTGTGTCGATAACTTTGGTTCTCTGTCGGATGTATTCATTACGAATCCTATCCTTCAGAGAAACTCCTCACATAGCTCTTTCCATAGCTCGCTGAGCAACTTTGAACTGGTGGACCAGCCCTACCGTGAGTGTCCACGTCTCAGCTCCGTAGACTTATGCAGACTTTAATCCCACACTTTAATCCCATACTTTTTAATCCCACACTTTAATCCCACACTTTGATCCCACACTTTTTAGTCCCACACTTTAATCCCACACTTTAATCCCAAACTTTTTAATCCCACACTTTTTAATCCCACACTTTAATCCCACACTTTGATCCCACACTTTTTAGTCCCACACTTTAATCCCACACTTTAATCCCAAACTTTTTAATCCCACACTTTTTAATCCCACACTTTAATCCCACACTTTAATCCCACACTTTTTAATCCCACTCTTTAATCCCTCTCTTTAATCCCACACTTTAATCCCACACTTTAATCCCACACTTTTTAATCCCACACTTTAATCTCACACTTTAATCCAATACTTTAATCCCACACTTTTTAATCCCACACTTTAATCCCACACTTTAATCCCACACTTTTTAATCCCACACTTTAATCCCACTCTTTAATCCCACTCTTTAATCCGACACTTTTTAAACCTTTAGTTTTTAATCCCACACTTTAATGCCACACTTTTTAATCCCACACTTTAATCCCACTCTTTAATCCCACACTTTTTAATCCCACACTTTAATCCCTCTCTTTAATCCTACACTTTTTAATCCCACACCTTAATCTCACACTTTAATCCAACACTTTAATCCCACACTTTAATCCCACACTTTTTAATCCCACACTTTAATCCCACACTTTAATCCCACACTTTTAAATCCCACTCTTTAATCCCTCTCTTTAATCCCACACTTTAATCCCACACTTTAATCCCACACTTTTTATCCCACACTTTAATCCCACACTTTAATCCCACTTTTTAATCCCACACTTTTTAATCCCACACTTTTTAATACCACACTTTAATCCCACTCTTTTTAATCCCACACTTTTTAATCCCACACTTTTTAATACCACACTTTAATCCCACTCTTTTTAATCCCACACTTGAATCCCACTCTTTAATCCCACACTTTTTAATCCCACACTTTAATCAGACACTTTAATCCCACACTTTTTAATCCCACACTTTAATCCCACTTTTTAATCCCACACTTTTTAATCCCACACTTTAATCCCACACTTTAATCCCACACTTTTTAATCCCACACTTTAATCCCACACTTTTTAATCCCACACTTTAATCCCACACTTTAATCCCACTCTTTAATCCCACTCTTTAATCCCACACTTTAATCCCACACTTTAAACCCACACTTTTTAATCCCACTCTTTAATCGCACACTTTTTAATCCCACTCTTTAATCCCACACTTTAATCCCACACTTCAAACCCAGACATTTCAATCCCACACATTTCAATCTCACAAATTTAAATCCCACACAATCTAATGGTGTGTGCGATTAAAAAGTGAGACTTAACCACTTTTAAATCCCACACACCATCATTTATGTATAAAATACTATGGGAGTATCTCCTGTACAATATAAGCACGGTATCCCCACAAATAGAGGTTTTGAGGTTTTAGATAATTTATTCTCAAAAGAATTTACAAAATTCACTTACAGAGAATAAAAAAATTAAACTTAGTCTAAATATTGTACCCTAATGCGTAAACTAAAGATAAGTACCTATGTTAAATTACAAGTATTACACGTAAGTTGACAACAAAAGATAACTAAGCAGATTATTTTTATCCTCTTTTAAAATCAGGGTAGTTGTTGATTACTGGTACAATGGCTGCCAGCAGTAATAAAAGTTCGAACCAGTTAGGCCACAGTGTAAGAAATGCAGTACTCAAGAAATTGAAATTTTATAAATTTATGAACAAGCCTTTGTAAAAAAAAATAGTATTATTACTATCCTCTCTGTCTTTACACAATATGAAAAAGTTCTCATTGCTTTAACATTTATTCACCTATCTTCCAGATTCTTAAAGGAGGTGGAATCTTCAGCCGGTATAACCGGGTACCGGTTCACACCACCAGAAGACGTGTTCGCGGATAACGAACAGAACAAGTGCTACTGCCCGGCCGGACCGCCCTGTGCCACCAGTGGACTCTTCAACGTGTCTCTCTGTCAATACGGTGAGACATTATAACGTCAACAACCTATTCATTCTCATTATCTTTAGTTATCATCGAACAGAACAAGTGTTACTGCCCGGCCGGACCGCCCTGTGCCACCAGTGGACTCTTCAACGTGTCTCTCTGTCAATACGGTGAGACTTTATAACGACAACGACCTATCATCATTATCATTATCTTAAATTATCATCGGGTAGAACAAGTGCTACTGCCCGGCCGGACCGCCCTGTGCCACCAGTGGACTCTTCAACGTGTCTCTCTGTCAATACGGTGAGACTTTATAACGACAACGACCTATTATCATTATCATTATCTTTAGTTATCATCGGGTAGAACAAGTGCTACTGCCCGGCCGGACCGCCCTGTGCCACCAGTGGACTCTTCAACGTGTCTCTCTGTCAATACGGTGAGACTTTATAACGACAACGACCTATTATCATTATCATTATCTTTAGTTATCATCGGGTAGAACAAGTGCTACTGCCCGGCCGGACCGCCCTGTGCCACCAGTGGACTCTTCAACGTGTCTCTCTGTCAATACGGTGAGACTTTATAACGACAACGACCTATCATCATTATCATTATCTTAAATTATCATCGATCAGAACAAGTGCTACTGCCCGGCCGGACCGCCCTGTGCCACCAGTGGACTCTTCAACGTGTCTCTCTGTCAATACGGTGAGACTTTATAACGTCAACGACCTATCATCATTATCATTATCTTAAGTTATCATCGGACAGAACAAGTGCTACTGCCCGGCCGGACCGCCCTGTGCTACCAGTGGACTCTTCAACGTGTCTCTCTGTCAATACGGTGAGACTTTATAACGACAACAACCTATTATCATTATCTTAAATTATCATCGCGTAGAACAAGTGCTACTGCCCGGCCGGACCGCCCTGTGCCACCAGTGGACTCTTCAACGTGTCTCTCTGTCAATACGGTGAGACTTTATAACGACAACGACCTATCATCATTATCATTATCTTAAATTATCATCGGGTAGAACAAGTGCTACTGCCCGGCCGGACCGCCCTGTGCCACCAGTGGACTCTTCAACGTGTCTCTCTGTCAATACGGTGAGACTATTATAACGTCAACATCCTATCATCATTATCATCATCATTGGCCTATATTAGTCTACAGCTAGACATAAGCCTCCCCTAATGAGCGTCATAGCGGGTCTTCTTTAGCTTTCTTTAGATGGGTCTTCAACTTGCCGCATCCATTATCATCAACTTAAACTAATAATAATGCTGAGACAGGGACCTTTTCGGCCCCTTGTGTAAATATTTTTACTCTTCTTACCGCCCTGTAAGTTTTCAATCAGTACGTCCTACCCGTAATGACCTACGGAGCTGAGACGTGGACACTCACGGTAGGGCTGGTCCACCAGTTCAAAGTCGCTCAACGAGCTATGGAAAGTGCTATGTGAGGAGTTTCTCTGAAGGATAGGATTCATAATGAATACATCCGACAGAGAACCAAAGTTATCGACACAGCTCAAACAATAAGCAAGCTGAAGTGGCAGTGGGCTGGCTATATCTCGCGAAGAACCGACAACCGTTGGGGTAGACGTGTTCTTGAGTGGAGACCGCGATTTGGAAAACGTAGTGTAGGACGCCCTTCGGCCAGGTGGGACGACGATCTGCGAAAGACTGCTGAATGCGGCGAGCTGAAGACAGGGCGTTATGGCGCTCATTAGGGGAGGCCTATCTGGTGAGTATCTGGCTCAGCGCATCAGCATTGTCATACAGCGTGGTAATGCAGCCAGTGTCTTGGGGACGCTTCCGACATGGATCAATTGAGCTTCCTTTACACTGTTTGCAACCGTCTGCAGTTAGCTCAATGGTTTCAATTGTAAATACTAGTTGTAATTTTTCCATTCCTTTCTTGTAATTTTCGTTGTTTATAACATCATGAACTTCTTTCAGTGTTCTGGGGCTTTATTCACTGTGGAATCCACACGTGTTTTACAGATACGACAAGACAATTAGTTCATTATCCAGCAATCCATCCACACAAACTTGCATACACACTTTCGTATTTATAATACTAGTAGCGACCCGCCCCGGCTTCGTACGGTTTTATTATACGTATAAACCTTCCTCTTGAATCACTCTGTCTATAAAAAAACGCATCAAAATCCGTTGCGTAGTTTTAAAGATTTAAGCAAACAAAGGGACATAGGGACAGAGAAAGCGACTTTGTTTTATACTATGTAGTGATGAATATCATATTCTTTACCCCTATTTCGGCGCAGGGTCATGGTGGCCCGATATTTGAGACTAACTACCATGCTATTATGTTTCCGTTTGTTAATTTTGTATACTGTTTTATTGTACCTGAGTCTAAATAATTTTTTTGGAACTAAGTTCCTTATCGCGCGTTGTGAACGGGGGCTAGACGGAAAAAATTCTTACGAAAAGTTGTCACGACACTTTTTGCTAAACAAAGGAACTTTGTTTTTTTGGAACTTCGTTTGTTTCGCTTTTTGTAAACAAAGGAACTTCGTTCCATCCGGGTGTCCCTTGACACCTCTCAATTTTTTTTCTAATCTATTCTATATTGTTCAAATAATTTAGGTATATGTAATTTCTGATATAGAAGAGCGAGACCTTTTAACACCAGTATTTTTACTTAAATGAAGGTCTCCACTACGGCTATTATTTTATACTGGTACAGAAATAAAATTTATTTTATTATTTTTATTATTATTTTAAATTGTGTATAAAAAATAAAAAAATATTTTATTATTTTAATTTTTATTAAAAATTGTTCATAAATAATAAAATTTATTATTTTATTTTTATTTTAAATTGTTCATAAAAAATTTCAATTTATTTTATTATTTTTATTTTATATTTTTCATCCCCCAGACTCACCCGTGATGATTTCCTTCCCCCACTTCTACCTGGCTGATCCAAGTCTCCGCGAGGCTGTGG
Source organism: Eupithecia centaureata (assembly GCA_944547425.1). Lineage (NCBI taxonomy): Eukaryota > Metazoa > Arthropoda > Insecta > Lepidoptera > Geometridae > Eupithecia > Eupithecia centaureata. Next base: position 2,078,654 of record OX155703.1, read on the forward strand.
AAGGCATGTCACCGCCCAAGGCAGAAGATCACATGCTTTACATCGATGTACAGCCGGTGAGTCAAATATCCACTGTAAAACGGGGTGAATTGAAACTTCGGGGTGAATAGAAACAGCGTAGGAAGTAGGTACACTTCCTTTAGGTACTTATCTGTTATCTATTTTGTATTTTCTTTATTTTTTATTATAAATTGTTTTATTTCCCTTTATTACCTAGTGTATTTTATACAGTTACTTAATTAAATTTATTTTTTATGATATACCTACCTATATCTCTTTAATTGTAAAAAATTACCTACTTATTTTGATCTCCAACTTTAAATTTGAACTGGCTACGTGACTGCATGTTTACAATTATCCATCCATAAAATGTAAAATCCGTTATTGTTCGTAAGAAAACCCTGTATTTATGGTTAAGTGGAATAAGTGGATAATGTGGATTTTGCTATATAAATAAATAAATAATAAATAAATAATACCTGACAGTCCACACAGTTATGTGTGTGTTATAACATTATAGACAGATGCATACATAATATACTATCACACCTGTTCATCGGGGATAATGTAGGATTCTAATGGTGAAACAATTTTTGAAATCGATTCAGTAGTTTCGGAGCAATTCAAACAAACAAGTGAGAAAAAAGGGGGGATGGATTTCTTTTCACCCGGAGTTTCTATTCACCCTGAAGTTTATTTATTTATCTATTATAGTATATCAGTCATCTAGTACCCATAACACAAGCTCTGCTTAGCTTGGGTCTAGATGATGCTGTGTGGGTTGTCCGGAATTATTTATATTTATATTTATATATATTTATTAATTATTTTCTAGGAGATGGGCATTGCGATGCGAGCGCGCGCGCGCATCCAGATAAACTTGGCTGTCAGTCAGGTCGTTGACATCAAGCAAGTCGCTAACTTCCCTGATATAGTCTTCCCTATCCTGTGGTTCGAAGAGGTAAGCATCTACAAACTTTTCCCTTTTCTGTTTTTCGATATACATCGATCACCTAGATTCCTAAACTAGCCGCCTCAGCAGGTCAGACTTACAAGGTGATCGTGGACTCGCCCGCGTAAGTACCGAGCGGCCACTGGGTCAGCCAGCAGACAGTGCATTGCATCACTCACTAGCAGCGATACCAACTCATTATCAATAACATTATTAGTCTTAGTTTTACGTATATTAGTTGAATACAGCTTTTACCGATAAACTCGACTTTTACATCAACATCCCAGGATTAGCTAGCGGTTAATCCTTCACCTGTGGTTCGAAGAGGTAAGCTTCTGCAAGCTTTTCCCTTTCCTGTGGTTCGAAGAGGTAAGCTTCTGCAAGCTTTTCCCTTTCCTGTGGTTCGAAGAGGTAAGCTTCTGCAAGCTTTTCCCTTTCCTGTGGTTCGAAGAGGTAAGCTTCTGCAAGCTTTTCCCTTTCCTGTGGTTCGAAGAGGTAAGCTTCTGCAAGCTTTTCCCTTTCCTGTGGTTCGAAGAGGTAAGCTTCTGCAAGCTTTTCCCTTTCCTGTCGTTTGAAGAGGTAAGCATCTACAAGATTTTCCCTTTGTTTGGCTAAGTAAATTGTAGTAAATTGTGTGTGAGTGTGTGTGTAAACAATTAAACTTCTTTATCCATATAATATCATCTAAAATAAACTAAAAATATATTTTCTCTCAGGGTATCGACGAGCTCCCTGAACAAGTGACGTCACTGCTCCGACTGGCCACAAAGGTGCCCCCGATCGCAGGCGGCGCCCTATCCTGGGGGCTCTCGGCGCTCGGCGCCCTTCTCATCCTGCTGGCTGTGACTTGCTTAATACGGTAACATATGTATATGATCTATGTAGTATATTGTAAACAAGTGACGTCACTGCTCCGACTGGTCACCAAGGGGCCCCCTATCGCAGGCGGCGCCCTATCCTAGGGGCTCTCGGCGCCCTTCTCATTCTACTGGCTGTGACTTGCTTAATACGGTAACATATGTATATGATCTATGTAGTATATTGTAAACAAGTGACGTCACTGCTCCGACTGGTCACCAAGGGGCCCCCTATCGCAGGCGGCGCCCTATCCTAGGGGCTCTCGGCGCCCTTCTCATTCTACTGGCTGTGACTTGCTTAATACGGTAATATATATGATCTATGTAGTATATTGTAAACAAGTGACGTCACTGCTCCGACTGGCCACCAAGGGGCCCCCTATCGCAGGCGGGGCCCTATCATGGGGGTAAAAATTAATAAACTAGGTTGACAGAGAAATGGCCCATAGCTCAGCTTAATACTAGAGCATGTCGATAGGCTGTGGCTCTGGTATTCTGCTAAGGGCTGCATTTATGCATGTTACTACAAAATGTATACTTAAATAAACTAGACTAAACACATAACATTATTATAAAACTATTTAAAGTTTAAATGAAAAATTAGTAGGTGCATTATACCACCAATTTAGGTTAGTTGTCACACACCATGATACGAGAGGCACATGACTATTTAGCCACCAATAAAAGGACAAATAAAGAAGGAAAGAGCATCAAAATAGAGATCCACTATGCCGATCAATCTTTCGCTTATCTTTTAAGTATTTTTATTTTTGTTTCCAGCTCATCACACCGACAAAGCACTTTAAGGCTAGAAGGTCACGTGGTCGCCAAGCCGCCACCAGCCAAGGTACCAAGCAAAGAAAATGGTTACGAACTGAATAGTAGGCGGTAATGTACTAGTTTATTAGGTATTATAATAAATACACCTATCTAGCAGTATAGGCCCACCAAGATATCTGTGAAAATGGTGCCGCATTCGACTTTCAGTTACTTTCAATTCAATACGTTTATTTCAGACCCAATAAATTCAAAATACTTTCAGTTGTTATGTTTTCAGTACATATGACCTAGACATGCCTTTCCCTAAAAAAATGTTTTTTATTCACTTGACGTTGATTTGTAACTTTATTTTGATAGCTTCCTTTAAATCAGGAAATGAGTTGAAGGGTTTTGATTCTTACTTTAACTATCACTAGCGACCAGCCCCGGCTTCGCACGGTTTTATTATACGTATTAACCTTCCTCTTGAATCAGTCTATTAAAAAAAACCGCATCAAAATCTGTTGCGTAGTTTTAAAGATTTAAGCATACTACATAGGGACAGAGAAAGCAACTTTGTTTTATACTATGTAGATGTTTACCGCTGGTAAATGAACTCGGCGTTTGTTATTGGTGTTGTACATCAACCTCTTTGGTGCATTTGACCAAGGTCTTCTTGAAGAATCTTCCGTATGACCCCGTCCATTTATAATAATTACCACAATCTATAAAATCATTACCGAGTTTGGTTTTAAAGAAAGTTTCAGATAAACTCTGGCTGTCAATGATAGGTAAGTACTAACAATGCTAAAAGATTTTTTTTCTGATAACTACATATTTTTTTGCGGTATGACATATATTATTTAATTTGTTTTTTTTTCAAGATTAATTGCAATATTTTATTTCAATTTTATAGTAAGTGGCTATTTTCATTTTCCCTTAAATTATAATTTTATAATTGTAATTAGACATTGCACACCGTAAATAATAATAATAGTCATATATTTCGGATAATTACAAATCCATATAATACCTAGTTAGTACCAATTGTCTTAATAATTATGTTAGTTTATCTTAGGTGATTCAAAATTAAACAGTGCAGGTAGAACTTTTATGGTTAAATTCATTTAACACGGGATTTTTACCATGATTTGATTTGTTTTGAGTTTTTTGATATTTCGGCACAGTTTCATGCGCCATGATCATAAAATGATGAAATGATTCGATTTGCTCCTCAGTTCACAGATATCTTGGTGCGACTTTAATACAAGGTGGACCAGACCAATCCCACAAAGAATGTCTTGATTATTTATTATATAGTTTGGTCCACACTGTATGCCCTGTTCTAAAAACTACCTATAAATTTTACTATATCTCATATTTTTTTAATGAGTATGAATTGTTGAATTGTTAATGCATTGTCGATTACTGAAATGATAGATTGTTTCCGATTTTTAACAAAATTGTCAAGTTAAAGCAAGAATATTACTAGACCTTGGGATTTAATTTTTTTTTATATTATAATCAGAGCGAAGTGCGTTTATGAAGTAAAAACTATTTTTATAAGATCAAATGGACGCGCGGCCATAACAAACTTTGTTGGCTGCATTTTCTCGCTATTTTTGTAGTAATTTAGAAAAAAATCAGTAAAATTCGAGGTCAATTAGGTACCAGCAGAGCTATTCAGAATCTCCGCTATCGAGTCATGAATTCGGAATCTGACGCAGATTCGCGCGAAATTCAAATAACTATTTAAACAGTTTGCAATATTTTATGCGTTCTACACGGAATATAAATAATGAAAAAGTAATTTCCGGAATTAGTAAAACATTTTCAATGAACCCATGTTGTAACTAATTTAGATTTAGAGCTACTTTCTTAGAAATTAATAGAGACTTATAACTAAAAATCAACACATTACCGAAACAATCAACATATACCATAATATTATCCATTAATAGATTTTTTTTGTAACATATATGATATAAATGGTCTGCGTTTTATGGGTAACTACTTTTCTGGTAATTTTATTCCATGCAAAATGCAGAATATAATAAAAACCGCGATTTTCGAATATCGCGCGATTTAGTGTCAGATTCCGTGACTCGGAAACGGATTTTCTAAATAGCCCTGTTAGTGCATGAAAACAACCCATCAGTCGATTCGACAACGGTTTCATACAATACATTGTTTATTATAGTCAAATAAATACCTACAGAAAATAAGGTTTTAAATTTAAGATAGATATTTTATCTCGCTCCAAATCTAAAAATTCCTAAAAATCGTACTAACAATTTTCAAAATTCAGTTTTTGTCTAAGCTCTTAGGGAATTTTTGGCGGTTTAGGATTTTATTAGGAACGCAAATTACTATTAATATTATTTTGTATTTCTACCCGACTGCTCGAGAAGGGTTCTGTTATTTTAGATTGTGATTGTGATTGTCTACGTTTTTTATTTTGATATGGCTGAAGGTATTGTACTTATATTTTTTACGAAGTAATGTAGGAGTTTATAATAATGTTAAAATCATATTTTCTTTCTGACATGCGTATAAATGACATATTTTTTTAAATTATACACGTTTTTCTGACTAGAGTTAAGAATAAGACTTATGACTTAAATCGTAAAACACGTTACAATTTCAAAACCTGTTTTAGGAGTATATTTTTATTACATTTTATGTCACAAAATATCGAACGTAAGTAAAATGGACTTTTAAACATTTTCCTATTGATCGACTAAGTAGATATCAATTATTATATAATTACTTATTTTTGTTAAAAATTCCATTATGGGAGTTGGCATAGGTACCTACTGACCGCCATTTGTAAATTACTGAGCCACTAGATATCTATGAAATTGCAAAATGAAACTACCTTTGACTCTAGTAGCTATTGGTTGCTACTACACGAACTTTCTATATTTCACAGATATCTATGTGGTACTATGCTGTCGATAGAAATTAATTAGCTAGTCTAACATTTTGTCCGTCCTTAGGATAATTAATTCTATACTTATCAGACAATTTATTTTATAAAAGAATTATTTTTATAATTAAAGACAACTTATGTGTAAAGCTCAAAAGTTTTAGAGTAGCAAAATGAATTGAATGTCTTCCTAAATAGTAACCGGTTTCTATAAACTTAAAAGATTTTTTCTGATTGTTTTATTTTCGATTGCTGTAGGATTCGTGTTGAAATTCAACTACTAGCAAATCAATCAGATAGTGATAGAAACTGGGCACTTAACAAAATAAAGCCCACCCTCCTTCGCGCTTCGTCGCTTTTGGCCCTTTTGTATGGCCCATTTAGATAGGTGGACCCTATTTTGTTATAAATAAAGTAGAATTGTATTTGTTATAATTACTCAGGAATTATAATTTTACTACTGAGGTGGTTTGTTTCTCATTGCGCAGAAGATGCATATTTTTTCGGTTTTACAAGAAATCTTACAAGCGAAAAGTGTTTTGTGGCTAATTTTTAATAACAGTACCCCGCTACTTCGTTTGCGTAGTAGTCGATTTTTTAACCTTTTAAAATTCATCTCCATAAATGCTCCGTAAAATAATTTACCTGCCACCGGCAAATAACTTTCTCATTAGTATTGTTTCTTGTAGAACACAATTGTAAAAACCAAATTTATTTTCCCGCAATAAATGCCCTTAACAGATATTGTGCTTGTTTACAACTAAGGGGGCGTCCATAAATTATGTGAAGCATTTTTTAAGAATTTTTTTTACCCCCCACCCCCTCTGGTGAGTTTTCGTAAGATTTTGCTCAAATCTCACGAGAGATTTTTTTAAATTATGTGTTTTGGCTGGGAGCGCGTTGGATTAAGTATAAAAATATACAAAAAGATAAATTATGACATTACTTTAGACATTGAAATAGTAGTTAAACCGTAGTTTAAAATCACTTATATTAACTTTACGTTCACGCTAATTTTTTGCCATTTTCTACTAGAAAAAAAATGACGTGATATTTGCTAAGACCCCCGCTCTCTCCCAAGTGAGATTTGGAAAGATTTAGCTTGACCCACTCCCTCCTTGAACATCTCACGTAAATAATGGATGCCCCCTAACTGCAGTGATTAAGGGTTAGCGGTTAAATTATAATGCTTTCTGAACGCTAAGATTAAGAAATATGCAGTAAAGTAATAATGTATATTTAACTTAATATACTATTTTGTATCTAAATTTGAAAGGGTATTTGGGATTATGGATGGTACTTAAAAATGTATGGTGCAGCCATTTTCTATACAGGGTGTCACATAGCATGTGTACTCAGTTAAAAGGGGGTGATATTTTACCCCAAAGGACCAATATTGATCCTTTGGGGTAAAGAATCAATTGGATAAAAGATTTTATCTAGCAGCAAGCGTCTTAAGACGCTTCCTTTTGGCAATGGCGTGGATCAGTTGAGATACTTCTAAACTATTTGCAACCGTGAGCAATAAGCTCAATAGTAAACTATATACTCGTTTTAATTTATTTCTGTTATTGGAATACAAATTTCGTTTTATATTGCAGGTACCTATTTTATATCAGATAACAAAAAATAACAATGTATTTGATGGAGATTAATTATTGAAGATAAACAATCCCAAATCAGGTAGTTAACCAAATACGAGTAAATACTGAAACCATTAGTATATTCAAGTCTGTTAATAAAATATAGGTACCTACTATAAAAATTATATACAAAACTAAAAAAATACGCATGTAATTCAACAATCCTAGAACAACAGCTGATCCCCTCGGGGTAAAGGCTTACCCCCTTTCAGCTTAGTAGACATGTAATATGCCACCATGTTTTATTTTAATCTAATCTTATATTATGTTATCTATCGTAGTTTTATTAATTATAACATTCCTTACTTTATCAAGATTTTTTATATTAAAACATCACCAACGATTTAGGACCAAAATAGCATTTTGGTACATTATGGGTTTAATTTTATTTATGCTCCGGGCTCAGAGTATGTGTTAAAATTATTTTTTGTAATATACTTAGTTAAGAATCCATCTCTTTTTTCTTCAATGCTAAAACATATGCCAAGCAGTTATTTCTTATGTCGACACTAACGTCAATACCGTTCAGTTCAGTGTGAAAAAACATTGCTTGGCAACTGTTTTAAGCGTGACGTTTTTAGGGGTGGATCTTATAAAATCATCAACCTATTAGTCCACTGTTGGACATAGGTCTCCCCTAAAGAGCGCCATAGCGCCCTGTCTACAGCTAATTATATAATGACAACTGTAATATTGGGATCCAAAATCATATTAAGATGTTTGTTGTCGTATTTTGACAAGCGATCGTGATTAGGTAAACGTGCGTCGAATCAAAATTATTAAATCAAATTAAGCATAATGATTTAAATTATAATGAATATGAGTGGGTTAAATAAATACAAACCTAGTATGTGATGGAATAACATCAGCGTTTCACAACGAGGAAATAGGGTAGTTTCCTAGTGTCCGTGAGCTAGATTTTAAAGTAATATTGGACATGTATTTTTTTATTTTGTCAATCAAACCCAAATGACCAAGATAAAGAGCATTTAAGATAAGAGAAGGGGGCTCATGAAGTAAAACCATGTTATAAAATATCACAGAGCTTGACGTCACGCCTAATTTTAACGGAGGATATTTTCTTACTTATTTGTATGATTGATAAAAGAAAAAATACGTGTCTCATATTTTTCTCAAATCTGACTAATTCGATCTATTTAGGAAACTAGCCTATTCTTCAGAGTGCAAACAAGGTAAGTAGTTACCTACCTACGTTCAAAATGATTTAGTTTAAGAACGAGTTTAAAAAAAAGTTATTTGGCGTGTCTGAAAAACTGTAAACCAACTTCGAATTATTTAAAACAAAATGAGAACATCATCAATGGACAAATTCAATGAAAGATGCATTATTTAAAATAACTCAAATACTAAGTAGGTGCTGGTCAGATTTAAAACAAATCATATGAAGAACCCGCTTTCAAATAAAAAAGGAACTTCAAAAATGATACATAAAAATTTCTAAATCCATAAGGAAGTCTGTTTTTATGTTGAAGTGATAATAGATATGAATTTCAGAACTATGTATTATTTCCCTAAATTGGGATATAACATTTAGAAAAGTCAGGTTGACTTAAAATTTGTTATTTGACACATTTGCGATCGCTTGTTGGATCAAGACACGATTAATCACGAAAACTTATTTTGCTCAGTAATTTTATTATTATTTAGTCTCTAATTAGAAGGTTATTGCATAAATTGTTCGTATTGTAAATAAATAATGGTGTAAGATATTTCTTGTTTTCTTCAGAATATTTGCCCTAAATTATAACCAGGATGCAGACTCGACAAAGATCGCATAGCGACTGAAATCCGTCGCAAAGTCGATACGTGTTTACGACCGATTTCGGTCACATTTTAGCGATATTTGTAAGTCTCTACTATTGGAACCATCATTTTTATCGGAATTGTTACGAAAACAACTGTCAACTTTACAATTACTGCGAATTTCTTTGTGAGTAAATTTGACAGCCCAATAAGTATTTTAGCGATCGTTAGCTACCTATACTTAGATTTAGAATTTTTTCACTTTATCAACTTATCTTCTGTGTAAAGGGTTTTGAAGAATTATTGGGTTTTATTAAAATATTATAAAAATATATAAAGTATTTTAAGCATTGGATTTATTCACGGGTTTACGTTCCAATAGTAGAGACTTACAAATATCGCTAAAATGTGATCGATAAGACTTTGAGACCGATTTCGGTTGCTTTGCGATCTTTGTCGAGACTGCATCCCGTAGAACAATCTCTCACACAATGCAAACACGTAACTTTTGATAGGGAATTCTAAAGATCTTTGTCCTTTTCAGTCGGTACATGATTAGATTTATGCAGCCTTACCACAAAAAACAAAATCATGACTTTGACACGTGTTTAACAGTTGTTTAGTAAAAGCCCTCCTACAAAACCATGTTAAGCAACTGTTAAACACGTGTCTAAGTAGTAACTATTTTTTTGTGGTAAGGCCCCTGCCCCCTTATGTTTAAATTTGAACATCCTACCAATATTATGAACGCGAAAGTATGTAAGTTTGGATGGATAGATGGATGGATGTTAGTTATCTTTCACGCAAAAACTATGAACGGATCAGGCTGAAATTTGGTACAAAGATAGATCAGGTCTGGAATAACACATAGGCTATATTTATCCAGAAATTCCCGAAGGAACGGGAATTATGCAGGTGAAACCGCGAGGCGCTGCTGGTATTTAAATATAAGGGCTCCCACACAAAACTGCGATTTCATGCGATGCGATGTGATGGGATGTCACACGAACTTGAAATGCGAATTTCTGCGATGCGATTTTGTGCGGCAAACCGTTTGGTAGGGTAACCATACCCTCAAGTTTAGTCAGCCGTATTGGACGTGTTTTTAGGAAGCGTAAAGGTAGCCTTCCGTTCCTAGCGACCGCGACGCGCGACCGTGACCCGGTCGCGCGACCCACTGCTTTGTATGAATTTGTAAGGAGCACTAAACACATGGTGCGACCGCGGTCGCGTGACCGGTGGGTGTGGCCAGTGACCCAAGGGTTGCAGCGACCCGGTCGCGTCGGAGGAAGTGCCGTCGCGCGACGCAGGCGAGAAGCCTTTCAAAATGGCGCCGTTTTCATCACACGAGGACATGATATTAATAGAATAAGTCAATAAAAACCCTTTTTTCGGAGGCATAGATAATAACATACTTAATAAACATAATTTTTCAAAATTACATGCTTATTTTTAAATTACTAAATTGATTGACTATGTTTGGAAATTATACAGGGTGTAACAAAAATGAAGGACCAAACTTTTAGGCGGGGTGTAGATTCGAATACTGAATTCAGGAAAAATATTAAAAAAAAGCTAAGACTGAATATCTTTTTGTGGGTAGGTAGGTACGTGCTTAATGAATGAATGTACCTACTATTCTATGCATTGGTTTATTTTTTATTTATTTATTTATTTATTTATATACTAGCACGATTATATCAACCAATTACACTAGATATCAACAAAAATAATTCATCATTAAGATTATACAGGTACATACACACATAAAATTTATGAATACAAAAATTCAAATTACATTAACACAATTATGACAAAGAAAAATTAAAACGTTAATAATTATAACATAATTAATAAAAAACATCAAATAAAACCATTAACCCTTTCATTCAATTCCCTCGCAAAACCTCAGGCACGCCAACATAATACTCTTCCATTCATCCGCAAATATATCGCAATCCGGGTTCTGGTCTAGAAGTTTGTTTAGGGCTGTGAGAGTGCGAGGTAGTGGAAATTTGGCGTGGGCTACGGTTCTGCAGAAAGGCTCTGAAAAAAGCCTATGGCTTCTGTGGCGAAGGTAGTTATCGGGAAGGTAGAGACGAAAGAGGAGATTGTGCAGGTCTGGGGCGTCAATCATTCCGCGGAGCACCTTGCACATAGTTGCCGTCTGTTCGTACGCCCTTCTGGTTTGTAGAGAGTTATACCCGAGACATCCTTGAAGAAACCTGGTTGGGTACATGAATGGGTAATACCCATAAAGTCGTTTGTACATAAACCTGAGAAACGCCTTCTGAACCTTCTCCAGTAATAGAGCGTACGTGCTTTCATGGGGGTTCCATACGGAACAGCTTGACTCCAGCTTGCTCCGCACTAGAGCCCCGTACAACATCCGCAGCACTCTATCACTACGAAAGTCCCGGGCATTTCTCAGGACAAAACCAAGTCTCTGGAAAGACTGCTTGGCGACTGTGGTGATGTGGTCGTGAAAAGTGAGCTTTCGATCAAAAGTTACTCCCAAATCCTTGATTACCGTAGCTCTGGGAACCAAGCTTCCGTGAATCGTATAATCAAAGATTACCGGATTTTTCTTTCGACCGAAAGTCATCACGGAGCATTTGGAGGGATTGAACTCCATCTTGTTTTCCAGGCTCCATCGACAGACCGCGTTAACACTACCTTGAAGCACCTCACAATCTGCCGCAGAGTGTATAACAGTGTAGAGCTTCAAGTCGTCCGCATAAAGTAGACACTCTGCGTGCTCTACAATAGCCGGTAGATCATTCACCATCAGAATAAAAAGCAAGGGGCCCAAGATAGAGCCCTGGCTCACGCCAGACCTGGTGTGATATGGTGCAGACTCATAGATGCCATGTCTGACATACTGCTGGCGATCACGCAGATAGTCGGCAAGTAATCCAAGGAGATTAGGCGAAAACCCAATGACGCTCAGTTTGGCCAGAAGTATGTCATTATTGACTCTATCGAACGCTTTTTGAAAGTCAAAATAGAGTACGTCTACTTGATAGCCGAGGTCTAAGTTGGTAGAGATGTACTCTACAAGTGTCAAAAGGTTAGAGTTAACTGACCGTTTATCTCTGAAACCGTGCTGAGCATTACTTATGAAGGTTTTGACTTGCGAGTAGATGATTTTGTGCAAGACGTTTTCAAACACCTTAGCAGGAGAGGATAGTATGGCGATGGGCCGATACTCCTCGACAGCCAGCTTATTTGATGTCTTTGGAATCGGTGTTACCCTTGACACCTTCCATTGTGCTGGATAGGTACCTGTCTGCAGAGCCAAATTAAAAATGTGATAAAGTGGAGGAATAAAACTTTTATAGACTGACTTAAGTAGGGCTGGTGGTATGCCATCTGGACCGATAGAGCTTTTAGGTTTTAATTTTTTAATTCCATGGATAACATCCTTCGGTGTAATTTCACGAACACTGACATAGTTGCTGTTGCAGCTCTTATCGCCGCGATTTATACTATCAGCGTCAAGTGTTGGGATATCAGGCAGAAACACACTTCCGAAAAAATTGGCAAAGGCCTCGGCCGCTGCGGCACCCGAACACGACTCTCCTTTAAACTTAACATTTGCCTCAAACCCACCCTTAGCTCTTAGACTAGAGACGTGGCTCCAAAACGCACGGGGGTTCAATGTTAAGTTGTTTTCAATATGCCTTAAATGCAGATTATAGGCAATCGATACCCGTGATTTCAAAGAAGCCCTCATGTCTGAAAATAACCTGTAGGTTTCGTCAGATTTGTTGTTTTTCCATTTGGCATGCAGTTTTACCTTTTGCTTTGTATCGTTGATAATTTCGGGAGTGAACCAAACGGGATAGCGCCTAGTATTAGTTTTATTGCGGCGCTTTTTAGGTAAACAATTATCAAAAATATCATAAATAGTGGCATAGAAAGCGTCACTTGCGAAATTCACATTATCAGAGAGTAACACATGATCCCAGGAGGCGTTCGAAAGAGAGATGTGCAAAAGCTCAGCATCGCAACGGTTGAAATTCCAGTCTCTCATTGAGTTTATGTTGCTCGGTTCTATGCGATCCGAACTACGTTCTATCTCTACCAACACCTCGACATCTAGGGCAGGATGGTATGCGTCCATAGGGACTATACCCTCCGTGCGTGAGACTAGTACCTCTCTCAACCCTTCGCTCTCTTTAGCTAATTAGCGTCGATTCTGTTGTTTTAGGAATCCTAACTAAAATCTTAAAATTTCTTAGTTAGATTGACTTAAAATTTATGGTATTCTGTTGCAAGTCTTAAAAATACCTAATTTAAAACCTGTTTGACAATCGTAAAATCTCTCTAAGTTTAGTAGTTGGTGTTGCTGTAAGCATAATAAATATGTTTTCTATAATGTTGCATGTAACTTTTCTGTACCTGCCCTGAATTTTTTTATTCACAAATTACATTAAATTCTAGGTTTTCGTAGTATAAGCTTTGAGCATTCTGCTTGTAAATTTTAATCATGACCAAATTAGGTGTCTCCTAAAATTAAGTTAAACGTCTAATCTTAGCTAAAAATATGATGCACAGAATACGGTTTTAGCAATTTTAGCTAAGTTGAGTTGTTTTACATCTGTTATCCTAATTTTAAATCTGTCAGTCTAATTTTTAAAACACAGAATAGCATTCGTGGATTTGACGTTTCTAAATCTTAAAATTAGCTAATTTTAGCTAGGTCTAAAACAAGAGAATTGACACCATTTTCGCGATAGAACGTGAATAATGATTTAAAATGATTAAATTTTTTAATTATTAATAAGATGCGAGTTCGCACTTTTGTGTGGGAGCCCTAAACTGTGACTACCTAACTTACACTGGTAATAAAGAGAACAAACGATCTATTCCTTATGCCTGGCTTACTCTTTGTTTAGTGCCAGTGCGAGTGAGAAGTTAGTGTGCAGGAAAAAGTACAAGATGTGAAGGGATTAGAAGGCGTATCTACGTTCTGAATTCACTTTACACCAAAAAACATTAAGGCGCTAACAGATTGAATGATGATGATTTGAAACGAAACTACTACAGATGGATAAAAAAGCTTATGATTGGTTTAACAGACAAATTTTGGAAATTCCTCTGTTTAACGGAATAATATGATAAAATAAGTGGGGGCGCCACTTTAGGTGCTGTTAGCGCCTTAACTAGTGATTTATCATCGCACTTTCACTTAACAAAGTGTAAAACAGGCATTTGCAACTCAGAAAATAGGATTCGTAATGGTAACCGTAACCAAAGTTATCGATATAACAAAGAGTTATCAAGCTGAAGTGGCAGTTGGCCGGCCATATCCCGCGGAGAATCGACAAACGTTGGGGTAAACGTGTTCTTGAGTGGAGACCGCGACTGGCAAACGTAGTGTAGGACGCCCTCGATGCGAAATACTGCTGGCAGATGGTGGATGCGGCAAGCTTGTGACACTGTCAAGTTGAAGACAGAGCGCTATGTCGCTCATTACAGGAGGTCTATGTCCAGCTGTGGACAAATACAGGCTGCTGATGATGATGATAATGATGACAGCAATAATAAACCCATTTTCAACCATTTTTTACACCCTCGGTGGCCATCCGTAGGTAGGTAGTAGGTCGTAGGTATTATCAGTAAATCCTCCCCCTCTTGATTTCACGTAGTAATCATAAATTTGGTTTTAAAGAACAAATGCAGATAAAGTTTTAAAAAAATTAAAAGGAAAAAATGCACAGTTATCTTTTGTTTTTACAAAAAGTACGAGATTTCCCTAAAAGATTTTACTACGTGACGAAAACCTAAAACCTCCCCCCGCCCTTGTGACCAAGCGTGGTATTCCCCCTCCCCCCTCCTAACGGGTCACTTAGTATAGGTAATACTAGATGCACCCCGCGGCTTCGCCCGCGATTCAGAGTTATTTTTTCGTACAAATTTCAGAAATTTATTGCAAACCTCAAAGGGGTTATTGTGTAAAAATAATAAAATACGTGTTTAATTATTCAGTCCATAGTTTATTTACACCATGTTTTGAGTGAATCTAACCAAGGAAAAATTATTTTCCATACAAACTTCACCACCCTTAACCCCTTAATATTCTAGGTCCTAAACTATCTACATACCAAATTTCATTAAAATAACTTGTAGTTACAAAGATTATACTTATAATAAAAATGTTCTAAACTTCAAATTACCTAAAAAATTGAAAAACTTTGAGACTGTTTTGTGTCCAAACGGTTCCTACGTTTTTATTGACTTTATTTCCATTTTTAAGTGTACATAAACATGTATTGCCTTTGACACCGCAGCATTGCAGTAAGTATATACTTTATTGCACACCAAAAGAAACAAAAACAAAATACAGGAAAACAGATAATATAACACATTTGCACAATGGGTGGCCTCATCGCTAAAAGCGATCTCTTCCAGGCAACATTATTTTCACCAAGGTTAAAGTCAGATATCCCTCAAAGCTGGTTTCATAGATGTCCGTGTTCGATTTAATAACTCTTGCATTGCCAATTCATTTTCAAGTTCTTTTAGTTTTCGTATTTCTTCAAGTTTCTTCTGCTTTTCTTCCAGGTCAGCAAGCCATTTGTCCGCTAGTTGTATTTCTTTTTTCCCTTCGAGAAGTGGCTCGGGATCTCCCACCGGTCCGCGATTTTTGAATTGTTCTTCAATGTCTGTCATTTGGTAGGGGCATAAGCCTCTGAACATAATTTTCCAATCTGTGAAACAAAGAAACCGAAAAAAATAAAGAAAAAAAAACATTTGTTTATTAGTTCATTCACATAAGTCCAACTTTAAACTATTAAATAGTCAATAGTGCTTTATTTCCTTAAGACCTTACAGGACACTTGGACACGTCATAAAATACAGTTTATAAATAATTAAAACTAGGAAATAAAGTGCTCACTTTGATATTTGTTCACTTCAATCTTTTTAAGGTAAAGTAAAAAAGCGAACAGAAACCTTTACCTTGTTAGGTTGTTATTTTTCGAGTTGGAGCAAAACTCATCCCAAGCTTTTTTATCATCTAAATAATCAGATACTTTTTATTAAGCCTTTTTACAAAGAATAGTTTTGACAATTTGTTTGAATTTATTTACTAATAGTTTTTGCAACTCACTTGGAGTTTTGTTGTAGAAGCGTATACATTGCCCTTTGAAAGATACATTAACCTTGTTAAGTCTAGATGTAGGCAAAGCTAGTTTATTTTTATTTCTAGTATATCTCTTTTTTTAGGAAACTTATTGATATTTCTACGAGTGTACTGTACAACAGGTTTTCATAGATATATTGACATGGTACTGTCATTATGTTAATTTCTTTACCTACCTTGTACCTACTGACCGACGTTTGTAATTTACTGAGCCACTAGATATCTATGAAATTGCAAAATGAAACTACCTTTGACTCTAGTAGCTATTGGTTGCAACTACACGAACTTTCTATATTTCACAGATATCTATGTGGTACTATGCTGTCGATAGAAATTAATTAGCTAGTCTAACATTTTGTCTGTCCTTAGGATAATTAATTCCATACTTATCAGACAATTTATTTTATAGAAAAATTATTATTATAATTAAAGACAACTTATGTGTAAAACTCAAAAGTTTTAGAGTAGCAAAATGAATTGAATGTCTTCCTAAATAGTAACCTGTTTCTATAAACTTAAAATATTTTTTCTGATTGTTTTATTTTCGATTGCTGTAGGATTCGTGTTGAAATTCAACTACTAGCAAATCAATCAGATAGTGATAGAAACTGGGCGCTTAACAAAATATAGCCCACCCTCCTTCGCGCTTCGTCGCTTTTTGGCCCTTTTGTATGGCCTATTTAGATAGGTGGACCCTATTTTGTTATAATAAAGTAGTATTGTATTTGTTATAATTACTCAGGAATTATAATTTTACTAATGAGGTGGTTTGTTTCTCATTGAGCAGAAGATGCATATTTTTTCGGTTTTACAAGAAATCTTACAAGCGAAAAGGTGTTTTGTGACTAAGTTTTAATAACAGTATCTACCCCGCTACTTCGTTTGCGTAGTAGTCGATTTTTTAACCTTTTAAAATTAATCTCCATAAATGCTCCGTAAAATAATTTACCTGCCACCGGCAAATAACTTTCTCATTAGTATTGTTTCTTGTAGAACACAATTGTAAAAAACAAATTTATTTTCCCGCAATTAATGCTTTTAACAGATATTGTGCTTGTTTACAACTAAGGGGGCGTCCATAAATTATGTGAGGCATTTTTTAAGAATTTTTTGACCCCCCACCCCCTCTGGTGAGTTTTCATAAGATTTTACTCAAATCTCACGAGAGATTTTTTTAAATTATGTATTTTGGCTGGGAGCGCGTTTGATTATGTATAAAAAAATATACAAAAAGATAAATTGTGACATTACTTTAGACATTGAAATAGTAGTTTAAACCGTAGTTTAAAATTACTTATATTAACTTTACGTTCACGCTAATTTTTTGCCATTTTCTATTAGAAAAAAAATGACGTGATATTTGCTAAGACCCCCGCTCTCTCCCAAGTGAGATTTGGAAAGATTTAGCTTGACCCACTCCCTCCTTGAACATCTCACGTAAATAATGGACGCCCCCTAACTGCAGCGATTAAGGGTTAGCGGTTAAATTATAATGCTTTCTGAACGCTAAGATTAAGAATTAGGCAGTAAAGTAATAATGTATATTTAACTTAATATAATATTTTGTATCTAAATTTGAAAGGGTATTTGGGATTATGGATGGTACTTAAAAATGTATGGTGCAGCCATTTTCTATACAGGGTGTCACATAACATGTGTACTCAGTTAAAAGGGGGTGATATTGAGCAAAGGATCAATATTGAGGACCAATATTGATCCTTTGGGGTAAAGAATCAATTGAATAAAAGATTTTATCTAGCAGCAAGCGTCTTAAGACGCTTCCTTTTGGCAATGGCGTGGATCAGTTGAGATACTTCTAAACTATTTGCAACCGTGAGCAATAAGCTCAATAGTAAACTATATACTCGTTTTAATTTATTTCTGTTATTGGAATACAAATTTCTTTTTATATTTCAGGTACCTATTCTAATATCAGAAAACAAAAAATAACAATGTATTTGATAGAGATTAATTATTGAAGATAAACAATCCCAAATCAGGTAGTTAACCAAATACGACTAAATACTGAAAAAGTTAGTATATTCAAGTCTGTTAATAAAATATAGGTACAGGTATAAAAATTATATACAAAACTATTAGAAGTATAAAATAAAATTTAACTCGAAATGTACTCTAGCCTAGGTGGCAACATTCTCTTGTCATTGTAACTATGGTGTTCTTGCAAATGTCTGTACAAAGATGTGAATAAATTACTTTTCTACTGCATACAAATAGATTGTTTTCAATTAGAAACCCATAAACCATCAGGTTATGGGACCAGGAAGCTCTGAATATAGAAATACAGAAGAAATCAGCAAAGAAAAAGTTACAATCGTGTTTGAGAAATCTTTGACAAAATAACCTCAAAATGGATTCCATGCGGCCAATGAACCTAGAAAAATTTGATGGAAACAACTTTCGTCAATGGAAATTTCAGATAAAATGTGCTCTAAAAGCAAAAGGAATAGATATTTCGAAACCGAAACCAGCAGGAAACTCTGAAGATTGGTTGAAAAGTGACGGCATGGCAATGTTCATCATAACTTCCTCTATGGACTTCAAACAAATTACACTAATAGAAAATTGTGAAACTGCCTTGGAGATTATGTCAAAATTAGAATCAATATATGAACAAAAGAGTGAACTGTGCAAAATGTTGATCCATGAAAAGTTTTATCAGTACAAGATGTTGCCGGCTGACAGTGTAGCTCAACACATTTCAAAAGTGGAAACCTTAGCTAAACAGCTGAAAGAAAGTGGTGAAGCTATCAGTGACATGGCAATCATTACTAAAATATTGGGAACTTTGCCCTCCAAGTACAGAGCACTGCGACAAGCATGGATGTCATTGGATCCCACTCAACAAACTATTGTAAATCTAACTGCACGTTTATTGGATGAAGAGGCAAGCTTAGCAGGTGAAGAGGAACAGGAGACAGCTCTCCTTGTTGCCAATAAAGGGTGGAAAACAAAGCCTAAACTAAATAAACAAGAAGCGAGTGAGAGCAATACAAATCAGAACAATAAACCAAGTAAACATCGGTTTGAATGCTATAATTGTGGCAAGCGGGGGCATTTCGCCAGAGAATGTCGTGCTCCTAGACAATCCAAGACTAGAAAACCTCAGCAAGAAGGTGTTATGTTAGCATTTTATGTGGAAAATAATTCATGTAATAATGAAGAGAATACTTGGATTCTAGATAGCGGTGCCTCTGCCCATATGACATTTAGAAAGGATTTCTTTGTGGAACTAATTGAATGTAACCAGAAATCTTTGACATTGGGAAATAAACAATCTGTAGAAGTATCTGGCATTGGAAAAGTGATGATACAGAGATATGTCAATGAACAGTGGGAGACCAGTGAACTAAATGATGTGTTGTATGTTCCAAGTTTAAGAAGAAACTTATTCTCTGAAGGGGTGATTATAAGAAAATATTATTCTATTGTAAAGAAAGACAAAAGAGCCCTGATTTATAAAAACAATGAAGTGGTGATGAGTGCAAATATTAGAGAAAACAATTTATATGAGTTGAACATAAAAACAGTGTTTCCAGATACATGTAACTTGGTTCAAAATAGCCAAAGTGATATGAAAATGTGGCATGAAAGATTAGGACATATTAATGTGAAACAAATTAAAAACATGAGTACAAATAATGTGGTGAATGGACTGGAAATGATTGACAATAAACAAAACAATTTTGTTTGTGAAGCATGTGCATACGGGAAGCAGAGCAAGTTTCCATTTCACAAATCTGAGCGAGGAGAACTACAGCCAGGTGACCTAGTTTATAGCGATGTTTGTGGACCTATGAGTGTCTCATCTATTCAAGGTATGAGATATTTCTTACTCTTCAAAGATGCTGCAACAAGTTACAGGCATGTATACTTTATGAGACATAAAAGTGATGTTATGGAAGCCTTCAAAAACTACAATGCTATGATTAAGAATAAATTCAATCACAATGTCAGAATATTACATACTGACAATGGAACAGAGTATGTTAATAAAGTGTTTAAAGAGTATTTAGAGAGAAATGGGATAGTTCATGAGCGTACTGCACCCTATACACCAGAACAAAATGGTCGAGCAGAAAGGGAAAATCGAACCATAGTGGAGAGTGCACGTTCAATGTTGTATGCGCGAGATGTCCCATTGGAGCTGTGGGCAGAAGCTGTACAATGTGCTACATATATACTGAATAGAACATCCTCCACGCAGACTCCAAATACAACAGCTTTTGAATTGTGGAACGGAACCAAACCCCAGTTAGGACATGTAAAGGTGTTTGGAAGTATAGGCTATGTTCATGTTCCAGATCAATTAAGAACAAAGTTGGAGAAGAAAAGCAAGAAAATGATACTAGTTGGTTATGACAATATCAACTACAGAATGTATGATATGGCTACAAAGAAAATAAACATCTCAAGAAACGTAATATTTGATGAACATCATGTTCCAAGCACAAGGAAAAATATTGCACAGATAAGTATTGTTGATAATGAAGTTTCAAATATAAATGAGAGTGAAGCACAAGAATCCAATATGGATGATACTCCAGTTGACAATCCATCAACGGAGAGTGAAGATAGCATACTGAGTTGTAACAGTGATGACCCAGACTATGAACCATCTCGGGAATTGGAAGATTCAACAACACATGCAATAAATATGAGATCACGGATCAATAGAAATTATGAAGCAAACCTTGTAGAGCTGTCACTGCCTCAAACATATGCTGAGGCACTGAATAGTCCTCTAAAGGCTGAATGGTCTAAAGCTATTAAAGAAGAATTGTCAGCACATAAAGAAAACAATACCTGGACTGCAGTTGAAAGGTCTGGTCAACGAACCCTTACAACGAAGTGGGTTTTTACCATAAAGAAGAATGAGAATAATCAAATTGTACGCTATAAGGCTCGTTTATGTGCACGAGGGTTTAATCAGATTAAGAATATTGACTATCAAGAAATATTTTCTCCAACAACCCGTTATGATTCTATAAGAATTATACTTTCTGTTGCTGCAAAGTACAACTTAGAAATTCAACAGTTTGATGTAAAGACTGCTTTTTTAAATGGGTATCTTGAAGAGGATATTTTTATAGATATACCAGAGGGCTTATCAATTAAAGGTGATTTTGTGTTAAAATTAAATAAATCATTGTATGGTTTAAAACAGGCATCTAGATGCTGGAACAAAACATTTACAGATTTTTTGCTTAAATATGGTTTTGTTCAATCTCAAGCTGATAATTGTATTTACATAGGATATTTTGATGGAAGTAGAGTATTCTTGATAATTTATGTTGACGATGCTCTTGTAATATCATCAAATAAACAACTTATAAAAGAGATACTAGAATATTTAAAACAAGCTTTTAAAATCAAAGAATTAGAATTCAAATATTTTGTGGGCATGCAAATAGAGTGTATAAATAACAGTATATACATACATCAGGAAAATTATATAAGTCAGATTATTGAAAAGTTTTGTATGAGTGATGCAAATCCTGCCAACACTCCAGCAGATGTTAATGTGATTATTTCAAAGAATGTTGATGAAATTGTTGTTGATTTTCCTTATAGAGAAGCTATAGGTTGCTTACTATTTTTGAGTTCTGTATCAAGGCCTGACATTTCATTTGCTGTAAACATGTTGAGCAGATATGTAAACAATCCAAGTCCACAACATGTAAATTGTGTTAAACGTGTAATTAGATATTTAATAAAAAGTAAAAATTTGTGTATAAAGTACAATGGAGAAAGCAATGATCTCGTTGGATATTCGGATTCAGATTTTGCAAGTGATATTGATACACGTAGATCCACTACAGGATATTTGTTTATGATGAATGGTGGACCAATCACATGGTCCAGTCAGAAACAGAAGACCGTTGCTCTCTCCACCACAGAGGCTGAGTTTTTAGCTGCTAGCGAATGTGCTAAGGAAATATTGTGGTTACAGCAGCTATTGTCGGATTTAGGTGAAAGTTATGATTGTATCACATTAAATGTAGATAATCAGAGTGCAATCAGATTAATAAATAATCCTGTTTATCATAAACGAACAAAACATATAGATGTTAAATATAACTTTGTAAGGGAAAAGGTTGAATTGGGTTTAGTTAAAATTAATTATGTTCCAAGCAAATGTCAATTAGCAGATATTTTAACTAAAGCATTACCCACTCAAACCTATGTATATCTGAGAGATCAGATTTTGTATGATACTGATTAATTATTTTTGTTAGTTTATAGATAGGAAGAGTTAAATTTTAGTGGGAGTATTAGAAGTATAAAATAAAATTTAACTCGAAATGTACTCTAGCCTAGGTGGCAACATTCTCTTGTCATTGTAACTATGGTGTTCTTGCAAATGTCTGTACAAAGATGTGAATAAATTACTTTTCTACTGCATACAAATAGATTGTTTTCAATTAGAAACCCATAAACCATCAAAAACTAAAAAAAACGCAAGTAATTCAACAATCCTAGAACAACAGCTGATCCCCTCGGGGTACAGACTTACCCTTTTTCAGCTTAGTAGACATGTAATATGCCACCATGTTTTATTTTAATCTAATCTTATATTATGTTCTCTATCGTAATTTTATTAATTATAACATTCCTTACTTTATCAAGATTTTTTATATTAAAACATCACCAACGATTTAGGACCAAAATAGCATTTTGGTACATTATGGGTTTAATTTTATATATGCTCCGGGCTCAGAGTATGTGTGAAAATTATTTTTTGTAATATACTTAGTTAAGAATCCATCTCCTTTTTCTTCAATGCTAAAACATATGCCAAGCAGTTATTTCTTATGTCGACACTAACGTCAATACCGTTCAGTTCAGTGTGAAAAAACATTGCTTGGCAACTGTTTCAAGCGTGACGTTTTTAGGGGTTGATCTTATATAATCATCAACCTATTAGTCCACTGTTGGACATAGGTCTCCCCTAAAGGGCGCCATAGCGCCCTGTCTACAGCTAATTATATAATGACAACTGTAATATTAGGATCCAAAATCATATTAAGATATTTGTTGTCGTATTTTGACAAGCGATCGTGATTAAACGTGCGTCGAATCAAAATTATTAAATCAAATTAAGTATAATGATTTAAATTATAATGAATATGTGTGGGTTAATTACTACAAACCTAGTATGTGATGGAATAACATCAGCGTTTCACAACGAGGAAATAGGGTAGTTTCCTAGTGTCCGTGAGTTAGATTTTAAAGTAATATTGGACATGTATTTTTTTATTTTGTCAATCAAACAGAAAATGACCAAGATAAAGAGCATTTAAGATAAGAGAAGGGGGCGCATGAAGTAAAACCATGTTATAAAATATCACAGAGCTTGACGTCACGCCTAACTTTAACGGAGGATTTCTTCTTACTTATTTGTATGATTGATAAAAGAAAAAATACGTGTCTCATATTTTTCTCAAATCTGACTAATTCGATCTATTTAGGAAACAAGCCTATTCTTCAGAGTGCAAACAAGGTAAGTAGTTACCTACCTACGTTCAAAATGATTTCGTTTAAGAACGAGTTAAAAAAAGTTATTTGGCGTGTCTGAAAAACTGTAAACTTCGAATTATTTAAAACAAAATGAGAACATCATCAATGGACAAATTCAATGAAAGATGCATTATTTAAAATAACTCAAATACTAAGTAGGTGCTGGTCAGATTTAAAACAAATCATATGAAGAACCCGCTTTCAAATAAAAAAGGAACTTCAAAAAAGATACATAAAAATTTCTAAATCCATACGGAAGTCTGTTTTTATGTTGAAGTGATAATAGATATGAATTTCAGAACTATGTATTATTTCCCTAAATTGGGATATAACATTTAGAAAAGTCAGGTTGACTTAAAATTTGTTATTTGGCACATTTGCGATCGCTTGTTGGATCAAGACACGATTAATCACGAAAACTTATTTTGCTCAGTAATTTTATTATTATTTAGTCTCTAATTAGAAGGTTATTGCATAAATTGTTCGTATTGTAAATAAATAATGGTGTAAGATATTTCTTGTTTTCTTCAGAATATTTGCCCTAAATTATAACCAGGATGCAGACTCGACAAAGATCGCATAGCGACCGAAATCCGTCGCAAAGTCGATACGAGTTTACGACCGATGTCGGTCACATTTTAGCGATATTTGTAAGTCTCTACTATTGGAACCATCTTTTTTATCGGAATTGTTACGAAAACAAATGTCAACTTTACAATTACTGCGAATTTCTTTGTGAGTAAATTTGACAGCCCAATAAGTATTTTAGCGATCGTTAGCTACCTATACTTAGATTTAGAATTTTTTCACTTTATCAACTTATCTTCTGTGTAAAGGGGTTTTGAAGAATTATTGGGTTTTATTAAAATTATAAAGTATTTTTAATGGATTTAGCGTAAAGCTTTGGATTTGTTCACGGATTCACGGAGGTTCCAATAGTAGAGACTTACAAATATCGCTAAAATGTGATCGATAAGACTTTGCGACCGATTTCGGTCGCTTTGCGATCTTTGTCGAGACTGCATCCCGTAGAACAATCTCTCACACAATGCAAACACGTAACTTTTGATAGGAAATTCTAAAGATCTTTGTCCTTTTCAGTCGGTACATGATTAGATTTATGCAGCCTTACCACAAAAAACAAAATCAAGACTTTGACACGTGTTTAACAGTTGTTTAGCAAAAGCCCTCCTACGAAACCATGTTAAGCAACTGTTAAACACGTGTCTAAGTAGTAACTATTTTTTTGTGGTAAGGCCCCTGCCCCCTTATGTTTAAATTTGAACATCCTACCAATATTATGAACGCGAAAGTATGTAAGTTTGGATGGATAGATGGATGGATGTTAGTTACTCTTTCACGCAAAAACTATGAACGGATCAGGCTGAAATTTGGTACAAAGATAGATAATAGTCTGGAATAACACATAGGCTATATTGATCCAGAAATTCCCGAAGGCACGGGAATTATGCAGGTGAAACCGCAAGGCGCTGCTGGTAATTAAATATGAGGGCTCCCACACAAAACTGCGATTTGATGCGATGCGATGTCACACGAACTTGAAATGCGAATTTCTGTGATGCGATTTTGTGCGGCAAACCGTTTGGTAGGGTAACCATACCTTCAAGTTTAGTCAGCCGTATTGGACGTGTTTTTTTTTCGGAAGCATAGATAATAACATACTTAATAAACATAATTTTTCGAAATAAAATGCTTATTTTTAAATTACTAAATTGATTGACTATGTTTGGAAATTATACAGGGTGTAACAAAAATGAAGGACCAAACTTTTAGGCGGGGTGTAGATTCAAACACTGAATTCAGGAAAAATATTAAAAAAAAGCTAGGAGTGAATATCTTTTTGTGGGTAGGTACGTGCTTAATGAATGAATGTACCTACTATTCTTTGCATTTTCGCGATAGAACGTGAATAAAGATTTAAAATGATTAAATTTTTAATTATTATAATAGATTTAAGATGCGAGTTCGCACTTTTGTGTGGGAGCCCTAAACTGTGACTACCTAACTTACACTGGTAATAAAGAGAACAACGATCATTTCCTTATGCCTGGCTCACTCTTTGTTTAGTGCCAGTGCGAGTGAGAAGTTAGTGTGCAGGAAAAAGTACAAGATGTGAAGGGATTAGAAGGCATATCTACGTTCTGAATTCACTTGCCACCAAAAAACATTAAGGCGCAAACAGATTGAATGATGATGATTTGAAACGAAACTACTACAGATGGATAAAAAAAAGCTTATGATTGGTTTAACAAACAAATTTTGGAAATTCCTGTGTTTAACGGAATAATATGATAAAATAAGTGGGGGCGCCACTTTAGGTGCTGTTAGCGCCTTAACTAATGATTCATCATCGCACTTTCACTTAACAAAGTGTAAAACAGGCATTTGCAACTCAGAAGATAGGATTCGTAATGGTAACCGTATCCGAAGTTATCGATATAACAAAGAGTTATCAAGCTGAAGTGGCAGTGGGCCGGCCATATCCCGCGGAGAATCGACAAACGTTGGGGTAAACGTGTTCTTGAGTGGAGACCGCGACTGGCAAACGTAGTGTAGGACGCCCTCGATGCGAAATACTGCTGGCAGATGGTGGATGCGGCAAGCTTGTGACACTGTCAAGTTGAAGACAGAGCGCTATGTCGCTCATTAGGAGGTCTATGTCCAGCTGTGGACAAATACAGGCTGCTGATGATGATGATAATGATTACAGCAATAATAGACCCATTTTCAACCATTTTTTACACCCTCGGTGCACATCCGTAGGTAGGTAGTAGGTCGGAGGTATTATCAGTAAATCCTCTTGATTACACGTAGTAATCATAAATTTGGCTTTAAAGAACAAATGCAGATAAAGTTTAAAAAAAATTAAAATGAAAAGTTGCACAGTTATATTTTGTTTTTACAAAAAGTACGAGATTTCCCTAAAACATATTACTACGTGACGAAAACCTAAAACCTCCCCCCGCCCTTGTGACCAAGTGTGGTATTCCCCCTCCCCCCTCCTAACGGGTCACTTAGTATAGGTAATACTAGATGCACCCCGCGGCTTCGCCCGCGATTCAGAGTTTTTTTTCGTACAAATTTCAGAAATTTATTGCAAACCTCCTAGGGGTTATTGTGTAAAAATTAAAAATACGTGTTTAATTATTCAGTCCATAGTTTATTTACACCAAGTTTTGAGTGAATCGAACCAAGGAAAAATTATTTTCCATACAAACTTCACCACCCTATTTAACCCCTTAATATTCTAGGTCCTAAACTATCTACATACCAAATTTCATTTAAATAACTTGTAGTTACAAAGATTACTTATAACAAAAATGTTCCCTTAATTCTAAACTTCAAATTACCTAAAAAATGGAAAAACTTTGAGACTGTTTTGTGTCCAAACGGTTCATACGTTTTTGTTGACTTTATTTCCATTTTTAAGTGTAGTACATAAACATGTATTGCCTTTGACACCGCAGCATTGCAGTAAGTATATACTTTATTGCGCACCAAAAGAAAAAAAAACAAAACACAGGAAAACAGATATAACACTTGCACAATGGGTGGCCTCATCGCTAAAAGCGATCTCTTCCAGGCAACATTATTTTCACCAAGGTTAAAGTCAGATATCCCTCAAAGCTGGGTTCATAGATGTCCGTGTTCGATTTAATAACTCTTGCATTGCCAATTCATTTTCAAGTTCTTTTAGTTTTCGTTTTTCTTCAATTTTCTTCTTCTTTTCTTCCAGTTCAGCAAGCCATTTGTCAGCTAGTTTTATTTCATTTTTCCCTTCGCGAAGTGGCTCGGGATCTCCCACCGGTCCACGATTTTTGAATTGTTCTTCAATGTCTGTCATTTGGTAGGGACATAAGCCTCTGAACATAATTTTCCAATCTGTGAAACAAAGAAACCGAAAAAAATAAAGAAAAAAAAACATTTGTTTATTAGTTCATACCTCTACACATAGGGTAAGGAGGGGGAATGGCGTTCACTTAAGGAAAAATCGTTGTATTTTTTAAATTATTTATTTTAAATCAAAGATAAGAAAAGTAACAGAGTCTTTAATGATCTAGTAATCAACAATGTAACAACAAAAGCAAAAAAAAGTAAAAAAAGTACGTACGTAAAGTACGTAAAGTAGTACTAGTAGGTCAAAGTATCTTTGACCTACTAGTAGTAGGACAACATTAGAAAAAAAACATGTTTGAGCGGCATTGCCCCTGACTTTGGGTAACGCCGCTCAGCGCACGGGGTAATGACGCTCAAATATGGTTTTCGAATATAACAAGTAAGATACATTTTAATATAACAAATATTATTGAGATCAACCTTATTTAATAAAAGTAAAGTCTACAATCACAAATTAGCATCAATTATTATTCATAAGAGGTAAGACAAATCAGTAAGAGTAATATTTTATTTTTAGACACATAAATCACAGATGTAACCATCTGGTGAATCCTACCCCGAACATATAGCATGGGCCCACAGTCCGCAGATGGTGCAGCGGTACCACAACTCTTTATTTTTTCCAAATTATTCGCAAATAATACATTTGATATAATTTACATCATCCACATTCATTTCATCATCACTGTCATCGTCGCAAAGATGCTCTTCATCTTCACTTTCTGAAGAACTTTCTTGTAAAATTTTAAAAAATAACAGCGATTTCAGTTTCTTGCTGTTGGGTGAAAACGGGCTTGCGACCTAGTCTTGGGTTGCTCATGTTGTCATTTTTAGTCGGTCTCTCAAAGTAGTAAATGGTATGTTATATTGTTTTGCGGCTTTTCTTTTTGAAGAACCCTCTTCAATCGCAGTTTTAGCAGATTGAAGGTCTTCTTCGGTCCAAGCCGCCTTAGCGGTGTCCCTTTGGCGTTTTCTTGGCATATCTACAACAATAAAAAAATAAGTCACTAAGGGGTAATGGCGCTCAGATGAGCGGTATAACCCCAAACGGTCGTTTTGTAATTAATGTGATATTTAAAAAAAATCTGACACAATTGTTGTAAACTGATTGCATTATCACAAAGTAGAATAGTTTAAGTTTAAGAAAAGTAAAATGAATAATTAAATGAGAATTAAATTATTGGACTTACCGACAAAAACACCCAATCAAAAATTAGATCAACGCAGCCGCAAACGAAGAAACGCACTTGACTATCGCATGACGCGAGCAGACCGCCAGTTTGCACGTCTGTCTGTTAGAGGACCCCTTCCCCCGCACATCACGTGACCTGGCGTTTTGCTACGTTCCAATATGACAGAGTTAGATAGGTGAGCGCCATTACCCAGTGAGCGCCATTAGCCCTGTCTACCCTAAGTCCAACTTTAAACTATTAAATAGTCAATAGTACTTTATTTCCTTAAGACCTTACAGGACACTTGGACACGTTATAAAATACATTTTATAAATAATTAAAACTAGGAAATAGAGTGCTCACTTTGATTTTTGTTTTTAAGGTAAAGTAAAAAAGCGAACAGAAACCTTTACCTTGTTAGGTTGTTATTTTTCGAGTTGGAGCAAAACTCATCCCAAGCTTTTTTATCATCTAAATAATCAGATACTTTATAGTAAGCCTTTTTACAAAGAATAGTTTGAGAGTTTGTTTGATTTTATTTACTGATAGTTTTTGCAACTCACTTAGAGTTTTGTTGTAGAAGCGTATACATTGCCCTTTGAAAGATACATTAACCTTGTTAAGTCTAGTTGTAGGCAAAGCGAGTTTATTTTTATTTCTAGAATTGACATTGTGTATATCGCTATTTTTAGGAAACTTATTGATATTTATACGAGTGTACAACAGGTTTTCGTAGATATATTGACATGGTAGGTAAAGGTACTGTCATTATATTAATTTCTTTGAATTTATCGCGTAGGGATTCTATGGGACCCATATTATAGATTGCCCGAACAGCCCTCTTCTGCAACACAAAAATGGTGTTAATGTCTGCAGCATTCCCCCACAGCAGTATACCATAAGACATAATACTATGGAAGTAGCTGAAATAAACAAGTCTAGAAGTATCTACGTCTGTAAGTTGACGGATTTTTTTGACTGCATATGCTGCAGGACTGAGCCTTTTTGATAGCTTATCTTTATGTGGGCCCCATTGAAGCTTGCTGTCTAGGGTAATTCTTAAGAATACAGTACTTTCTATAATATCTAACGTTTCTCCTTTTACGTTTATATCAGCCTTAACTTGTTTCACATTAGGTAGAATAAATCTAATACATTTCGTTTTCGTTTCATTAAGCAAAAGATTATTGACGCTAAACCAGTGGACAACTTTTGAGATTGCATTTTTCACATCGTCGAAATTTGTTGATTGTCTTTTCATTTTAAAAATTAAAGAAGTGTCATCAGCAAACAATACAATCTCGTGATTATTCTTTACAATATCAGGCAAGTCGTTAATGTAAACTAAAAATAGGAAAGTACCAAGAATAGACCCCTGCGGTACACCCATAGTAACTACAGACCCCGAAGACCGTTTCCCATTAATGTCAACTCTTTGTATCCTGTCACATATGTAAGAAAAAAGAAGAGCCAAAGAGGTGCCATTCATTCCATTGTGATGCAGTTTCCTGATTAATGTTCCATGTTGTACACAGTCAAACGCTTTTGACATGTCGCAAAAAATACCTAGAGGATCTTGAGACTTCTCCCAAGCATCAAAAATATGCGATATACCGGCATCAGGTTGACCTGCCTCGAGTAAACCTGAATTGCTTACAATGTTGCAGGTCATTGCCATTGAAATGTTTAAGCAATTGATGTATCTAATATAAGTTTTTCAAAAACTTTGCTAAATGTTGGCAGTACTGATATTGGTCTAAAGTTAGTGGGGTCAGACCTACAACCCGATTTATACAGTGGAGTTATTTTACTATGTTTCATTAGATTAGGAAATACGCCACAATTAACATGTTGATTTTTATCATTTGACCTAAGTGGTCTGATTTTAAATTACTTATTACATTTTTACTAATAATTTTATCATGTAGGCAAACAAATTATATTATCAATGCATTTTGCTGAGGTTTCAGTTATTCTAGTAGGTCCCACAAGTAGCGGCCTCAGATTGTAAGAATTAAATAAATTAGTCAATCTGCTACTGAGAGAAAGATTAATATTGAAGTCTCCACATACTATGAGTTTTTTTTTTTTTTTTTCCGGACAGTCCACACAGCATCATCTAGCCCCAAGCTAACTTTGCTCCAACTCAACACATGCTACTTCGATGTGGCTTTCAATAGACATACATATTATGTCCTTACGGTCTTTGAACTCTAGTAGTTTATTAAGTAATATTAAAGAGCCTCCATGAATAGCATGTGATCTGCAAAAAGAACTACCAACTTGGTGATTACTGAAGTTGAACATGAGCTCATGGCTTTGCAGCCAGTGTTCTGTTAAGCAGATGATGTCAACATCAGATGAGCTCCTTACTATAGGTAGGTACAGAGGATTCTACAAGATCCTCACAGGACCTGATGTAGATCTCCTAAGCTCAGTAAATTGGCTACGTTTCGGTGACCTATTTGGGGAAACCGAAGGCTTTGTCTGTGCAATTATGGATGAGGTAGTTAAGACGAACAATTACCGAAAGTATATCATGAAAGATGGCACGATCGATATCTGTCGAGCGTGTCATCTTCCAGGGGAGACCCTTCGTCATATACTTTCGGGTTGTTCGCACCTTGCTAACTCTCAGTACTTGCACAGGCACAACCAAGTAGCCAAAATTATAGGTACCTACATCAATAACTTGCTCTCCGATATGGCCTTACTGGCCCTGAGGTTCCATACTATAAGTACACACCGGAGCCAGTTCTCGAAAACAGCCGTGCCACGCTCTATTGGGACCGCTCTATCATTACAGACAGGACTGTTCTTGCGAATAAGCCTGATATTGTACTGATAGATCGGTTAGAAAGATGGGCCGTACTTGCTGATGTCACCATACCACATGATGTTAACCTCGTTAAAGCTGAGAAAGATAAACTCAGTAAATATCTTGACTTGGCTAACGAGGTTGTCAGCATGTGGGATGTTGATTCAGCGACCATCGTCCCGATAGTCGTTTCTGTGTGTGTTAACCGGGTAATAGCGAAGAGCCTCGATAAACATCTCAAGATACTCTCACTAGGAAGTTGGATCAAGGGTCAGATCCAAAAAGCGGTTCTCCTTGATTCGGCGCGTATCGTCAGGAAGTTCCTCTTTCTGCAACCCTAGTCACCGGCTGCTTGAGCCTAGCTTCGCGGTCGGTGATCCACCGTTTTGATATATTTTTCTGTAGTATAGTTTCATAAAAATTTTGTATTTTCTATAGTATTTTTTAATGAGAATTTAAATAAGTGTCATAATAATGTAATAATACTTACTAGAGGCTGAAATAATAAATAATATATTAATTACAATTCTAGTTGAGAACAATAACTGGTTACGAAACCGCATACATAGTTTCAGAGTTCTGATAATTATTATTTTATTAGTTACCTATCTATTTGGTTGATAAAACAGCAATAGAAATATCGAGTTAATTATAGTAGGAGATCCGACTGCAGGATTAGCCCGCTCATAGTTTTTGCTAAAGATCAAATTTTTATGTTTATTTGTAAGAAGGAGAATATTATGTAGAGGTATATTATACCAGGTTGCCTATCAAAATTTTGCCGCAAGTATTTTAAATTAAATATTTATTATCTTTAACAGCTGGCAAGGCAACCCTTACTTGCGACCGGATTTTATTTGGCAACCATATATGATAATAGATAGTTAGCTTTAATTTGATATATAATTCATAAATGTACGTTACCTATAAACATTTCGCAATTATACCTGCCTGGCTGAGAAAAGATGCGGCCAGGTGAGCAACGGCAATCGTGATTTTGTAGAATCTTTACATAAATTCGTGGGTTAAGTTTTTAACCCAGCAGAGCAGCGTAAGGGCAAAATTAAAAAAAAAATAATTCTTTATTCGCTTTTAAAACCCTCATATTTTTATCAAGTCTAGTTTGATGGTGAACCTCATAGGATCGGAAGGGTACGACGTTTACACAACCTTCAAATTCGATAAGGCCGAAAACAAAGAATGTATTGCTACGCTCACAAAGAAGTTCAACGACCATTTTGGAGCTAAACAGAACACATGTGCACGCGGTGTGAGTTTGTGTTACTCGAAGAAGGTCTGATTCGAGACCTTATTGTATGCGGTGTTCAAGATTGCAAACTACGCGATCGCTTACTCAGGGCCGATGACCTCACTCTTAGTAAAGCAGTGAAAATATGCCAGGCTAACGAAATGTCTACGGAGGAACAGAGGCAGATAGAAGGGACCAAGACAAGGGAACAAGGTAGTGGCTATGGACGCGATGAGCGCGCGGGGCCCCCCCAGCAGAAGCGAGGGGCGCCGCCGCGCCGACCCCCGGCGGCGGTAGTGTCGCGAAGATATTGTGTACGTACAGCGTGTGGTTTTGGAAATTGTGATAGTTATAAGTGTGCGGCTAAAAATGCTATATGTTTTTGGTGCGGTGAAAGAGGCCATTTTAAAAATATGTGTCCGAAGTTACGGAAGCGCGTGTGGCAAATCGATGCCGATGTCGATCCCGAGATCGAGGACGGCGATCAGGACTACACGGTGACAGTGGACTATTTTATGTCTTCCCTCAGGGGGCCCATGGAACGTAAGGACTCTAAATGGTATGAAACTTTGATTTTCACATCTACGGGCGAAAAAGAAACATTTAAGCTTGATTCGGGATCTGATTTAAATGTCATATCCTTGAATACTTTCACAAAAGTTGGCTTTACGAAGAATATTTTGAGTTCAGATAATACAAAGGCTCAGTCCTTTTGTGGTAATTTTATTCCGATAGTTCACAAAGCTTGGCTTTACGAAGAATATTTTGAGTTCAGATAATACAAAGGCTCAGTCCTTTTGTGGTAATTTTATTCCGATAGCTGGGTATTGCAATTTTAAATGTTTTTACAAAAATACTGCGTACACAATAAGATTTATCGTTGCCGATTTTAATTGTCAGAGTGTGTTAGGTAAGCCTGTGAAGAGTTAGGAATGGTAAAGCGAATTTTATCTTTGAATGTAAATGAGTACGCGGACTTATTTTAAGGATTCGGGTTCCTTATCAACGCCAGACCCTTTCAGAAAGACAGTGAACTGACGCAGCCATTTTTCCCACGCCTCGGCTTGACAAGTCGGTCCGCCTTCTAAGCATAATTCGGCTGAAGGCCAAGCGTGTTCCATTGTTTATAAACTTGGCGAAAACACTTTCACTACTATCTATCAGTTTTTCAACGCGATTTAGTTATTTTTTTGCTAGAATTAATTAAATTTTAACACCGCTGTCACCATGTTGTGAATGAAAGACATGTTGACCAAAGACTGAATTTATTGTCTACCCTCAACCTATTTATATATATAAGAAAGTAACATACAAGTTACCTACAAATAAGAAAATGAAGAAGTCAATTTTGGTGGTTAATTCTATATCATTTTTCATTGATTAATTTTATTGTTTGTACAAAATTTTGTATAGTCATTATAGGTCATTGTATTGTAAAATAATAATTGGATTTTACTGGATTTTTTATGTTTTAGGTACTTTATTCAAATGGTTTATATGTATATTATTTTTTGTATGTATTGTGTTAGTGTACGCGACGCGTTGGTTTGGTTCCGACGGAAGATCAGCGTTGTGATAGCTATGCACAATGGCTATTACAACATAAAGCTGAGTCGGACGCCATTTTATAGCATTTAAGTTTTTTTATTAATTAGTACCTAAGTACTTATGTAATTCATGGTGTTGGGTAATTTAAGAAATTAGGTAATTAACTTAGTAGTAAGTAATTTGTAAATGCTTTAAATAAAGATTTTCTTATTCTTATTCTTATTCTTAAATATACGACAAAGTGGTTACAATAATTTTGACTTTAATTTATCTAAAAAGCTACGAGCACCACGATCGTATCTGGATTTACAATACGATTATGAAAGCGAAGTTGTCTGAATGTAATCGCTCAAATAACGTATCATCCATTTTAATCATCCATCATACGTTTTAAATGCAGAAAATTTGATTATGTAGCCTAAGTTTATTTGTGCCAAATAAACGTACCTAAGTACCGTTACTTCATACCTTGGGACCTTGTTTCACGCGCTTTCCAGGTTGCCTATCGGAATTTGCCCGCAAGTATTTTTAATTAATTTCTGTTTCATAGTTTTTTGGAAAAAATTAAGCTCAATTGTTTTTGGCAATTATTGCCGTGAAAATGGATTTTATGAAACATAAATTAATTAAAAATACTTGCGGCCAAATTCCGATAGGCAACCTGGCAGATACTCGTACATATTCATTCTTAAAAATAAACATAAAAAATTGGTTAAGGCAAAAAACGATGGGCAGTCGGATCTTAGACCATTACGTTTTACTTAACTATCGGCTTTTGAACCTTATAAATAACGGCTTTTGAACCTCAAAGTTAAGTAGTAGGTATCTTCTAGATTTGGCATGTTCACATATAATATGTACCTACCTATACTTAGCTTCTTATAAAAATAATTAAACGATAAAACGGTGAGTATCTGGCTCAGCACAGCATTGCCATACAGCGTGGTAATGCAGTGTCTTGGGGACGCTTCCGACTGGTATTGACATTGATCAGTTGAGTTACCTTTAGACTGTTTGCAACCGTCTGCATTTAGCTCAATGGTTTCAATTGTATATAATATTGTATATACTTAGTATTTTTACTATCTCTGTATTGTAATTTTTATTGTTAATGAAGACTTTGTTCAATTAAAACGCTATAAAAATAAAATTAAAATATACTTAAAGGCTTTTGATCTTAAAATTAGTAGGTATAATAAATCTATTTTACTCTATTTAGGTTTACCGAGTACGTTTTAGAGGGCCGCTCAAGGTTTCCTAGAGTTTTCAAACATGTTGCATTGAGAATCAATTGAGGAATTATCTATAGATGTTAGTTTTTGTCTGGATCATCATCATCAGCCTATATTAGTCCACGGCTGAACATAGGCCTTCTCTAATGAATATTTTTTTCTGTATAGTAACTGAAAATATATAAATTAAATCGGTAAAAGTCACTGAATTATTGTTGCTAGCGTAAAAGTGCATGCTTTACTACAGGCATCTGTTTCCAAATCTATTTCGAACTTCAACCATTTTTCACACAATAAAAAAAAAACTATATACAGATGAACATTTCCAAATAATTCAAACACTATTTTGTCTCAAGTCGACAATCAACCCCACAACTTTACTAGCAATTAAATAATTAAGCAATTCATTACTTATTACGTTCTACGCAAAGTCGAATTTTAAATAAATATCTCATATAAATAATATATGTATTTATTTTTATTTACTTAATTAAAATATATCAATATATAATATATATAAGTAGGTAGTTATTGGGAAGTCTAACATCCTTTTTTGCTCCCCAAAACCGATTGGGCATTCTAAATCCCTTGTCTCCTTTCAGTCGACAAAAAACAAAGTGATTTAGAATGCCCAATCGGTTTTGGGGAACAAA
This sequence comes from Eupithecia centaureata, assembly GCA_944547425.1. NCBI lineage: Eukaryota > Metazoa > Arthropoda > Insecta > Lepidoptera > Geometridae > Eupithecia > Eupithecia centaureata. The sequence continues at coordinate 2,114,837 of OX155703.1, forward strand.
AAGGATGTTAGAATTCCCAATAACTTCTTTTGTATTTAGAATGCCCAATTGGTTTTGAGACGACTTTTACAATTCTAATACTGTGTGCGGTCGGTCTTCTGGTTATTTAAGTCTTAGAAACAATCATAACCAATTCTCTCATCAATTTTATTTTCTTAACCACTATATCGGTATAAAAAGAACAATAGTTATATAACTATTCATTATCTTATTGTAGCTCATATCGGATTAACTTATAATGAAGTTCGTTAAACATCCACTTTCATTAAATTTCGAAAAGATTTGCGTTGATACTTACAAAAAAGGTTTCCGTCATGGTAAACTTTTACCTAATACAATCCGCTGCATAATTTGTGGTCCATCAAATTGTGGCAAAACAAACTTGATGATCGGTCTTCTTCTACATGAAAATGGGCTGCGCTACAAAAATGTATATGTGTATTCAAAAACCCTTCATCAACCTAAATACATATTTTTAGAAAATGTTCTGAAATTAGTTCCCAGTGTATCATTTCAAAAATATCATGAGAACGATTCAGTACTTAGTCCAAGTGAAGCTAAATATAATTCGATTATAATTTTTGACGATGTGGCTTGTGAGAATCAAAGTAATATGCGAGATTATTTTGCCATGGGTCGACATAAGTTTATAGACTGCTTTTATTTGAACCAGACATACAGTAAAGTTCCTAAACAACTGGTTAGAGATAATGCTAATCTTATTATTGTTTTTAAACAAGATGAAATAAACATGAAACATATATATGATGAACATGTGAATACGGATATGACTTGGGTACAATTTAAAGAAATGTGTTCTTTAATTTGGAGTGACCCCTACAGTTACTTAGTTATAAATAAAGATTGTGGAAAAAATCGTGGATGCTATAGAAAGAAATTTGATACTTTCGTTGAATTCGACTAGCAAATGTAGGTATATAACCATGATGATTACTATCTAGTTTTATTATCATTTTGGAATACTAGCAGTGACTACATTTATTTATTCTATCATTGAAATGGAAAAAGACATATCGATAAAACGTAAAGTGGTAGATGCAGCAGAGGCAGTTAAAAGGAAAGTTAGAAAATTACGGAATATTGAGATAGATAGTGCAAAAGAATTGGAAAATGTTTTTAAACCTATTACAAACCCCCTTAATAAGCTGTTGGATTCCAGTAAATACGAAAATTACAACGAATTATCACCTAAAATAAACAAAAATGTTGATCAAGATGAAAGTATTACGAGGAAAATTTTTACATTACCTGAAGATGCTGACGATGAAAATAAATCTCAAAATACAGATGAAGATGAAAGTGACGATGAAAATCCGTTTGATGACTCATTTAAAACGATTGGTTCATTGCAAAGTAACCATTCAGATCGTGACATATCATCTTGGTCTCAGTCATCGGAAGCATTTCATGATGTTCCTTTTGGTGTAAGAAATGTTAGAGGAAAACTTATGATGGGTTCGACGCGAGTAAACGTTACTGATAAAGTTATCAACATAGCAGATTGCGACTATAAACTTACACCTGGATTGACAGAACTATTGTTAAAAAAAATACCTAACTTAGATATTGTTACACCAGATGATATTCAAAATTATAAGACAATGTTAATCGTTACCAATGCGCACCGAAGAGATTTTAACCCAAGTAAGCCAATTAAAAGTAACAAGGGTAAAAAATATTTACAAGTCATTAAACCATTATTCAAAATATCTAAAGACTCTGCAAGTCCTGATCTACCAAAAGGCTCTGGTTTACCACTATTAAAAACTTGGAAGAAAAATATGGAATATGTTTATTGGGATGACCCGAACGAGTTAGTTTCCAGATTGAGATTGTTGATCGCTTCCCGTGATGCTGGCAACACTGGAGTAGATAATGAAATAATATCTATAATTGAAGAATTGCGAGAATGTGGAATAATAACTAAATAAATAAATACAATGATATATACACAATTTTTTCACTTTATTTCCATCCTCTGACCATATTAGTACAATAATAATGAATATCGATAAATTTGGTCATCATGTACATAAGAGAATGCGTCTATCAGAATCTTTCAATTTTATTGAAAATACACTACTAAAGTCAGAAAGTGGTGATTATGATTTGAAATCATCAAGATTAATAGGTCTTCCTATACCAACAACGGCTGATGAGGCTGTGAGTAAAGAATACCTTGATAAAAGTATGCAAAAGTTTTACGACAAGACAGAAACTCAATTAAAGTTAGAGTGCTTAAAAACTGAAATACTTGAAATTTTGAATCAGTATAAGTTGAATTCCAACTCAGAGCGTGATAAATCAAAGATAAGATGAGTAAGCAGGAAGTAGTCAATGAAATACATAGGCCAGCTCGTATAAACTTCTTTCGACGTTCAGTCGTGTTAAAAGGAATAGATGATCTATGGCAAGCAGACCTAATTGATTTAAAAAGTATTAAAAAGGTTAATAGAGGATTCACATTTGTTTTGGTCATAATAGACTGTTTTTCAAAATTTGCTTGGGCTATTCCACTTAAAACTAAAACGAAATTGGAAGTCTCAAATGCTTTTGAAAATGTGATAATTACAGCTAAACGACATCCCCAAAATTTACAAACAGATAATGGAACAGAGTTTTATAATGATATATTTAAAAAACTAATGCGATCGTATGATATAAACCACTATTCAACTTATTCAGTCAAAAAAGCATCTATTGTGGAAAGATTAATAAGAACATTAAAAAATAATTTGTTTAAGTATTTTAGTTTACATGGTAGTTATAAATGGGTTGGGAAGCCGCTGAAAAATATTGTTCATACGTACAACAATAGCAAACATCGCACCACTAAACATAAACCAATTGATGTCTGCCATAAAAATGCAGATAGTGTCATGAAAAATATAAATAAAACACACAATTATAAGTCTATCAATTACTCGACCTCTAATAAACTAAGCGTCGGCGACTTTGTTCGAATAAGCAAATACAAGTTGAGTTTCCATAAGGGTTACACTCCTAGTTGGTCAACGGAATTGTTTAAGATAAACCATGTTAAAAACACCCAACCCGTCACTTATCAAATCGAAGATTTGCATAAACAACCAATACTAGGAACTTTTTACAGTCATGAACTTCAAAAAACAAAGTGTCCTCATATATATCTTATAGAAAAAGTTTTAAAGAAAAAAGGAAACAAACTTTATGTTAAGTGGTTGGGTTTAAGTGACGAAGAAAATAGTTGGATCAATAAAAAAGAAATTGTATAAAGATATTCATCATTTAAGAGAAAGCTATGAAAGGAAGTGGACTTGTTAATAATCTAATCAATAAATTACCGTTCGAGTTACATTTACCTGGATATAACTACTGTGGACCTGGTACAAAACTGAAAAAGAGGCTATTGCGAGGCGATAAAGGAATAAATCAGTTAGACGAAGCTTGTATGCATCACGATATAGCATACTCTAATAACTCTGACTTATCGAATCGTCATAAAGCTGATTTAGAATTAACAAACATGGCTAATCAAAGGCTTCACTCAAAAGATGCTAGCAAAAGCGAAAAACTTGCATCATGGTTGGTAGGTAAGATGATGAAAGCTAAATTGAAACTTGGAGCAGGTTTGAAGAAAAAGAAATGCAAAACGTTGAAAAAAATCAAGAATAAGTTTAAAACAATGTTATCTAAAATTCGTTTAGAATTGAAGAAAGTTAAGCCTAGAGACACCAATAGCACCATTAATTATGCATATGCCGCAGCTAAGAAGTTTCTACCAAAGAACTGTAAAATTAATTTACCACGTGTAATACCCCTACCAAAAACGGGAGGTATTTTACCTTTAATACCAATATTTGCTGGTTTATCAGCGTTAGGAGCCCTAGCAGGCGGAGCAGCTGGCATAGCTAAATCAGTAAATGATTATAAATCTGCGCAACAAAACCTCAAGGAATCAGAACGTCACAACAAAACCATAGAGTCCATCGTTTTGGGAAAAGGCTTGTATATTAAACCGTATAAAAGAGGTGAAGGATTATTTATTCAACCGTCAAAAAACTAAACGCACGGCTACCTAAACATGCTCTTACCAACGTGGATATACTAGAGCATACAAGCGATATACCATATTTTAGAGGTGTTTATATGAAAGATCAACTGCCGGAAAGAGTGAAACCTATTGAATGTGGTATCGTTAATTTAGATAATACTGTTGGTGCAGGAACTCATTGGGTAGCCTATATAAAAATTCATAAATATATTGAATATTTTGATAGTTTCGGAAACCTAAAGCCTCCAAAAGAACTATTAAAATATTTAAGCAATAAAACTATTTATTACAATTATACAAATTATCAAAAATTTAACACAGTAAATTGTGGTCATTTGTGTGTGATGTATCTAAGAACTTTTTGGAATAAACATGTTATATAAGAGTGCGAAGTTTATTTTTTTGATCACTTACAAAATGAGTTTCACTCTCTCTATTACGGGTAATACATCCATTCTATCAACGAACTATTCCCCTGCTTTACAACTTGAGGGTGATTATGAATGTGCTCTGCTATATTTATCTACATTTAATTCTATACCGAATATAGACAGTAATAATAAATTTCACTATGGTTCCAACGAAGTTGTAACCATTCCAGAAGGAGCTTATGAACTTCAAGATATTAGCGACTATTTAAAGACTCAAGTCAAAGGTGCTACTATTAAATTATTTTGCAATAATAACACATTGAAAACATCCATTTACTGCAGTAAAGATATTCACTTTGAGAAAAATAATTCTATTGGAGTACTATTAGGATTTGGAAAAAAAACTTTAAAATCCAATGTTGTACACGAGTCACCGTTTCCAGTAAATATTTTATCTACTTCTGTTATCAGAGTAGAATGTAACATTGTAAGCGGTTCCTATATAAATGGTGAACCCAGCCACATTATTTATGAGTTTGCTCCCAATGTGCCGCCAGGTTATCGGTTAATAGAAATACCTAAGAACGCTATCTATTTCCCAGTCAATCAAACCATCATCAACTATATAAATATTAGGATACTGGATATAAATAACAATCTAGTTAATCTACGCGGCGAAGAAATACAGCTATATTTACATTTAAGAAAAAAATGATTAATTTTAATAAAACAGCGAATCTACATTTAAAAAAGATCAGTCCAAATCAGACAATCTGCAAAGAAACATCCCATAAAAGTAATAAAAAATTAACAATTGAAAACAAAAAATATCTCAAAATTATTGGACTACTAAAATGAATATTCTAGACATTGTAAGTAATCCTGTCTTCGACGAAGCTATTGGAGGAATCGAGTTTCACTCATACAAACCATACATAACTACTTTCAACAGAAATGATGAAATACGTATCCCTATCAATCAACAAGATCTATATATTTTGCCATCAGCTAGTACTTTGTACTTGGAAGGAAAAGTGAACGTTGTTAAAAAAGACTTAAAAGAAAAGGTAAATAATGTCCATTTCACCAACAACCCTTTGCTGTACCTTTTTCAAGATATCCGCTACGAGCTAAATGGAATAGAAATTGATAAAATAAAAAATGCTGGTATCACTACTACTATGAAATCTTTAATTTCCATGAATGAAAATGAATCGAAAATAGCTAAGGCTTGGGGTTGGGATATAAATGGCACGACCAATATTCATGGAGGTAGTTTTTCAGCTTCGATACCTCTAAACCATATCATGGGTTTCGCAGAAGATTATAAAAAAGTCATCATTAATTGCAAGCATGAGCTCATACTCTTGCGCAGCAATACCAATTTAAATGCATTAACACTAGGTAGTGGAGAAATAATAAATGACATCGTTATTCAAAAAATTCTTTGGCGTGTGCCACATGTAAAAGTTTCGGACAAAGAAAGAATAAACTTACTAAAAATTCTAGATAAAGATAGAGCTATTCCATTAGCATTTAGAAATTGGGATTTATATGAATATCCTCTATTACCACAAACATCTAAACACACGTGGTCAATTAAAACATCATCACAAATTGAAAAACCTAGATATGTTATCATTGGACTTCAAACAGATAGAAAAAATAATGGCTTAAGAGATATGTCACAATTCGATCACTGTGATTTAAGAAACGTTAAAGTGTATTTGAATTCGACCTACTTCCCTTACGAAAACTTAGATGTTAAGTTTAGCGAGGAAAAGTATGCGTTGCTATACGAGCAATATGTTAGATTCCAGCAGTCGTATTATGGACGCAGATCAGAACCGTTGTTGCCTCCTCTAGAATTTAAAATTAAAGCTCCCTTATTTGTGATTGACTGTTCAAGACAAAACGATAACTTAAAAATTGGACCCGTTATTAACGTACAAGTGGAACTCGAGTGTAATAAAGAATTACCAGATCATACTTCTGCCTATTGCCTCATTCTAAACGACTGCATCATTGAATACAAACCTCTAACCAATATCGTTAGAAAAATATCATGAAAAAAGATTTCTTAATTGTCGACGTTCAGGGATTCAAAGATATGAAAAATAAGTTTATTGTAAAGGAGTTTGCATTGGATACTTCAGAATTTAATCAAACATTTTTAATTAAACCTCCTTATCCATTTCAAAAACTATCTCTCGAAGAAAAACGACAAGTTCGTTGGTTAGAAAAAAATCGTGGTATTTATTGGAGTGAAGGTTATGTTGACTATCGAGAGTTTAAACGAATCATTAAACAATTTTTAGATGATAAATTTATTTATGTAAAAGGAGGTGAAAAAAAAGAATGGATTCAAGAATTATGTGAAAATTGTTCAGTGTTCGATCTAGGAAATAAAGACTGTCCTAATTTAAAAACCCTTCAAAGTGAATTTTCTGTAATAGATAAAAGTTTTAATTGCTTGTTTCATAAAAAAGAGTGTGCTCTCAAAAATGTGATATGTTTGAAAAAATGGTGTTCAAAATATTATAGCATTACGTGTACCATGTAATTTTTTCAAGATTTTTGATTTTGTCTGTACGATTATAATATGCAATAAATATGACTTAATTTTAATTTAACATTTTTTATTTTATTAACCTTATTGGCATCCTACTTACCTACCTTAGACCTACCTACATGAATTGTGAAATTAAACAAAGTATTAAGTGAAAGTACTATTTTATTTAATTATTATTAACTCATTTATTTCAGATAAAATTGATAATCCATAAAACAATTAATATCTAATTATAATAAAATCTTAACTAAAACAAAGTCAAAAATTAAATTATACAATACAATTACATAGGTACCTAAACTTAAACAAATAGAACACATAATTAATTTATTACAAACCTAACTTAAAACTATAAATAAGTATCTTAAAAGTAATGGCTATAGCTCTCACATAATACCTTAGATACCTTATGAATAAGACCTTCAGTATCTGACAGAATAGGATCATTTATGTCCTTCGCTACATACTGGGCTCGTAGCACCACATTCGAGTCACTCTCACTTTCCAGATCACTGTTCTCACTTGATGTACTCGTATCACTTATGTCCAATACCTTTATTTTAATCATTCTCACACCTTTATTTGTTTCTCTTTTCATTACAAACGATTTTCCACGCAGTTTATTATTCTTTTTCGCATTTTCTCGCTTCAATTTCAATTTCGCCGATGGTCCCTGACGTTTAGTCGCTGACAACTTTTGTAGTTTTCCCAGCTCTGGATATGCTTCATCAAATCCCTCGCAAGTTGCTCCCAGGGGCTCTTGCGCGAATTGAGAAAAGTAAATAGTTTCATCGGACATTATCTGAAAACAAAATTTAAAAGTTATGTGGTTAAATGTAAAAAAGGGTAGGATTTATGTAGTACTTACAAAAATAAGAGTTATTACATATTTTACTTCATCAGCCTATACTAGTCCACTGCTGGACATAGGCCTACCCAAAAATACATATTTTAATATTATAAACATATTTTACTTACCACAACAAAATTAATACAGGTCCTTTCTCGAGTGTGACAAAGATTGGAATAAAATATTTTTCCAATGAATTTAAATATTTCTACCTAAATTACACAGCACTTTCCATAGTACACCGCTAATACGTAAATGTAACTCGACTCCCTTTTAGCTACCGACACGTGTTCTACTCAGGAAACTTGTCCTAACTTGTCATAACTAAGGTAGGTACCTAAATTATGAAGCTATGTATGTTATTATTACCCATGTATTTCAAAAATGAAATTATCTAACTATCGAACAAAATAGGGGTATCTAACTAGGTTTTAACTAAGGTGTTAGGTGTGTCAATAAAACAAGTAATTTTAAGTTCATATTGTTTTTATTTAAATTTTATTATAAAACGTAAAGAAGGTAGTAACTTAATTAATTTTTAACTCATTATTAGACCAAAACATTATGAAATAAACTTAAAATCTAAAAACGTAACTTCAATGCTTAAATAATATTATGAGAGGGAGCTGTTTAGATATGGGTACCTCTCTACTTTTTATTACTATGTTATACAAAAATCTATATCTATACATATATAAATCATAAAAGAGTATTGTAGTGACCCCAAGAAAGAGTAGATTTTTTATCTTTCAATATTATGCGTTTATCATCATTTGAAGATAAGGTGACCTTGTTTAATTCTTGAGTAAAAATTTGATGTTTGATAGATCTAAACAAAATGTTTTTCTTTGATTCAATTGCACCACTCAGAAAAACCTGCTCGTAATTTTTAAATTTCATCTTTTTGATAACATTTTTTTTTATTCCCTTTGCTTTTTTAAGTTCCTCGTCCTGTGTTTTAATACAGTATAATTTTGATTTAAGTCCGACAAACTCAGTTATTAATTTTCCACCTAACTCATCTTTAAATAGCCCAGGAACCTTTTTGTTACCAAGGGGTATGCCGAAATAGTTATTTTCTGAATAATTACTAGTATCGTAATATGACAAAAAATTACGTTTCAAGTCGCTGTATACATCTTCAGTTTGAATAGAATACAAAAAACTGTCAGTGTCTGTATAGCATAAATTTAAAGCATTACCGTAAAAGGGTTTCATTATAGAATAATGAAAATCATACATATGGCTTTTTGAAATTTCTAATACCGTAAATCCTATGTAAATGGGCTTGTCGAGTAATATTGTTTCTGGTTTCATTTGGATGGCAACGAAATTTTCTGTGAAAATAGTTGAACTTTGGTAATTTGGTCGTGCTATTAACTGCTCTGCAGTATAAATCTTTTTAGTATTATTTTTCGTATCATTCCATTGATTAACCAATTTAACATCGAGTCTCTTTTGACTATCCTCTAACGTTTTCCCAAAAATACTATTGTTAAGTAACTTAAAAAAGTCTTGTTCAAACACAGATTTTGCTTTTGTTCGAAGTTTTGTATTTAAATCAATATACTTTTTTAAATAAGGACTCTGCTTAAACTTGATTACTCTATGAATTTTTTTTAGTAATAACCCATGTTTCAAACAAGTTTTGAGATGTACGTAATGAATAACATATTCGAATTTATCGTACAAATTGGGAATCAGTTTTTCATTCTGTGAACCCGCCGGTCTAAATTTTTGCGGGCAAAATGGTATATCATTGTGTAAATCATGCAAATATTCAGGGTATTCCAAATCTACCTCTAATATATATCCATATTCAGAATCATTTGGTACATTTGTAATATCAAGCACAGCTAGTTCTGTTTTCGATAATAGTTCAAAATCTGAACATGGCATGTAGGCACACATTGCATAACCATATAAATTGTTACAATCTATATACATTAAATAATTATTCGGCGCAGATTTGTTGTAATTGGACAAATATTTGTTGTTAGCACTCGCGTATCTGGTAGAGCATAAGCAAACTCCTCCTCTAATCCCTTTTTGAATCATTCTTATTATTTCCAAGTCATTAATAAGTTCTAACTTAACACCAGTTTTAAGCAACATTGCATCAAAACTCAAACTAGGAGCAGTTAAATAAAATGCGGGGTCTAAGCGATAGTTAACTTTACAAGTCTGTCGGAAATTTTCAAAAATGTCAGCTAGCAGCAGAACATCTGATTTAAGGTAAAGATCGGTGTATTCACCTAACGTTTTTATTTTAAAAGTATTCCAAACACATTTAGCATGCTCGTAATCGGCTACAGATATAGTTTCACCACATAAAGTATTAAAAAAACAGTTAGCTGGAGGTAACACCTCTTCATCGTAAGAACTCCAACTGCACATATGTTCATACGGATAAACCCCTTTACGTTTTAATAATTTTGAATGTTTTTCTTGAGGGAAAAATCGTGACAAATGAACAAAACCATTTTCATTCAAATTACTCACTAATTTTTCTAAGCTACTTCCCAAAAATTTAAAGGAATCCACAAACCGAACAGGCACATGTCTTTTTTTACCTGTATTAAAGTACTTAGTAAACGAAATATAGTTTTCTTTAGTTTTAGCAATCACTTTTAATGAACCCGACATTTCTCCAAGTTCACGTATGAACAAATGAGAATCATATCCAGACAAATTATGAAAAAAGACAGGTATAAACTTCGGTAGCTGAAAACGAATGTTACAATGAGCATGAGCGGCTCCGCGGTACTTTCCTGTTAAGTGACAGTGATCTCTAACCTTATCATCAAATAATAAGTTGTTACAAAGGAAACAATATTTAGATTTTGAGTGTTTGTCTGCATCTCTGTCCGTAAATATCATCGGAACAATTTCTTCAAGGACATTGTGTATATTAGTTATGTCTTCTTGGAGAAAAGTTAAAAATTTACTGACGCAATCGTTCCCCCGGTATGAAACGTATTTGTTAAGTGAGTTGTCGTATGAACACACGATATAATATGCGAATGCTGCGGGTATATGTTTGTTTAAAGTCCTAGTTTTACTAGAACTTGTATCATCGTGACATGTATTCAGCTCTAACAAAGATTCAAAGTCAGCGTAAATAACAAAAGGCACATCTTGCATCCGTTCATAATGATTGAATTCTGTGAGACTTCCTTTTTCGGGTAAAATGGTGGCGACACCGCCGCATACATGATTACTTAGTTGGATCTCGTTTTTAAAGAAAATCATACATTCATCACATAAATAGATTTTACCGTGGTGTTTAGTAAGTTGTGATCTAAGTAATTTACTCAAATCCTTAATCAAACAATAATGATTTCGACTATGCTTCTCTAAAAATAGCAAATTAATGTGATGTTTTCTTTTACAAACCGATTTGTAAAGAGGACCAACAATGTTATTATTTTTTAATCCATAGACGTTTACACTAATTTCTTTATTATTTTTTTCGAAAATTTTTATGTCAGAGAATCCTACAGGAAACGTCATATTTTTGGTATTCAATACGTTATCAAAGTGTGGGTATGAAGACGTTTTATTAATGTTATGTTTAGCAGGAAACAAGGCTGCCATAATTGACCATAAGAAACAGAAATTATCTTTATTATTTATATTGATACAGGCTCGTTTAGTCATCAGACATCGTGGAAGAGGTATAAAACTGGATGCTCTTAATGGGTTATACTTATTAATATTAACCTCTAAGTATAAGTTTTCAACAAAACTCCACCCACTGTCTTTTTGCTGAAATTCATCAATTTTTGTGCAAATGTTTTGAATAGACTGAGCGTACGTTTCTTTAAAATCTGAATTTTTGTAAAAAATAATGTTTTTGGTTGCGAACGACTTTGTTTCAATTGTATCATTTTTTGGTAAAGAAAACTTAGCAAAAAATTCAAAATTAACTTTGATTGTGTTGAATACGCCCTGCCTGGCGTTGATCAGGGCTTGCACGGGCTTGCGTAGCTGATGCAGGAAAAGCGCGGGCGGCGCAACCTCCGCAGCTTCCGCATGGTTGCGTCTCGCCTCTGGCGTCGCTCTTACTCTATACGATGCTATCCTACTACGAAATGCGTTGCATATCTTTTCTATACCTTCACTGATTTCTAAAGCACTATTATTTTTATGAGTAGTACTCTTTAGATGAGCTGAGAAGCCATTACTTTTTACTTCTGTATCACAAATAGAACAAAATATTTTATTTTTTGACATTATAATGTTTTATCAAGAAGTGTGTAACAATTCCCAGGTAACAAGGGTTAAAATATTGTAATAATGTTCGAAAAAATACTATTTGGTTAGTATGTAAAAGACGTAAGTACATACATACCCACTAAACAGCTCTCTTCAAATAAAAATTACTGTTTAAAAAAAATAAGTAGTCAATTATTTCGTTGCATAAAAAAATTTAGAAGAAGTTAGTCCTGAATAAGCTATGTTCTTTCATTCAAAAATTATTGATAAAAATTTTCGATAAAAGGAAATTAATTTATTTAGATTTTTTATCTGCAAAAAAAGTTCCTTCTCCACTGAAGGAACCTTTAATTTGTTTTACAAATTTTTTCATGCAACGAGCTGCTTCATCGTCATCATTGCAGCAATATTTAATGTTTACGGACGCCTTCTCCCAACGATCCTTAGGGTTAACGTTTAGAATGTCTTTCGTATTATATATTTTAACCTCCAAGAACAGGTCACCATCGAGCTGTGCGGTGCGGCGCAGCACCCCGCCGGCAACGCGTCGCGTGCACGAAGACACAGGAGGTGCAGCGTTCTTCTGCGCCCTGCGAGCGCACTCCGCGTCAGACTCGCTGGCCGAGCCTCCGTCGTCGTCCTCACCAAACCATCCAAGCACGTCCTTAGAGCCGCCTCCGGAGCTCTTAGCTTTCTTAGGCTGGGTGCGCTTAACTTTAGGTTTAGAAAGCTTCTTCTTCGCACTGGACCTGAAATTTAAAATAAAATTGTGATTAAATAAATATTTTGAGAGTTTTTACTAACCTACTAACCATGTTTTCAACTACTAGCTACCATAATAAATTTGGTAAAAATAAAAACTATTTCAAGTACCTACTTATGTAATATTCACCTTAAATCGACTTCGTCTTCGGAGTCACTACGCGCTCTACGCACCTTCGTCTTTGTTTGCTTTGAAGTATTCCTTGCGCTGAAATATTAAAAATACTAATAAATAACAAATAATAATAAAATAAAGACACAATTAATTAAATATAAAAAATACAAGATTCTCGAGAAAAAAATAATTCAGTACCTTTACATGTACCTATACTGTATGTAAATAAAATAATACTTAATAATAATGATCTTTAAATAAGTACGTACGTACCTATTATTTGAAGGTGCTTCGACCTCGGTCTCGGAATCGTTATGCAAGTTTTCTCGCCGGGCCTTCTTATGTTTTAAGTCGTTCAAGTATTCGGAGTCGGACCTAAAACAATAGTTACAAATAACACATAAGTAACTAAAAGAGAGGTACAATTTCGTTACAGACACACCATTGCTTCGCTTACGTTAAGTTAAAACAGTTAATTTATTTAAAAACTTACGAACATTTTTCCTTTGCAGTCAATTTTAATCTTGAAGAAATAGCGCCAAAGCCTTAGGAGTGAGCCTATCACTGTATGGATCGCTAGGGCAGGCGGCGGCGCGGCGGTCAGGTCGCGGTGCGGGTGGAGGGGAAGTCGTCAGAGGTTATTTGAACTGCACTCGCGGGCACAATAATCAAATGAATACAATTATACCTCGATCCGATCATTTTATACGATGCAGGTGTGCTAAACATTTTTACAAAGGTAGTTATAGGTAAAAGTATTTTAGGTAAAAATGATTCTTATTAAGTTAGAAATATAATCTAATTACATTTGAACATATATTCCTACATATTGGACATTTATTATTGCTGATGGATAAGGCGCATTTTGCACAACATGCACAATGACCGCACGGTAGGAAACAGATATTTAATTCTTCAACAAGACAAATTTTGCAAATTGGTGAAGTCACTGCTTTATTCGTTCCTATTTGTCTTTGATTCGATATTATTGGTACACTTTGTTCTTTATGAACATCGTTTAAAATACTTTGCACATAGTGTTCTCCTTTAACCAATAGAACGTATGGGCAGGTTGAATACCAGCGTGCATGTTCCTCCCATGGTATATCGTCAGGGCACCAGTCCTTCAAGCCTCCGTTACAGAAATAACAAATAACTTTATCACTTTCGCCTGTATAAAAAAATCCAGCATCTGCTAAATCAATTGGTCGAGGACTTAACTCTGGTGACCAGGTATCGAAACTTTTTTCACGCGTTACTTTAATGCAATAGCGAGGATGTTTAGGATTTAACGAGAACATTATTTTAAATGTTGCTTAAATGATACGTTTAGAACAGATTACAGACACTATCTGAACATATTGTACCTACATTCATTTTATAAAAGGTTTAAAACCCCTGCTATCATCACATTATCCTGAGTCAACAATATTTTCTACTGGTATGTTTCCGATGACACTAATTTAAATAAATAAAAATGAATCGCTGAAATCCATGTGCATTACTTCAAAACGACTGCACAAACTTGGATGATTTTTTGTTGTGTTGTCGTCGTCAGAACAAGGTTACGTTAGTTTAGTTTTATTTAAATCATACTGAAAAGTTTGATGTACACCACCCGTACGAAGTAGGGCACACAGCTAGTTACGAATTTACCAAAATAGGTAAATTAGGTTTTCTTTGCAAGTAAATATAAGTTAGGTACTACGTAGTTCCCTTCCTAACCTATGTTATTATTATATACTAAATATATGATTATTCAAATAAAACCAAAATTGATATTCCAGTAGATTTGTAAGTTTCTAGATTACGCACGTTTTTATAATGGAATGAAATTACCTTTATATGTAATATAAAAATCTAATCTAAAAAGCGCATACAAATAACGTTTTTGAGTTGATGAGAACTAACCTAAATCGGCACATAAAACAAGTATATCATATTTATTTTGCTAATTAATTGTATTAATTTAGGTACAATATAACATGATATTGTAGTATCAAATTCTTCTTTAACCGTTGAATAAATACCGCCTTCCAAGTAAATGATCATTATATTTGTATACTTACGTAAAGAAGTATTCACACTTAACAAGAAGTGTAGGTATTATTCTTCGAATGAAGGCTAAGTTTACTAATAAGAAGTAAATGACAATTTCAATGAAAAAAATCTTGGTTTGTAAATAGTTCTGATTTTATAATATTTTAAATTACCTTTCCATAATATGGTACCTGGATGTATTCTTTTAATCCTGTTTTTATTGGGTAATGCTCATTTGCGAACATCCAATACCTTAGCAAGTGAGAATAAACCTTTATTATTTTCGAGGGTGACCATAAGTTTTTGGTGGAGGGAATTTAATTTTAAACTTCAATCCTTCAGTAGTGAGACAACAGAAAATCGAAACGTTATTAAATGTATATATGTGTTTAAAATTATTATTCACCTAGGTCAATATGGTTAAGAAAAAAGTAGGTACTTATTCAATGAATACAAAAATAAATACATGATATACCTTGTAGATCCTGACTATGTGAAAGCATAACGTGACTTACTGCCTTCCAATAATTACCTTGTCAGTAGGTAGGTACTTTACGATACAATTCCTAAATCATGGTTGTATTAATGAAGAACACGTGTGCACCGTCAGCACTGCAATGGCGGGCCTTTATGTTAGGTAAGTTTTACGGAAATAACAAGATGTACAGTCAACGATACAAAATAGCTGAACACCATCAATCATATTAAATCGTGATTTAGGTTATTCGCCGGTTTATAAACGAGTCTTTAATCCAAAACAGTCACAAAGGTCAACATCAAAACTACTTTAGGTACCGATCACCGAAGTTAAGCAACGTCGTCGGGCGCGGTCAGTACTTACTTACCGAGTCGTATTGGCTTTTCGCTTGTTAACTAACCCAATTTTTTCAAATCTAATTGATGTTACGGAACCCTCAGTGTCAACTCAGTCGACTAATTTTATTTTATATAATAGCTCTAGAGTTTTTCATGTAACGTAGATACGTTGAAATAGAATGTGTTGAAAATAAATAATAAATTATGTTTGTACTTATATGTTTTTGGAAGAGACTGTACGTACTCTATGTACGGCAGTGGTAGATTCTCATAGCGTCACTTCGTTTTTTGTTCAATTCACCGCTACCAACGAATTGTTCAACACCTGCCTGCAGTGTTCATTTTATCGTAAATAATTTGGCTTTGGTTTGTCTTGTGAGGGAATACTCTAGGTGTTGATTCTAATTCAGCACGAGCAAACGGCCTAGGGTTAATCAAATTCTCTGAGCAATGATCAAAAATAACCAAAAAAGAGTGGTCAAATGATATGATAATCTTTTACACTGTTTGTCTGAAGTTGAACATGATTTGGTTAAAGTGAATGATTTTGATGCATGGATTAAATATCTGGTCTATCCGAGGTATGTTAATGTACGCATTTCAAAATAGAGGCAATAAGAGCGCTCGCTCGTTGGGTAAGTTTTATCATATTTTCAATTTGACTTGGGTTAGTCTTGTGAGAGGATACTCTAGGTGTCGATACTGATTCGGCACGAGCAACCGGCCTAGGGTCAAATACATTCTCTGAGCAAACGGCCACAATGACTTATAATAATCTAAAAGTGTTGTCAAATGATATGATAATTTTTACACACACCTATCGCTAAACATGATTTTAAAACTGAATGAACTGAGTGTCTTGTGAGAGAATACTCTAGGTGTCGATACTGATTCGGCACGAGCAACCGGCCTAGGGTCAAACACATTCTCTGAGCAAACGGCCACAAAGACTTATAATAATATATATAATAATTCAAAAGTAATATGGGCGCTCGCTCGATGTATTAGATTTATCATACATTATTTGACTTGGGTTAGTCTTGTGAGAGAATACCTACTCTAGGTGTTGATATTGATTCGGCATGAGTAGAGTCACACACATTCTCTGAGCAATCGGCCACAATGACTTAAAATAACCGAAAAAGTGGGTTAAATGATAATCTTTTACAAAATGAAACAAAAACAATGAGTAAAACTAGTGATAGGTTTATCATAAATAATTTGACTTTTAAGTGTTGTGAGAGAATTCTCTAGGTTTCTAAACTAATTCGTCACGAGCAAGCGATCTAGAGAAAAACACATTCTCAGAATCACAATTACTTAAAAACATTGCAGTCAAATGATAAGATAATCTTAGTCACACATTAGAATTGTAAAAGTCGTCTCAAAACCAATTGGGCATTCTAAATACAAAAGAAGTTATTGGGAAGTCTAACATCCTTTTTGTTCCCCAAAACCGATTGGGCATTCTAAATCCCTCGTATTTTGTCGACTGAAAGGAGACAAGGGATTTAGAATGCCCAATCGGTTTTGGGGAGCAAAAAAGGATGTTAGACTTCCCAATAACTACCTACTTATATATGTCGCAGATCGCTGCATTTATAGGCCTCAATTCTATCTCACACTAGACTAGCGAGCCTTCGTTGTGATACCATGAATTTGATAGTCAAGAAGAGAAATGATAATTTTAACTTCTTAATTATGTATTCAGTCTCTTTGCTCTATCGGCGGTGAGTCCAAAGAAGCTTTGATTCAAGGTTGATGGAAAAATGACAAAAAAAAGAAAGGAATTGCTTTGGTTGCAATCACGTTGCAATATGACAGTGAACATCTCTTGGATTTTCTAAGTTATTATTCTGAGTTAAATCGCATGATTATCTACCTAGTATCATACATTTTTCACTGTAATTTTAAACTTTAATTTATTAAGATAATTGTTAGTTGCCTTAGGCGGCGTCCTAATTGGGAGCGATCGTACGATGGCGCGATGCGTTCTTCATCTCACGATCAAAGTGGTCGTGCGATGACCTAATAGGTGTCCTAATAGATCGCGCGATGTCCATCGTGTGATGCCGTCAACGACGATGACGCCCCTCGTGCGTCAGCGCATCGCGTAGGTAACCAATTTATTAGGACACTCAAAAGAGATCTGTTACTTTGATTGCATGATCGCACGATCAAAGGCATCGTACGATCATTATTAAGCATTTTATGTGATCGCACGATTACTTGCGAGGTTCAAATAGGACACTCTGATGAAATCTGTATCTTTGAACTCATCGCACGAGGAGAACGCATCGTGTCATCGTACGATCGCTCCCAATTAGGACAACGCCTGCTTGTGCATGCTGGAAGCCCTATATGTAAGGGAACACATAGTTTAGTTCAATTTCTTTTGATGTTTTTTTTTTGTATTGTGATTCTTTTGTTGGGTTTCCAAAATAAATAAATAAAAATAAAAATGAAATCGTAGCTATCGCTTTGTTATTGCATATGGTCGGGTACTGCATTCGTACAGATTAGTGTACCGGATAACCCCTTGAGTGCTTTCCTGACAAAACCACTTTGATGCTCGGTGATCCGGTTTTATGGTGGTGATCATGAAGATGATCCTGTTTTCCTTCTAACTTCGAGATATAACTAAATAGTATAAACATAAGGTTATGCAACTTACCCACTGAAAAAAAAACAAAGCATGTGTTATGGATAGTTACTAGATAACTGATATACCTACCTATATTTATCAAACAAACAGATATTTTATCATTAAATTTAATATATTTTGGTATGTGTGAACCTACCTACTTAAGCATTTATAAATGCGAAAAGTAAACAATATCCAATAATAACATCCAATATCTTTTTATATTGGTATGTATTTTTTTTATTTATAAATCTAACTCCGTATTATTTTTTTCTTTCTTTAAGTAACCTAACAAAAAAAAAATATTGCACAAAGTCGTTTTCTCTGTCCCTATGTTCCTATGTATGCTTAAATCTTTCAAACTCCACAACGGATTTTGTTTTTTTTTAATAGATTCAAGAGGAAGGTTTATACGTATAATAAAACCGTACGAAGCCGGGGCGGGTCGCTAGTCATCAATAAATACAAAAAACGATTACCGCAACGTACCTATATAAAAACATATCTACATAGAATTTGGTTTCCTATCTATCTTCCTTATTCGGAGCGTGGAAAACGGATACATAAAAACAGACCGATGTAAATTTATTTTTCTTAAAAAATGTAGTTGTTTTTACAAATTATAATGTAGTAGGTACTTACATGATACATTTTTCCCGTTCAAGAATTTGTAGTCTAAGTGAAATTGAATACAGTTTTCTAGCTCCATTTCGCAGATATTAGTAAAATTTCTAATGTAATACTTTGGCCATTTAAAATGATAATAAAAAATATTACTAACAACTGGTTCTCTGTACCACTGAATCGCACATATGCTTCCATAGCTGAAAAATAAACAAATTTAGCTTATTAGGGAGCATAACATTTGACTACCTCAGTGGCACAGCGGTTGCGGGTTCGATTCCCGCCTCGGAACAAATTTGTGTACGATCTGCAGAACTTTGTTCCGTTGGTCTGGGTGTTTTCTATGTATAATAAAAAATATCTATCTATCTATGTAGTATATTGTATCAAGTATATCAGTCATCTAGACATAGGGCTGCCAGACCGCTGGGGTTTCCGGGATTGTCCCGGAATTTTGCTTCTTGTCCCGTGTCCAGTAATTAGGCCTAATTGTCCCGGATTTCGAAAATCCTACTAGAAATGTATATTTTTGGGGCAAGCGGACCTGAAGCCCCAGCTCATAAAACCTTTTTTTAGCTGTAACTGTACAGGACGATCTAGCAACCCTACATCTAGTACCCATAGGTAACACAAGCTCTGCTTAGCTTGAGGCTAGATGATGCTGTGTGGATTGTCCAGCATTATTTAAATTTACTTATTGGCATAAATCTTAAATAATTGGCCAGCCAGAAAAATCTGCCAGAAAAATTTATAAATAGTAAAAAATGCCCGTTTAACGTGCAGAATCGTGTAGGCTAATATCGTGACCTTGAGCGCGTTCGGAGCCGAAGTTTCCCTTCTACTCTGTTTTTATCTATTCTATGGCTCTACCTTCTTACGTGCGTAGTTATGTACCTATAGCACTAATAATAATAATAAAGCCTTTTTATTTCCATAAATTGGATAGACTTGGATAGACGAAATAAACAAAACGGCTGGCTTAGACTGGCTAGTTAAAGCACTAAAAAAAAGGCTAAAGGCTCTAAAATTTACAAAATTAATTATGAATTGATTAATGACACTTAATTTATACAAAAAGATTAAATTTAAATAGAATATAGATATAGATATTTAATAATGTATATTATTAAGGACCTCTCATCGAGTGAAGGCCTCCCCCATTTTACTCCATGCTTTTCTGTCTTGTGCTTTAACTAGCCAGTCTAAGCCAGCCGTTTTGTTTATTTCGTCTATCCACCTCTCTTTTGGTCTGCCTCTGGTTCTTTTGTTTTGTGGTTCTGTCCATGTTGTTATTTCTTAATCCATTTGTTATTTTCCATGCGTGCGATATGGCCAGCCCATTTCCATTTCAATTTTTTGCAGTGTTTTAAAGCATCGATGATCTTTGTGTTTTGTCTTATAACTGTTCCTATTTCTTTTTCTGTCCCTTCTATATTCAGTATACTCCTTTCCATCGCTCTTTGGCATACGTGTATTTTATTTTTTGTGTATTTATTATAAATCCAAGTTTGGCAGCCATAAGAAAGATAGGGTAGAATACATGAATCTAGTATTTTCTTTTTGAGATTTAATGGAAGTTTAGATTTGAGAACTTCTTTGTTACTCCTGTTCCATGATAATGCTATTTCGTCGATCGATTTCGTTAGTGTTTCGAGATTTCTTATAGTATGCTGTTTGTTATTATTTTCGTTTTTGTTGTGTTGAGTTTTAAGCCAATTTGGCGATTTATTGTATCTAGTTCATTTATCATTTTCTCTAGTTGTTTTGGTGTTTTTGAGAAGAAAACTATGTCATCGGCGAACCTCAGATTGCTAAGAAATTCGTCTTTGACATTGATGCCTCTTGACTCCCATCTTAAGTTCTTCATTATGCTTTCTAGTATTGTTATGAAAATTCTTGGTGAAAGCGGGTCTCCCTGTCTAACGCCTCTACATATATTTGTTTCAGCGCCTTTTGATTCCATTTTAACTCTACTTACACTTTTGTGGTATATGTCTTTAATAAGTTCGATTACTTCACCTGGTACGTTGCAGTCTTCTAGAGCTTTCCACATGCTGTTGTGGGAAATTGAATCATCATCATCATCATCATCAACCTATATTAGTCCACTGCTGGACATAGGCCTCCCCCAATGAGCGCCATTGCGCCCTGTCTTCAGCTTGACGCATCCAGCATCTGCCAGCAGTCTTTCGCAGATCGTCATCCCACCTGGCCGGAGGGCGTCCTACGCTACGTTTACCGAGTCGCGGTCTCCACTCAAGAACACGTTTACCCCAACGGTTGTCGGTTCTTCGCGAGATATGGCCGGCCCATTGCCACTTCAGCTTGCTAATTCTTTGAGCTATGTCGATAACTTTGGTTCTCTGTCGGATGTATTCGTTACGAATTCTATCCTTCAGAGAGACTCCGAGCATAGCTCTTTCCATAGCTCGCTGGGCGACTTTGAACTGGTGGACCAGCCCTACCGTGAGTGTCCACGTCTCTGCTCCGTAGGTCATTACGGGTAGGACGCACTGATTGAAAATTTTCGTTTTCAAACATTGCGGTATGGATGAAGAGAAGACTTGACGTAGTTTCCCAAATGCTGCCCAGCCTAGCTGGATCCTCCTCTTGGCCTCCTTCTCAAAATTGTTTTTACCTAGCTGTACAATCTGCCCAAGGTAAGTATACTCGGAAACAATTTCAAGAAGGTGGCCATCAACGACTATCGGTCCCGGAACAATGTGGCCATTGATCATGACTTTGGTTTTATCCAAATTCATGCCAAGACCGATACATCGCGAGGCTGAAGCTAGGCCGTCCAGCATGTGGGTCAGCTCCTCTAGCGACTCCGCCATTACGACTATGTCATCAGCGAATCGAAGGTGTGAGATGTAATCGCCGTTTATGTTAATGCCCTTACCTTTCCAGTCCAGCGTCTTAAACATATCTTCCAATGCGCTCGTGAACAGTTTCGGGGATATGACATCCCCCTGTCTCACACCTCTGCGCAATTGGATAGGTTTAGACTGCTGGTCCTGTACTTGGACACTCATAGTGGCAGCTTCATAGAGACACCTCAGCACTTCGATGTAACGATAGTCTACTTGGCATCGCTGTAAGGATTCCAGAACAGCCCAGGTTTCAACGGAGTCAAAGGCTTTCTCATAGTCCACAAAAGCGAGACACAGGGGCTGATTATACTCTTCGGACTTCTGTATAATCTGCCTCACTGTGTGTATGTGGTCTATGGTGCCATATCCTCCGCGGAACCCGGCCTGTTCCGGTGGCTGGAACTCGTCAAGTCTCCTGGCGAGACGATTCGTGATCACTCGTGAGAACAGCTTATAGATGTGGCTCAGGAGTGTGATGGGTCTGTAATTTTTAAGGAGAGTTTTATCACCCTTCTTAAAAAAGAGCACCACCAAACTCCTGCTCCACATCTTAGGAGTTCTCCCACTGTGGAGGACGGTATTGAAGAGGTGTTGTAGCTCCTGTATAACGGAGGCTCCTCCTGCCTTCAGAAGCTCTGAAGTTATACCGTCCTCACCGGGGGCTTTTCCATTTTTAAGCTGCCTCAAAGCTAACACGATTTCGTCTTGACTGATGTCTGGCAGTTCGTCGGTGTAGTGGCGTGTCAGGGTGGCTCTAGAATCAAGGTCGTCTCGTCGGGAACGAGGGGCATGTGCAGTGTACAGACGGCCATAAAAATCCTCTATCTCGGCTGAAATCTCCGGTTTCGACAGTACGGTCCTCCCATCGTGCGTTTTAAGCTTCGTCAGGTGGCTCCTGCCAAGCTGCTGAGTGAATACTTTGGACCCTCGGTTTCGCTCTATCGCCTCTTCAATGAGGCGTGTGTTGGAGCTCCGAAGGTCGCGCCGTACCATCTTCGCAATTCGCTTGTTCAGGTCTAACCTCTCTGCCGAAGAAACTTGGGTGGTTTCCCGTCTTCTTGTCATCAGATCCAGAGTCTCATCCGAGAGTTTGGACTTCTTGCCAGTTCGCTGTTTTTTGCAGAACTTGATGCCCTCATCCCTCAACGTTTCGACCAGATTGTGTAGGCTCTCGTCAGCGTCATCAGTGGGTTCCAAGGCAACAAATCTGTTTCCGAGTAGCTGCTCGAACTTCTCGGTGCCCGCCATGATTTGGATTGGATTTGGTCGGAGCGTGGACTTCATCAGACGGTGTCTTTCAAGCTTCAAGTTGATATTCAGAGTGCCTCGGAGCATTCGGTGATCAGATCCGGTATTGAACCTGTTGATCACTGAGACATCTCTGAATATGTGCTTGCTATCCGTCATGATGAAGTCGATCTCATTTTTAGTCACAGTGTCGGGGCTTTGCCACGTCCACTTCCTTTGAGGCTGTTTCTTAAAGAAGGAGTTCATTAAGAACAGTCCCTCTTTCTCAAGGAAGTTGACAAGCATTTGCCCCCTGTGATTCCTGATTCCATAACCATGCGGGCCTATTCGGGATTCATTGCCAGTCTGGATTCCCACCTTGCCGTTAAAGTCCCCCATAACAACGTTGAAGTGAGCCTTAGTGGTGTTGTGTAAGGCTTTGGATATGTCTTCGTACATATCCTCCACTTCATCATCCGAGTGTGCCGAGGTCGGTGCGTAGACCTGAATTACCTTCATGCTATACCGCTTGGAAAGCCGAAGGATCAGGTACGCTACCCTGGTCGACACACTGGAGATTTCTTGAACGTTGCTAGAGAGGGCCTTATTGACGAGGAAACCTACTCCACCCTGGGATGTTTTATCACCCTCACGAAAGTAGAGAAGATGGCCTGAGTCTAGGGTTACGGTGTCCTCCCCCTCTCTACGGACTTCACATAACCCGAGAACATGCCATTTAATGTTCTCTAACTCCACTTCCAACTGCGCTAGATGATGGTCAAGCCTCAGAGTGCGTCCGTTAAACGTAGCCAGGGTCATTTTAGTAAGCGTGTGGTAGCCTGAATACCGGTGATTCTTAGCACCCCCTGCCCCGCCGTTACCATGACCGCTACCATGGCCAGGAATAGCGAGGCGGCCGGGAACTAGGGGCCGTTTTTTGGCTTTGCTTATCATTAAGGGGTAATGCCCATAATCCCCACGCTGGGCATGCGGGTTGGGGATCGCAGTTTGATGGTGGGGTTGTTCTAGAGGGGTGCTGCTGCCCACCCCCCGGTATATCCCTTAGTCGCCTCTTACGACACCCACGGGAAGAGTTGGGGTAATTGAATAGGAAGCTTTAAAATAGTCGATAAAAGCCAGGTAGAGCGGCCTCTTATGTTCTTCACACTTTTCTATGATCAGATCTAAAGTGTGGATGTGTTCTGTAGTTAAATATTTTTTCCTGAAACCAGCTTGTTCTGGTGGTTGGTACTTTACAGTGTAGGCAGTATGACGCTCTTCCAGGCAAGAAACGAACAACTGGTAGATGTTTGATTATAGGCTTATAGGTCTATAGTTGGCTATGTCCGCTGGGTTTCCTTTTTTGTAGAGTAGGATTCGGTAATTTCTTGGTGTCTAGAATCATGTTGAATAGACCTGTTAAAGATGGTGCGAGTAGAAACCTGCCTGTTTTTAATGCCTCACTGGGGATACCATCTGGTCTAGTGCATTTATCCGTAATTAGGCTCTCCATTGTTTTCATGATTTCTTCAGTGGAAAATCTTACTAGGGTGGTAGAGTTGGGATTACTAGTTGGATGTGTTTGATATGATTCTCTCGCGGCGTAAAGATTTCTGTAAAATGTTGTAGCTGTTTCTATTATTTTTGATCTTGAGTAAGTCTTCGTATTGGTAGAGCTTACTGTGAGACAGGGGATCCATTGTTTGGTTATACATTTAAAGCGTTCTATAACCTTTTTTAAGCTCCCTGACGATGATAAATGTTTCTCTATTACTTTTAACTTATGTTCGTCGAGTTCTTTCTTTATAAGTTTGTATATATTTTTATATAAAATACAACGTTCTTCTCTTTCGTCTTTCGTTATATTTTTCTTAATAGTCAGGTATTTTCTTCTTACTATTAGATTTTTTATGTTTTCAGTAATGAAGTTCTGTTTTATTAATTTTTCTTTTGAGGTAGAGTCAAGGCTGTCAGACACAGATTTTTTAATTTTACTTTAAAATGATTCCATATCTTCAGTGTCTTCCAGTTCGATTTTGTCAATTTGTGTTTTCAGTGAGTTTATGAAGTGCTCTTTTTCTTTTGGTGTCTTTAGCTTAGTAGTGTTGGTTTTGTATTTTGTTCTACTTTTCTTTATTTTTGATATAGAAAAGGTGCTTCTTATGAGTCTGTGATCGCTGGGAAATGATAGGCTGTTTAGTATTTCGATATTGGTAATTTTTTCTTTATTGTTGGTGAGTATATAGTCAATTTGGCTTTTGTTTTTCTTTGGTGAGAGCCATGTCCACATATTTTTAACGTTCTTTTTAAATAAGCTGTTTGTTATAAAAAAGTGGTTTTCCCAGCAAAATTCCAGAAGAGTTTCCTTTTATCTATTTATCCTCTTTTATCTCTTTTTCTGTAGCAATATTTACCTAGAATTCTTTCTTCGCCTGAAATACGTTGTCCGATACGAGCGTTAAAATCGCCCATTATTATAAGGAATGCATGGCCTTGCCCTTGTAGTTGTGCTTGTTGCAGTTGTTGATAAAAAGATTTCATTTCAAAATCGCTTGCATCTGAAGTAGGAGCATAGACTTGTATGATTGACATTGTTACATTTTCAAATTTTAGATTTAATATACATATTCGTTCTGATATTCCTACAAAGCTGTCTATATTTCGCTTGTATGCTTTTTTCACAAGAAAGCCGACTCCGTACTGCCTCTTGTTTTTCCAAAATAGCAGAATATGTGTTCATCATCTTCTATTATGTAGTAACCTGTTCTTCTTATTTCTGCAAGGCCGATAATATCGTAATTTATTTGTGATATTGCTTCTTTAAGTTCTAATAATCTTTCATTAGATAAAAAGATCTTGCGTTATAAGTACAAATGTAGAGTGATTGGCGTGGAGGGTTGTGGTCTTTCTCCCCCGCGGTGACCGGCCGTGGTGGGGGAAGTATACGAAGAGAGGTCGCTTTTTGTCAATATTTATTCATATTTTGTTGAGGCATCTCAGTGCTTACGCCGTCGCGGGCAGTAGGTGATGAGGGACTGGTTGATGGTAGATTCGGGCGTGCGTCTCGATTTTGGTTTTTTAATTATATTGATGTATGTTTGAAGACTGTTACACCTTAAGTTGTTTTTTCTGACTGTATCCCTCCGAACTTGAGCTTGTACCTGTGTTTTCAGGGGATACTATTAGGCTTCTTTTGTTTGTTTTAATGTGATTTTTTTGATGTGATTTTACCTCGGGTATCACGACAAGCTTGTTATGTTTCAAGAATGCTGTATGGCCCTTGTTTCTTTCTTCTAGAATTTGGGTGGTGAGCTTCTTCCGTTCTTCCAGCACATCAGGTGGAAAATCTTCTTTGATGTAGTATGGAGAGTCGTTCAATCTCTTTTTATTCTTCAAAAGATCAATTTTCATTCCTAATGTGGTGAGAGTCACAATGGTTGGCCTAATTTTGGTGTTTTCATTTTGTTTTTTGTCCATCCGCCTCACTTCTGCTCTATTTTCTTTGTTGCAGTTTATTTTCATGCAATTATTTATTATATGTAGAATTTTCTCGAGTAACTCGTAGTAGCTTTTTTTATTTTCTACAACTCCAAAGAAGATTAAACTCTTTTTCCTGATCATCCATCATCATCATCATCAGCCTATATTAGTCCACTGCTGGACATAGGCCTCCCCTAATGAGCGCCATAGCGCCCTGTCTTCAGCTTGACGCATCCAGCATCTGCCAGCAGTCTTTCGCAGATCGTCATCGCACCTAGCCGGAGGGCGTCCTACACTACGTTTGCCAAGTCGCGGTCTTCACTCAAGAACACGTTTACCCCAACGGTTGTCGGTTCTTCGCGACGCGGTCTTCACTCAAGAACACGTTTACCCCAACGGTTGTCGGTTCTTCGCGAGATTTGGTCGGCCCACTGCCACTTCAGCTTGCTAATTCTTTGAGCTATGTCGATAACTTTGGCTCTCTGTTGGATGTATTCATTACGAATCCTATCCTTCAGAGAAACTCAGAGCATAGCTCTTTCCATAGCTCGCTGAGCGACTTTGAACTGGTGGACCAGCCCTACCGTGAGTGTCCACGTCTCAGCTCCGTAGGTCATTACTTCTCTCAAGAACACGTTTACCCCAACGGTTGTCGGTTCTTCGCGAGATTTGGTCGGCCCACTGCCACTTCAGCTTGCTAATTCTTTGAGCTATGTCGATAACTTTGGCTCTCTGTTGGATGTATTCATTACGAATCCTATCCTTCAGAGAAACTCAGAGCATAGCTCTTTCCATAGCTCGCTGAGCGACTTTGAACTGGTGGACCAGCCCTACCGTGAGTGTCCACGTCTCAGCTCCGTAGGTCATTACGGGTAGAACGCACTGATTGAAAACTTTCGTTTTCAAACATTGCGGTATGGATGACGAGAAGACTCGACGTAATTTTTCAAACGCTGCCCAGCCCAGCTGGATCCTTCTTTTGGCCTTCTTCTCGAAATTGTTTTTACCCAACATAATCTGCCCAAGGTAAGTGTACTCGGAAACAATTTCGAGAAGGTGACCTTCTACGACTACCGGTCCCGGATCAATTTGGCAATTGGTCATGACTTTGGTTTTTTCCAAATTCATGCAAAGACCAATGCGTCGCGAGGCTGAGGCTAGGCCGTCCAGCCTCTAGCGACTCTGCCATTAAAACTATGTCATCAGCGAATTGTAGGTGTGAGATGTAATTGCCGTTTATGTTTATGCCCTTGCCTTTCCATTGCAGAGTCTTAAACATATCTTCCTATGCGCTCGTGAACAACTGTTGTTGTTGTTGTGTTTCGGGGATATGACATCCCCCTGTCTCACTCCTCTGCGCAATTTGATGGGTTTAGACTGCTGGCCCTGTACTTGGACACTCATAGTGGCGGCTTCGTAGAGATACCTCAGCACCTCGATATAACAATAGTCCACTTGGCATCGCTGTAAGGATTCGACGGATTCAAAGGCCTTTTCATAGTCCACAAAAGCGAGACACAGGGGCTGATTATCTCTCTTCAGACTTCTGTATAATCTGCCGCACTGTGTGAATGTGGTCTATGGTGCCATATCCTCCGCGGAACCCGGCCTGTTCCCTCTCTCCTCTAACTCGTCGAGAGTTTCAGCCACCAGAACAGGCCGGGTCTCCTGGCGAGACGATTCGTGATCACTCGCGAATTGAGTTTGAGTTAGAACAGCTTATAGACGTGACTCAGGAGTGTGATGGGTCTATAGTTTTTAAGGAGGGTTTTATCGCCCTTCTTAAAAAAGAGCACCACCAAGCTCCCGCTCCACGCCTTAGGAGTTCTCCCACTGTGAAGAACGGCATTAAAGAGGTTCTGTAGCTCCTGTATAACGGGGGCTCCTCCTGCCTTCAGAAGCTCTGAAGTAATACCGTCTTCACCGGGGGCTTTTCTATTTTTAAGCTGCCTCAGAGCTAACACGATTTCATCTTGGCTAAAATCTGGTAGTTCGTCGGTATAGTGGCGTGTCAGGGTGGCTCTAGAATCATGGTCATCTCTTCGGGAATGAGGGGCATGTGCAGTGTACAAACGGCCATAGAAATCTTCTATCTCGGCTGAAATCTCTGGCTTCGACAAAACGATCCTCCCGTTGTGAGTTTTAAGTTTCATCAGGTGGCTCCTGCCAAGCTGCTGAGTGAATACTTTTGGACCCTCGGTTTCGCTATATCGCCTCTTCAATGAGGCGTGTGTTGGAGCTCGGAAGGTCACGCCGTACCATCTTCACGATTCGCTTGTTCAGGTCTGACCTCTCTAACGAAGACATTTGGGTGGTTTCCCGTCTTTTTGTCATCAGATCCAGAGTCTCATCCGAGAGTTTGGACTTTCTGCCAGTACCTAACTTGCTGCAAAACTTAATGCCCTCGTCCCTCAACGTTTCCACCAGATTTTGTAGGATCTCGTCAGCGTCATCAGTGGGTTCCAAGGCAGCGAATCTATCCCCGAGAAGCTGCTGAAACTTGTCGGTGCCCGCCATGATTTGGATTGGATTAGGTCGGAGCGTGGACTTCATCAGACGGTTTCTTTCAAGCTTTAAGTTGATATTCAGAGTGCCTCGGAGCATTCGGTGATCAGATCCGGTATTGAACCTGTTGATCACTGAGACATCTCTGAATATGTGCTTGCTATCCGTCATGATAAAGTCGATCTCATTTTTTGTTAGGAATCACAGGGGGCAACCCTGTGATTCCTAACTCCACCATAACCATGCGGGCCTATTCGGGATTCGTTGCCAGTCTGGATTCCCACCATGCCGTTAAAGTCCCCCATAACAAAGTTAAGTGAGCCTTAGTGGTGTTGTGTAATGCTTTGGATATGTCTTCGTACATATCCTCCACTTCATGTGAAGGTAATTCAGGTGCGTAGACCTAATTACCTTCATGGCTATACCGCTTGGATAGCCGAAGGATCAGGTACGCACACTGGAGATTTCTTGAACGTTTCTAGAGAGGGCCTTATTGACGAGGAAACCTACGCTACCCTGGGATGTTTTATCAAGTAGAGAAGATGGCCCGAGTCTAGGGTTACGGTGTCCTCCCCCTCTCTACGGACTTCACACAACCCTAGAACATGCCATTTAATGTTCTCTAACTCCACTTCCAACTGCGCTAGATGATTGTCAAGCCTCAGAGTGCGTCCGTTGTACGTTGCCAGAGTCAGTTTAGGAATTGTGTGGTAGCCTGCAGGCCTGTGATTCTTAGCACCCCCTGCCCCGCCGTTACCATGACCGCTACCATAGCCAGGGATAGCGAGGCGGCCGGGTACTGGGGGCCATTTTTTGGCTTGTCGATTCATTTGGGGGTAATGCCTATAATCCCCACGCTGGGCATGCGGGTTGGGGATCGCAGTTTGGTGAAGGGGTTGTTCTGCGGGGGCGCTGCTGCCCATCCCCGGTGTGCAGCAGCGTCGAGTGTTTTTCCTGATATTTCTTTCTAATTGCTGTAAGCGCTGGCTTTGCTCAGCTATTGGTTTTTCTAGCGTGTTATTTTGCATTCTAGCAGGACAAATTTTGCATCTATGTTATTATTTATGCTTTGTTTCATGTCACGTATTTCTTGTGTCTGTTCATCAAATTTATTTAGGAGGTTTCTTATCATTGAGGTTAATTCTTCCATTTTTTTGATTGATCGTTGAGAAAGTTTCCGCTAAAATATATACATACAGGCAGCGCCCTCTTGTGATGAGTAGCGTAGCTTTTAGCTAGGTCAATTACTCAGTAAGTATATCCACTGTTATAAAAAGCGCTCTCTTGTCTTCTTGTTCATGGAAGCTTTTAGCTATCTAGCAAGCTAGTCTCCTTGATTTATTACTGGACCCTCGCTTGGTGTTTCTTGAATTAGTTTTGACACTTTCCTCTAAATGGCACTTTCGTGACTGATTTAATTTGTTTCAAAATGACTTGCTAATGTTTGTGACCTTGTTAGGTTCAGTTTATGAGTTCGTAGAGAATGTAAAAATGCAAGAAAACAGACCTTCCACAGTGTGTAACAGGAAGCTTTGGGGTCACTTCACTGTTATTTTTGGTCTTGAAAGTTCGAATAATAACAAAAAGTCACTTTCTTTTTTTGAAAAATGTCATTTGGATTTTGTTTTTTTTTGTCGCAAATCGTTTGTTTTTCACTGAGTTTCAACTCTCTTCGGGTGTATTAAGCCTTTGTGGATGATGGTTTACGTTTTTATCACTGGTTAACGAGTTTATTAATTAAAAGATAAATTTATACACAGCCGATATACAGAGCCGATGTCAACAGTGGCACTACAGCGCCCTCTCCATATACCTATAGCACTGCCGGTGTCAAAAACACGGACTATGGTATGGATGAACTATAAGGGTTCCCTCGCATCCTTAAAATCTATTGAGGTAGATTAAATAGACACCTGCAGGCACAAAACCCGACTAACAAAACTCTGACTATTGGTTTTTTTCAACAGTGTCGCGGTAATATGAAATTTTATTTGACTATACCTACATTTAAACCACAGACTGAGTGAGTTTGGTTAACATTCTTGATTTCTGCTTAACAGATTTCTAAAAGAATGTTGCCCAAAAAAATTATTCTGCGGATCAAACTTCCATTTATTGGCTGACAAGAAAATTTTATAATTCTGCTCACCATAGAATTAATATGCTACCCAAAACATTTATTTTGTTGATCAAACAGCTACATATTTATTGGATTTTCAAAAAAAAAAATGTTGTGCACCTAGTTTTGCTGGTGGTTTTTATTTTACACTCGACCAAAAGATATTTTGCTGTCCAGGTAGTTTTTAGCAGATTTTTTCGGCTGACCAAGTGTTTAAGATAAATACCAAATAAATTAAATAATGCTGTATAATATCCACACAGAATCATCTAGCCTCAAGCTAAGCAGAGCTTGTGTTATGGGTACTATTTCAATCCATACTTTTGTGTTTATAATATTAGTAGGACACTTACTCAAATTTATATATCAAAGGACATGGCCTTCGACAAGATACGTCAGTTTGGTAGGGATTGCCTGAAAAAAAAAAAGATTTCTATAACGTGTTTTAATTTTTTAACTCTATCAAAACACGTACTAAGTATAAATCTTCCTCTTGAGTCACTCTATCTATAAAAAAAATCCCATCAAAATCCGATGCGTAGTTTTAAAGAGTTAAGCATCTTTAGGGACATAGGGACAGAGAAAGCGACTTGATTTATACTATGTAGTGATAATGTAACGAAAGGACGTAGGTAATTTTGTTGGCGGTTAAAAATAATAAATAAAATACTCACTTCTAGTAGTAGTTTCAGAAACGTTATACTTTTGTTTGAAGGTTTCATTTCTGAAATCAAATTATTATGATCAATAGCTAGTAGGTACTATAGGATACCTTATATGTATAAATTCCGTATAGGGTGTTAGTGCGAACAGTCTTATCCTTGAAACCAGAGGTTCAGTATCGTGAGGATAGTCCAAAACCGATGAGAAAGGTTAATGCCTATTTTAGTTCGCAGGATTTTGATATTTCATGTCTTCGATACAATACGCGATGTCATGGTCACTCGCTCTATTCTTATTCTATTTATAAATATTCGTCCCTCAGACGAATAAAACCCTCTATCTGCTCAATGGAACGTCACTACGAGTAAAATACACTTGCGATGTATTTGGTTGTATGACTTAGGAAGGTGCATATATGGTCTATTCGCTATAAAACTTTGAATATTTTTTACGTTTTGCGCGGTCTGTAAGACGAATGTTTATGAATCTAGGGTTAAAGTTTATTATCAATCAATTTTATCTACAATTCAATTTAAATTACAGTTCTTTGAAAAATGAATGAATTTCAATTTCACTTTGACCCAGTCCTACTGGTAGTTCGACTAATGTTTGCCAACAGTTATAATATTTGTATTTGCTATATTTTTCTAAACCTTTATATATTTTTCAATGGTTAAGAAACAATAAGAATGTAAATAATCTATACCAGTGTGATCATTTCTAGACCCATGTACACTAACCTTAACAAAGTCTGTTGTGCTACATTTGCTCCGTTTCCGTTGTGCAAACATGCAAAAATTTTGGTCCTTACCCATAACGGGTTTCTTTTTTGACTCTTATGAAGTACAATAAAATGTATAAGGTATTTAAGTAAGCTATTACTACTTATTTAAGATATCTAAATACATCTTACTATTTAAATAAATTAATAAACTTGTGGTAGTTCCATGACTTTCAGCAGGTTTTGTGTGTCTAAGATAGGAATAGGACTCTGTGTCCATAGAAGCGAAACAGAGCATAGGTACCTTCTCGGAAAAACGTAGGCGCAAAATTAAATAAAATCAAACTGGCTGATCAATTATCTAACTAGCAGTTAATTATCTACGAATCAAAAAGTGATATATCTCCCAAATTATATGTGAAATGGCATTTTTTCTTAACATTTCGTTTATTTTCTCAATCGTATTTTTGCATCTAAATAAATACTTAATGTTTAATTTATTCATTTCTCAGGTTTAAGGAACTAAGATCTAGACCTAGGTTGATAGGCTTAGGTATAGACCAAACTAGTTGATAGACTATCTCTGGATGGTAAACAGTTTATTTATATCTAAATACCTAATATAAAAGTCATAATCATAAGCCTATATTAGTTCACTGCTGGACATAGGCCTTTCCTAATGAGCGCCATAGCGTCCTATCTTTTGGTTTTTGATGCAGCATGTGTTTTCTACTGTCTTGAAGATATTCTTTTTCTGGTTGCAATCCATGATGACATGACTCACAAAAGAGGCTTGAGTTTACTACACTACACCATTCTACCAATTGATACACCTATCCATACTCTTTAGATTAAGCACAAAAAAATAAACAAATTTTGAAAAATAATCAACCTTATTACAGTTATCGAAGGTTTGGTATTCAACAATTATCTATCGAACATATTATTATGACGTTTTTGCATTTGCAAAAACGTCATATGTTCGATTTTTGCAGAAAATACAAAATTTTGTAGGTACGAAGTCCGCGGCGTCATCTATTGGAATTTAACTGTATTTGCTTTGCTAGGTACTTATTTAAAATTGCTTATGGAAAAACAGTGCTTATGATGAATACCCATGAGCACTGTTTTGTTTGGTTACTTTTGGCGTGCTTTCGCTGAATCTAGGGTATATTATTTGATCGAAGATCTTACCGTACAAAAACCCAATCTCCCTTATGTTGGTATGGCTCAAAGAAGTTCTCCACCTCAGCCTTCTTTACGAGTAAATTACTCTTGTTCATCAAGTTATTACTTATGAATGTACGCCTGAAAAAGAAACACATTTTTTAAAAATATTAGTTTTACCTATGAATTCGTTTATTGTATTGTATAGTCAACTAGCGACCCGCCCCGGCTTCGCACGGTTTTATTTTACATATAAACCTTCCTCTTCAATCACTCTATCTATTTAAAAATTCTGATGCTCGTGGGTGTATTCTGATACTTGGGACAGATAGTTAATGGGGTCTTTTTAGCGGTAAACGCACAGATTTGTGTCTTGGTCGGGTTAAATTTAACTAAGTTGAGATTTTCGACATTCGTAAATGCGAAAATTATCAAATATTCGCAGTCGCATTATTTATAAAACTGCAATCTTTATGAATTTTGTGAAGCTAGCTTCAACGCCTGCGCACTGTACAATAAGAATATTTTTGTCTATTCTTATGACTGAACCGTAAAATAAGGCGTTGAGGGGAAAGCTACGACGAACGGGGTAAGAGGGGCATATCAGGCTTGCCAGCAAGAAGTTCGGCGTATTTTTATTTTGTCTAGCACATTTTGTACTGCATTAATAAATTTTTCAATGAAATTTTTATGGAATATATAAGAACATTTTATTCTCAATGACGGATTGTTTAAAACCTAAAATTTGAGAATAAATTAAACTTTTTATAAAACGCAAATAACCACCCAAGTTT
Source organism: Eupithecia centaureata (assembly GCA_944547425.1). Lineage (NCBI taxonomy): Eukaryota > Metazoa > Arthropoda > Insecta > Lepidoptera > Geometridae > Eupithecia > Eupithecia centaureata. The sequence continues at coordinate 2,149,452 of OX155703.1, forward strand.
GAAAATAAAATACAATGTAGCCAATTTATTTTATTCTAGTTGGCAATACTGTCGAATTAATAGGTACTTTTGAGTACAATGAAGCAGCAAAGGCGTCGTCAAACACGAAAAATGGTGTTCGATGTCATGAGTTTCATGAGAACCAGGAGGTTGCGGGTTCGATTTCCGTCTTTGGACAAATATCTGAATCATTACCTACAAAAAAACGAAGGTACAAATCACACAAGCTCTGCTTAGTTTGGAGCTAGATAATGATGTGTGAATTGCCCAGTTTTACTTATGTATCTCTCATATACTACGCATTGTTTTACTCAAAGAGGCCATCTTCCCATTACATCCAAAAAAGATTCCCAATTACATCCACGCTCATTTTTAATAAGTATAATAAAATATTATTCCCACTCACATCCACGAAAAGCTTAAGTACAGTTAACTTACGCACGGCTTCTGTCTCCTGGTTTGACCAATGACGACGACGATGTCTATCTTTATGGCGTCGTCCTAATTGGGAGTGATCGTAGTATAGGTCGCGTCACGTAAAAAGAGCGCTGGAAGAAAGTGGAAGGGGTATGTTCGCGCATGGGTACACTCGCGTACGATAGTACTATGCCAATTTGCTGTGCCTATTTTTAACTAATATTTCACTCGCGGCTTGGTGTTGGTTATTAGAAAATAATATTAGATAAAATTAAAAACAAGTTCGATTCAGTTTAGAATGTTTAATCTAATTACAAAAAAATAATGTAATGTAGCAACTCCATCCATTAAGTCGTCTTGGGTGACGTGAAACCAGATGAGGACGCGGGATTGATACTGGAGGTGGCTATTTCATCATCGTCGCTGTCGTCACTTGAGCTTTCATCATTATTTGAGTCAGAATCATCATCCCTTACACGAATAATAAATGTTTCTGTAATCATATCTACCAAATGATCGCTTTTACAGTAATCGGTCGCTACCTCTATTTCCTTTACCTTTGTGTATAATTTCCAAAAACCATTAAAATGTAAAACCATTTCGTAAACTTTTGTGCGCGATGGTATTTTGACAAGAAACGTGACGTGTGACAGCAAATGTCAACTGACGAACCAATAGCGCACCGGCAAGCATGCGGCGCATGACCCCGCGCCCCACCGCCTACCTCCAAATAGACCCATAAATCGCCTTCTGCGCAGCTTGACCGCCAGCGTTCTTCTTACATGACGCGAACTATACAAACATACAGATTTCATCAGAGTGTCCTATTTGAACCTCGCAAGTCATCGTGCGAGCACATAAAATGCTTAATAACGATCGTACGATGCCTTTGATCGTGCGATCATGTAATCAAAGTAACAGATCTCTTTTGAGTGTCCTAATCGGTTACCTACGCGATGCGTTGACGCGCGAGGGGCGTCATCATCGTTGACGGCACACGATGGACATCGTGCGATCTGTTAGGACACCTATAGGTCACCGCACCTATAGGTGAGATGAAGAACGCATCGCGCCATCGTACGATCGCTCCCAATTAGGACGCCGCCTAAGTTTCGAGTGTAATTTATAATGCTTGGTTCTACCGCGATATCTAATATAGTATCTACTTATAATGATAATGCTACCTTAAGGCGGGCTAAGTAGCTAAAAATGCGGCAGAAAAACCAGGAGAGTTGACAAGGGCTACCTCATAGATGGCGCATGCCTACCGTTAATGAGTATATTAGTTTTTATAAGATCGTGTTGCTGGTACCTGCGTAGGTAGGTAATAATGCTTTACTATGGGTAACTCTACCCTGTTTTGTACCTGATGTAACGACCTCCCCAAGTTCCTAGGTAATGCATAAGTAAATTGATAATATGTATGGTTATGCCTAGGTACCTATACTATATTCCATCATTATCATTATAAAATATAATATAATCGCGAAGAAACGACAACCGTTGGGGTAAACGTGTTCTTGAGTGGAGACCGTGACGTAGCAAACGTAGTGTAGTACGCCCTCCGGCAAAATGGGATGACGATCTGCGAAAGACTGCTGGCAGATGCTGGATGCGTCAAGCTGAAGACAGGGCGCTATGGCGCTCATTAGGGGAGGCCTATGTCCAGCTGTGGACTAATATAGGCTGATGATGATGTATTAGTCCACAGCTGGACATAGGCTTCCTAATGAGCGCCATAGCGCCCTGTCTTCAGCTAGCCTAGCATTCAGCATCTATCAGCAGTGTTTCATATTATTATATCAGCCTATGCATTTTATAAATTCATTTCGAATATCACTTAGGGTCACACTACACGGGCGGTTCTCCCGTCGCGGGTATCCGCTCGGCAAAGCTGCCGTAGACCATCAAACTACAAGGGATACGCGGGGATGATAAATCCGCGCAGAATGACGTATAGCGCGAAAGCGTCCATGTAGTAAGAACCGGTTATCAGCGGTGGTTGGAAGCTACATGTGGCGGTCGTATTGCTCCCGCCTAGCTGTGAACCGCGAAGGAAAATCATATCTTTCATATTTCATATTAAAATGTGATTAGTGCGGTCCAGAAGCGTATTCCCGCAGCGGGAGAACTTCCCGTGTGGTATGACCCTTAGAAATCCGCTGTCAGTTTAAAATGCTGAGATTTTGACAATTAGGGGAGAACAGGGCAACAGGAGCCTACTCCAGGAATGTTTTAATAAAAATTTGACAAACTTGTCAAAATTCTTCCTATTATTATTTTCAATTTCATATATTTGTTTAGTATACCTATAGTTAAAATACGGGACTGGCATACAAAAGTCTCGAAATATGAAGAATAAAAAAAATCTTTTCTTCTAATTAAATGGTACTTAACTATAGATATGTATTAAGGTACAATTTACAGTTTAACCAGTCAGTCGCTCTTTTTGCCTGTCAATTGCAATGAATGAGTGCCCATTTAATGCTAGAGCAAATATAATTAATTTTAGATCAAAAAATTGCAAAACTCTATCAGTAACATTTGTGTTACTGTTAGAGTTTTTCAAATCATAACTTTTTACAATCAACATTTATCAATTAATTTGGCAAACAAAACGGAGAAAATAAATATAAAAATATTGATGGAAAACAAAAGATTTTATGGATCCAGACTTTATGGATCCAAACAAAATGTACAAAATATCTCTCGAATCTGGACTATCACTGCCAGTACAAGTGTACTTTCATCATCGGTACCACATCTCTACATGTTTCAGTATATAAAAAAATTGCACATAATTTATCTTTTTCAAAATATTAGCTAGGCTACCATCAATTCAATTTTACCTTATCACTCATTGCCCGACAGCTTTCATTAGCCTACGTTCCCCTATGCCCGTCATTCTTTAGCATAGAGCCTATGCTAAAGAATGACGTAGCTCGGTCACTAGAGTGGATTCGAGTTCAAATTCGAGATTTTACAGAATGAGTCTGCCTGCAGATATAGAGGTAGATAAAGATATAAAATAAGGAAATAAACAACTTTATTAACAACGAAAATTACAATCAAGGAATAGAAAAAAATACAACTAGTATACAACTAGTACATGTATACAATTGAAACCATTGAGCTAACTGCAGACGATTGCAAACAGTCTACAGAAAATCTAATTTGCTTTTTAGGTAAATTCAGGTAAAATAAAACATAATGCGAAATGTTACGAATATGAGGTATAATTTATAATTCTCTATTTTTAATAATGAGTAAAAAATACTCAAAATTCAAATTCGATCAAAGCTAACTGTCTGCTGCAAAATAAAAATGCTAACTAACATACCTTATACCGCTAAGGTATGAATATATCCGAAATGCTACAAGATGATGGAATAGATAAAGTTTTGTTATAAAAGACCCGAAATTTCCCAAGAAATAATGAACAATAACCAGGTTTTGAAATCATCTAGAAATTTCGGGAAATCCCGGGACATTGAGAACCTGGAATGCCCGGGCGCAAATCCTAATTTATAATTTACCATCATAATAATTTTTGTGCCATCTCTATTACGTTCCAGTTCCACTCTATGCAAAACGATATCATATCTCTGGATGCTAAATGAAATTTAGTTTTGATAATTTGTGTAGCGTAGTGGTATTCTATATTCAAAAATTCGATTTGCCTAAATCCTAGTTGTCAATCGAAATGAAACATAGTCAATCTGTCAGGGAACGCTAGCTAAGAGCCTGTCCAGATGGAGCGTTTTACTCGCGAGTGCTCTCGCGTTTAAACATTCGCGCTTTCTCCAGATACTAGAGCACTATACCTACATCCCGTCCAGATGCTGGTGCGCGATTCCTCGTCCAGTCAAAAAAAAAACAAATTACCGTACTTTTCATAGACGAAATTAAAAAAAAAGTAGCAGTATGGGAAAATTGAATCAATCAAAGATAATCCAATAGAACCATGAAACGTTACAATTAACTAATAACGGAAGAATTAGTAGAATTGGATGTATGTTAAATCTTTGTAGTGCTTTTTGCTTCCGACTTTTCCAGAACTATTTTATTTGGTTCCATGTTTATAACTGTCTCCGAGTCCCTCCCTAACGCACCGCGCATAGGAGCGCACGTAAAACGCCCCATCTGGACAGGCTCTAACCGAATATTCACGATAAATATTACGTATGGTTTGTCATTGATATCTGAGACGACATCAAGCACACGTCCGGCCTTGACAGAGGTCACGGCGGTACTGATGCATGGGCGGCGGGCTCAGCGCCTGCTGTTAATCGAATAAATTAATATTTAAATTTATTGAGAATCTTCATCAAAAGACTAAGCTAACCGGATTCTAGATAAAAATGTTACCTAACCTTAACAATAACTCCCCAGTTGATGTTTATCTTAGCTATCAAAATATTTTTATATTAAATTCTGAAACGTGCCATTTTGAAAACATTTATTAATTGAGAAAAGTTTCTGCTGTTATGTTTTCAGCTTAGCTGTTAATCTATGTACGAACGTGAAGTAATATATATTTATAAATTTGAAATGTAGCTTGCTCAGAAACATTACCTATTTCTACTTAAAAATGACCGATTGTCGACAGACAGGGCCTTAATATGAAAATTTCAATAAATTCGACGCATAATATATGTAAATAAAAAATCAGCAAGTAGATAATATTCATAGTTATAACAAGATTAAACTGTCAATTAAACTGTATTTTTAATTATGTAACATGCTTAAGGCTGATTGAAACTGAAAATCTATAATTGTTTAGTTTTAATGTATGTTATCTCAGATTATAAATATATGATTTCCTGTTTTACCTTGAATTTGTATCACAAAATAAATACATATTAAAACAATCCTCTACTTTTTTTCTGTTCAAATATGTTCAGTATCTGTCCGTGACTTATAAACTAATTAAACACATCCTACTTACTATCAGAAGATTCTCGCGCTAACTGTAGGTACCACAAATTTGCAAATGGATGTGAGCGGAAACTAATGTATGAACGAAAATATTTTTAAAATTATTATTATAATGGTCGTTGGATGTGGTTGGGAACTAATGTATGAAAGTTTTATTTTTCGAGAACAATGGTTTTGGATGTAATGGGAAGTAGCCAAAAATAGATACCTAACCTACAAGACCACCGTCGCTAGTCACTACATAGTATAAATCAAAGTCGCTTTTTCTGTCCCTATATCCCTTTGAATGCTTAAATCTTTAAAACAACGCAACTGATTTTGAAGCGTTTTTTTTAGAAGATAGAGTGATTCAAGAGGAAGGTGTATACGTATAATAAAACCGTGCGAAGCCGGGCGGGTCGCTAGTCACTACATAGTATAAAACAAAGTCGCCTTCTCTGTCTCTATGTCCTTATGTCCCTATATCCCTATGTCCCTTTGAATGCTTAAATCTTTAAAACTACGCAACGGATTTTAATGCGGTTTTTTTAATAGATAGAGTGATTCAAAAGGAAGTTTCTTACGTATTGTAAAACCGGGCGAAGCTGGAGCGAAAAAATTTAATTAACCTAATTTATTTTAATAAATTTTTTTTTTGTTTCTATGGGGAGTTCATCCCTCTCCCCCTATGAAATGAAAATGAAATGGTCATCGGGTGCGTCCTGTCCATAAGTTGCATATAACAAAGACCATCAAAATGCCTTTCAGGTTCAATGGTTTCAATTGTAAATACTAGTTGTAATTTTTCTATTTCTTGCTTGTAATTTTCGTTGTTAATAAATTAATACTTTCAGATTAAGATCATCTTAGTTGCGGCCCGCGGCTTCACCCGCATAGAAATTAGTCAAATTCAGAATTTAGAAATTTCGGAAAACTATTGCATGCCTCCTTAGAGTTGTTTCGTAAAAATAAAAAATACGTATAAATTTAATTGTGCTTTGTAGATTATTTATTTTATACCGTACTTGTGCGCAGATCCAACCTTTCTATTCTAGAAACAAATTAAAACTAGTACTTATAAGTAAAGCAATTAAGCTAGCTGCAGAAGGTTGCAAACAGTCTAGACTCTAGAGGTAGCTCAACTGATCCGTGATAACAGGTACCACTCAGAAGCGTCCCCAAGACACTGGCTGCATTACCTTTAGACTGTTTGTACACACACATCAACATGTATGAATACTTATTACCTAGTTAAAATTTGTTTCTATTCATTGATTGTAATTATCTTTTTAAATTAATTTAAGTACATATATTATTACTAATATATCATGAATAAGTAGGTTGGTATTTTTTTTTTATAGTAATTTATATCTTTATTAACAACGAAAATTACAAGCAAAGCAATAGAAAAATTACAACTAGTATTTACAATTGAAACCATTGAGCTAACTGCAGATTGGTTGGTATAGAATTTTACTTACTTATCTCGGTCATGTCTGAAAAAAACAGAAAGATATTAAATCTTGATGAAAAAATATTTAAAACCCTTGCCGATTTACACTTAATGATCATTATCATCTACACGACGTTCGCCAAGACGCGGTCTCCACTCAAGAACACGTTCACCCCAACGGTTGTCGGTTCTTCGCGAGATATGGCTGGCCCACTGCTACTTCAACTTGCTAATTCTTTGAGCTATGTCGATAACTTTGGTTCTCCATCGGAAGTATTCGTTACGAATCCTGCCCTTCAGAGAGACTCCGTAAATGTTTGTGTTATAAATAAATGTTTGAGGATGATTTGTTATGTACCTATTTAGTGAAGATCTTGATTTGTTTTGTATTATGTTAATCAGTCATCTAGTACTTACAACATTAATTCTGCTTAGATTAGGGCTAGAATGATGCTGTGTATTGTCTAGCAATATTTATTTATATCTGTAAACTAGCTGCGCCCCGCAGCGTCGCCCGCGGGGTTTTTTTTTTTTTCAAATATCATATTTTATACATAATATGCTATTCCCGACGAAGACAAATCCAAATACACAAAACTCATAAAAATCGGTCCAGCCGTTCTCGAGTTATAAGTGTTGTAACAAACACGACTTTCTTTTAAATATATAGATTTGAAATGTAAGTTTTTCTTACTCTTCGCTATGTACTCGATCCCTGAAATTTTTCAACATAAGTGTTAAAATATGGTCAAAAAATAGGAATCATATCAGTATACCTACACATAGAAAGGAAAAATATAAAAATAACAATAGATTTAAGTAAGTAAGTACATAAGTAGTAGAGTTGCCGCGTATACTCTTTATTATTCGGTATTCGGCAATAGTCGATTTTTTTATATTCGTCGAATACCGAATAAAAGCTTGTAGTAGCCACCTGAGACATTAAACCTGCCTCGAAAATAGGAATGTAGGTATGTATACCATCAAACAGTTTTTTTGAACTTTATTGTTTTCTTTTCACTTTGAAGAAGTTAGAAATATTTTTGATTTAAGTACCTTATGTCGAATAGTAATTATGAGTTATTCGACTACTCGCCAAAATGAATGTCGATTAATCGGCAAGTATTCGACTATTCGTTATAACAACTATTCGAAACAACTCTACTACATAGTAAAAAACAAAGTCGGTTCGCGCTGTCGTCTGTCCCTATGTATGCTTAGATCTTTAAATATTTACCTTGATTTTGAAGTGGTTTTTTTAATAGATAGAGTGATTCAAGAGGAAGGTTTATACGTATAATAAAACCGTGCGAAGTTGGGGCGGGTTGTTAGTTTTGTATAGTTTAGGAAGTTTTACAAAGTTGCCTTTGTTGGCTACTAATCTCCGTTTTTGTATCTCTTACTTAAAAAATACTACAGACGCATTAAAAATAAGCTTATGATAGGTTGAACAAACTCTACGATTGAATTTTGGAAACTACTTTGTTTAACGGAATTATATGATAAAATAAGTGGGAACTATTGGAACAATAAAATAAGGAAAGAGCAATAGGGGAGAGTGGAGCAAACACGATTTAAACAAGGGACAGGGATATAGGGACATATGGACAGAGAAAGCGACTTTGTTTTATACTATGTAGTGATAGTGATGAAACTACTATTTACAGATATTACGTTAGGTACTTACGTTACGATACGTTACTTAGTTTTGTTATGATTGTATTGTGTTTTGCAGAAGCAAATAAAATGGTCTATATGGCCTAATAAAATCCGGCCGCAAATAAGGGTTGCCAGCTGTTAAAGATGATAAATGTTAATTTAAAATACCTACTTGCGGCCAAATTTTGTTAGGCAACCTGATATGTATAATATTCTCCTCCTTACAAATAAACATAAAAATTTGGTCGTAAACAAAAAACGATGAGCGGGCTAATTCTGCAGTCGGATGTCATACCAAAACATTTATCTATTTATCTATAACAGTTGCAGTGCTTGACCCAGTATAAAGTAAACTTACCGTAAGGCATGTTCTTTGTATTGAGGTACATGCGGTATATTGTATTGATCCGCCCTGGAAGAAACAAGGATTACAAGTTTTTTTGAAGTTTTTGAAATAAATATATATCGAATAAAATCCGTTTATATCTGGCACATAATCGACCTATTTAAAGTAAATTACAATAAAGTATACAAAAAAATATAAAAATATAAAAAAACCGGCTGTAACAAATATGAAGGACCAAACTTTCAGGCGGGGTTAAGATTCTAGTGAAAATTCCGTATTTATTTAGTTTTTTGATAACTATAGGGCGGGATTTTTTTTTTATATTTTTCCTGAATTCAGTGTTTGAATCTACAAACCGTCTGAAAGTTTGGTCCTTCATTTTTGTTACACCCGGTTTTTTTTATATGTTTTTTTTCTGTGTTTTGTATATTTTTATTCCGTATATTTTTAAGAGCATAATGCTACAAGGCCGTCATTTCCTGTTACCGCTCGAGTTGACGGATTTATTTTTGTAAGTGTATATTTTTAAGAGGATTTTTTTTTATTTATAGAATTTTGTTTTTATTCAATATTTAGTTAAGGTTTTATTTTGTCATAGTAATATTTTTTTTAGTTAAATCTATTTCAAGTGATTTTTTTTAAGTTTAGGATCAACTAAAATACATTACTAAAAAAAAACACTAAAAATCACTAAAAAAAAACTTTTATTCATGTATATCAGATAGTTTAATGACGTTTGTGTTTATACTAAAAAATGCATCAGATACATGCATGTAAAATGCAATGTATGTTAAGACAGTAAAAATTGCTTATATTAGTTTTGGAATAATCAGAATAATCAGAATAATCAATTTATTGGTAAGATTTTTACAAGTCATCAATATTAAGTCAAATTACAATTCATAAATTAAATTACATTACATTTAAAATAATAATATTAATTACAATTGTAAAAATTCTTCGACATTGTAGAATGCCTTCACGACGAGCCACAATTTAAGCTTGCGCTTAAAGGAGGAGAGGCTAGGTGCAGATACTATCTGCTCCGGTAGTTTATTGTATAAGGAAGGCCCCAGCACGTGCGTCAGTCTGTCCGACTTAGACAGTCTGTGCGACACCGCAGACAGCTTGCTCGCTCCGCGGGTGTTGTAACAACGCGTGTGGTGATCTCCGCGCGTTTTGAATCGCTCCAGGTTCTGCCTCACGTGCATCACTACCTGCAGTATGACAATTGATGGCACCGTGAGGATCTGGAGCGATACAAAGTACGGCCGCGCCGGCGTGTCCCACGCTGCTCTCGCGATCGCTCTCACAGCACGTTTCTGCTTGCGGAAGACGCGCTCCCGATCAGCAGCGCGCCCCCACAGCTCTGCGCCGTACTGGAGGAGCGAGTGAACGGTCGCGAAATAACAAGTGCGGACCACGTCGGCGGACACCACACGCGATAGTCTGCGGAGAGCAAAGCATGCGCTACCCAGCCTGGCGCACAAACTGTCTATGTGCTTATCCCAGGTAAGGCCACGATCTATGTGGAATCCCAGGAACACGGTCGCCGGAACCTGTACAATGGTGTTTGCTTCTATGGTTACGGACAAGCTCCTAACCTGACGCCCAGATAAGCAAAAATGTATGAAGTGCGTTTTGTTGTGGTTCAGAGCGAGTTCGTTCCACTGAAACCATTGCGCGACCTGGCGGGCGACCGTGTTCAACCGCTGCTCGAGCTGGTCCAGTGACGGGGCGCTGACCACCACGGCCACATCGTCCGCGTACATGTACGCTTCTCCTTCCGTCACGTGTTCCGGCAGGTCATTAAGCAGCAGCGAAAACAGGATGTTGGACACCGAAGATCCCTGCGCTACGCCCATCACCGTCCCGAGAGGGTCGGACTTCGTCTCACCACCGTCAGCGACCACCATCTGCGTCCTGTCTCGCAACAGGTCTGTGAGGAGCGAGTGCGCCGGGTCTCGAATGCCGTAGTGCCCGAGTTTGGAGGCGAGGACGCTGTGGTCTGCGACATCGAAGGCTTTCGATAAGTCGCAGCACAGGAGTGCGACTTGCCGTCTCGCCTCACAAGCCTCGAGCACTCGCCGCAAGACCTCGCGGGTGAGCGAGGTGGTCGAGCAGCCGGCACGGTACGCGTACTGTCGCTCAGATAACGCTCCAGTGGCCGCTAAGTATTCGGTGAGGCGAGTGCTCAGACCGTTCTCAAAAATCTTCGCGACGGCAGGGATTATAGACACCGGTCGGTATCCATCAATGTCGTCGCGTTTGCCCTTTCCCTTAAATAAAGGTGAGATTTTACTCACCTTTAGAGTTTTTGGGTACTTTCCGGTCTCGATGCAGCGGTTGAACAGGCCGGCTAGACACCAAGCTAGAGGTTCCGCGGCTGAGGCAAGAAGTTCCATCGAGATTTCGTAGATGTCTCGTGTGGGTTTCCTCGGAATCTTAGTCGTTATTATGAGGAAGACCTCTTCCGCAGTGAACTTGAGCACCCGCAGGGAGCGGTCGCAGGCACGCCGCGCGCCGCCGCGAGCGCCGCCTCGACGCGCGCGAGCTGAGCGCGCGGCGCGCCGCACGCCGCCGCCGCGCCCACGAACCTCGCGTTCATCGCGTCGGCCGCACACTTCCGGGACTTAAACTTCCTCCCCTCGGAGTCCTTAGCAACCTCTGTGAAGCTCGCCGACGTACGAGAAACTGTACCTCTCTCCGTGTTAACGACCCGCCATATAGCCTTACTAGAGTTAGCACTATGAAGGATCATGTTCTCGTAGTGGCGAAACTTTTGTTTTTTAATAAAATCTTCGTACTGCGAAGTCATTTTTGTTATAAAATTATCTAAGTTTGAGTCTGGGTACTTTTCTGGTAATTTAATTGAGTCAAAGAGGAGATTTTTTAGGTCAATTATTTCACGTGTAACCCAGGACTGTGTTCTCATATTTTTAATTTTGTAGGGAAAACAAATATTATATTTATTTCTTAAGATGTTAGTCACAGATGTTGCTAAGGTCTCCGCAGACGAAGCGGTGTGTAACAGTGCGAGCCAGTCAATGGAGTACATGGCCTCGCGGAAGGCCATCCTGGTAGCGTGCGAGTAGTCGCGGGCGCGGCGAGTGCGCGGCGGCGGCTGCGCGCGCGCGCACGAGACCGCGGCGCGCACGGCGTAGTGGTCGCTGAGCCGGGTGTCGAGCGGACTCGTCACCACCGACCCCCGCGGCAGGTTGCTGTATACGTGGTCTAGGCACGATGATGACGCACCCGCCACACGCGTAGGGAAGTCGACTTCGTTGTAAACATTGTGCTCAGAAAGAAGGTCAAACAGCTGTTTTTTAACAGAACATAAACTACCGAGCCAATCAATATTAAAATCACCTATAAATAAAAAGCACTTACCACTCTCATTGGCTCGCTCGAGCAGGCGTTCCAAATGCGATAAAAAGTCAAATGAACTAATTAAGTTAGTTCTATAAATACATAAAATTAAAACATTAAAATCAATAAGTTCAACAGCTGATACTTCGCAGTATCTCTCTGTTGACATGTCAGTGAACTCTAAACATTCTATGGCCTTTACAGTGTTTTTAACAAAAATACATGACCCGCCGTGTGCAACGGTCTTTCTACAATAGCTAGATACTAATGTATATCCGTCCAAATTAACACATTTTAAATTAGGTGCACTTAACCAGTGTTCAGTTAGGCCTAACACGTCACAATCCAACTCATCGCGTAATAGAACCTCTAAACGTTGAGTTTTTTTATCAAGAGAAGCTATGTTTTGATGACAAATAACTAACGGCTTCACATGCACGTCGATTCTGTTGCTAGGGTCGACCGGTGAGTCAGGCGCTGGCGCTGGAGCCGCCGGCGCGCGGGGCCCCCCGCTGCTGGCGGGGGCGGCTGGGAAACCACTCCGAGAAGCAAACCTTGGCTGGCCACGCACTCGGTATCGTCACCGCATCGTACACTCCCTCCGGCATTCCGATAACAAAAGAAGCATGAGTTTCCGCTCGAATACTACGCTTTTCTACGGAGTACTTAGCGGATCCTACGATGTTGTTTAGGAAGTTGAGTACTTGAGCTGTGGTAGTGTCGGGTCGGAATGACCAGGCTTGAATGAATCCAATAGATTCAGATTCAGATCATTTATTGTCACACATCATACATAAAATAAAAGTATTTACTTAAAATATTAACGAATATAGATCTGCCCTACGATAGCTAAAACATCACTAAGCCACAAAACCAAGTTTTGAGATATTAACGAAAAACGCGGGTTTTTTTTAAACTGATGCTATTTAATTCTTTATAGTCCTACCAAAAACTTTGAAATATCGAAAGATAGGTATTTTCAGTTACCATCGAATAGCAAATATCTCGGTTTTAAATAACTAGATTTAAAAGGAGAAAAATAGGTTTCGGTGTTTTAGCTGTGGAATTTTGAGTTATTTTACCATCAAATACTTTACAAAAATATCGCTAAGTATACCCAAGCGATGTTATAGCGTAGGACTATAAACGTAAATTGAGGCCCGTTTTTTAATGTTATAAAATTATGTGCCTTTCCTACGCTTAAAAGTCATTAAGCACTTTTAACGTTATTATAGATCGGTATTGATTTCAGTTTTGGCCATCTTTCCTTAGCTAAAATAACGCTATAGGTGTTTAACGTTTTTGTAGACTAGCTTTTTCACATTAGCGTTTAATTTTTTGTTTTCATTGACGTTTTATTCGAAAAAAGCTATACTAAAAGGACGCTAAGCTTTAAACAATTAACAATAACGTTGTTTTAGTTATGTATGTGGAGTGGACTAATTCGATAAGAGGTATGAAAAAGCCAACGTTATCAACATTACAAGGTAGGTAAGTAGTTTAAAAGAAAGTTTTAGTAAAGAAACCATGGCAAAATAATTCTTAATTTTGGTTACAAATACAAAACAAAATCATTGAGTATTAAAACTACAAATTTATTTTCATTGAATGCTTAATAAGTACAGATTTAACCTTACAGGTTTTGTAACTGGTAATCTAAATCAAAGTGTTTTATTTCCTTTAGACCTTACATGACTTTTGAACATGTTAAATACTTAGTTGAATAAAGTGCTCACTTTGATTTTTGTCTCTTCAATCTTTTTATGGTAAAGTAAAGAGGCGAACAAGAAACCTTTACCTTATAAGGTTTTTAGTTTTAGCGAGCGAAACTCGTCCCAATCATTTTTAGCCTCTACAAAATCTAATATTCTACAGTGAGCCTTTACAAATGTGAAATGAAAACAGCGTTACATTAAAAAAGCTACAATTTATTGTAAGCTTACCTTATTCTTAATAATTTTATCATCACTACATAGTATAAAAAAAGTCGCTTTCTCTGTCCCTATGTCATTATGTCCCTTTGAACGCTTAAATCTTTAAAACTACGCAACGGATTTTGATGCGGTTTTTTTAATAGATAGAGTGATTCAAGAGGAAGGTTTTTACGTATAATAAAACCGTGCGAAGCCGGGGCGGGTCGCTAGTAAGCGTAAAAATACAAAATTGATGTTAAATCAGTCTATTAAAATACTATCTAATTATAATATTATACTATTTGTATATGGAGTGGTTTAATTGTGTTTAAAACTTAAAACTATTAGTATCTTTTCTAAAAATTTCAATATAAGAACCAGTTATATCAGTCGTCTAGACCTGAATACAAACAGAGATCAGTAGCATTGCAATTTTTTACCAAACTGGAGTTTGTGTGAGGGTATTATTGTTTCAAATTTGTCAAAAATGCCCGCTTTTCTTTATTGGTCTACAGGTTTTGGAGAAGTTTTAAATGTTTCAGTCAAAACTTGTAGGTAGCTTTTCGTTGTCGTCGGAGTCACGGCTCGAATTGGATGCTAAAAAATTATTTGTACGGAATCTATAGAATTATAATCAAACTATGCTAAGTGTTTGGCATCAGTAGTCCTACCGTTATACTATTAATAGTATTCTGCTGATCATTAACGAGATCAAGTAACTTGCGCTCAATACACAGATGTAGTTCTTGTAGTGAAGAATTTCTTGATAACATCCCTTCATGGCAGATCAAATCTGTTGTTTCCTTTAAATGGTAAGAGTTTCATGTATTAAGTGTTTCACAAAACTGGTTATCTACAGATCATGGATGTCATGAAGTATTTATGGCCATGCATTTTGATTATTTCACTCACTCCAGGGTGAAAAGCTCTTGTAGAAGCATTTTCCATCACAGTTCTTACCATTATCAGTTTTTGCTACTACTATAGCGAGTTTGGCTTTAGCTGGGTTCGATTTCGTTGGAAACTTTTTAAACTGCATATTCTTTGCAGTTTATTAAAAAAAGTAAAGCCTTTGTACTAAAGAACAGACAAAAAAATTCTGCCGTTCAAGCATAACGAACCTCCACACATAAGAATAATGTACCTTTACCTACATCTATCATACATCCTCACAGACATTCCATTCTGATTACAACTAAATTCGAGGAGAAAATCATAAATCAATAAAAATCCTTTATGGCATGTCCGTCATTGTTACTAAAAGCGACAGTGAGTCTAACGTGAATTAACAAATAAAAGCAGCCAAAATCGGTGGAATTTAAGTAAAATTTTAAGTGCATTTGATAAAAGATAAAAAAACGGTAAATTACCGATAACAATTCCTTTGATTCTATTACAATTTGGTAAGAAACATCCAGATGCGAGGAAGTAGGTACGGACGCACTTCGCGTTGGGCTATTTCACGACTGCTTGGGCGACACGGCGGCGGTGCGGAGTGAGATGTGAGCGCAGGTAGCGATGTTTTAGCTAAGTATTGTGGCTAAGCGTTCTTGTAGCTTAGGATTCGCTTAAAGTTTATAAATTGTTTTAAGTCTTTAAAGGCGGTTAGGGTTTTCGCGAATTGTAAACTGTTTATTGTTATGCCCGCAACCCTACACTATAAAAACACTAAGAGCGTTTAACGTGTTTATAGTGTAGTATTGTTGTATAACGTCTTTTTAGCTTAGATTAATGTCGTTTTCAGGCTAGCTGAAACATGACTTAAAAATCGCAAAAGTATCATAACGACTACTTAGTCTAGTAAAATTGAATAGAGTCATTTTAGCTAAGCAAAACATGGAATATTTTGAATAATCTGACAACTTTAAGAGCTCCTAGCGACTATTTAGCCAAGTATTGATGGTTAACGTACTTTAAGTGGAGTAAAATATATATTTTACCGTAGTTAACGGCGTTTTTGCTAGAGCTATCTCCTGAACTAAAAACGCTACAAGAATGGTTCTAGAACAGATCGATAGAGAATTTTTTTCTATGTAGAGTGGCATCAAAAACTCAAAATCGACCCCCTGTGGCTTAGCGATGTTTTAGCTAGCGTACGGCAGAGATAATAATTTTATTCATGCAAACAAAAACGAATATAATATGTTATACCTAAACTGCTAATAAAAAATGCCTGAAATTTTTTTTTCATTGTTTGATTTTGATTCAAGTTCAAATGGTTATATTTTCATGTATTTCAATTTACCTTTGAGGGATTTCGTCGTATTCTTCCCTGAAATAACAAAAAATAAAATTCTTGATAGCATGCGTAAAAAATCCATAATTATAATCATAAAATATGTTTTGTTTTACATGTGTTTAAATCAACAAGATGCTGGATGCGTCAAGCTGAAGACAGGGCGCTATGGCGCTCATTGGGGGGAGGCCTATGTCCAGCAGTGGACTAATATAGGTTGATGATGATGATGATGATGAAATCAACGAATAGAAAGCTCAGTCGCTTGAGAAAGAAGCATTGAATGAAGCGCACTCAATTGCCCAAAAATGATTTTCCTACCCTTCGCAATCTAATTGTTGGGTTGGAATGCATAAAGGTGAAAATAGACGGTTCAACCAAATTGAATCAATTTGGGTGGACCGTGATTGAACGCTAAAAGTGAAAATATTGAGCATGTTCAATTCTTTCAACGCCGTAGAATGACAACATTCAATGTCATTGAATGATTCACTTAGATAAGTTTACATGGATCAATTTGGTTACTTTATTCAAATTGAAAGACAAAAGTGAACCGTGTATTTTCACCTTGTTTTTCACACAGAGAGTCGTTTCGAGTGTTGAGATTCAGTATATGGAAACTTACTGCATGAGTTCCAAACGCCCGCCAGAGCCCCATGTGTCGTAGGATTGAAATTGCGTCTCTGTTCTGAATCACGAAAATCACTTCATTCAATAACATATTATAATAACGATAGCATAAAATAGAAATAGCCTTTATTCGCTGTCCAAATACATAATATTTGTGACCTAATATTATAATTATTATTTTTTTATCTTTATTTATTAAAATGGAAAATGGTTTTGTCACACAGTGACTATGTCACTCCCATAAGAGATCATTTCATTATAATTTAAAATCACATTATTTGTAGTTGTACTTTTTAATATCGCTAAAAATAACTAAGTAAATTCTTCAGCACTCAAACCGGTTGTAGTATGTCAAGTAGTCTTTCAACATGGGCCTCCCCTAGTTTTTTCCACTTATCTCTGTCACAAGAATAGAATAGAATAGAAAACATTTATTTTGACACACACTTAGATAAATTACAAAAAATAATAATGAACAACGAGGTCTACAATCAAAATAACAAATGAACGCATGTCTAGTTTCGCCTCTATGACTCTGTGCCGTGTTGGCTCAGCATGTGCTGAACGAGGGCCGCTATGCGCTGTTTTTCAGCCAAAAACATTTCCTTTGGGCGTTACGGACGCAAAATGACAAGCTTTTTTAAACATAACTTATTATTATTCTACATTTATATAATACGAGTACTATTTACAACAATGCAATGAATATTCTTCAAAGATAGGTAAGTCTGCTTATCTAACAAACAAGCTAATCTTCAAGTAACAAGATCTTTGTCAATCTTCTCCATTTTTTTGGTAGCCTTTAGTTTTGACGTCATTTTCTTCACTGTCCATTGCTAGGATACCAAAGCAATATAATTATAATAACGATACCAAGGTAGTGCCTATGGGAGTGACATAGTCAATTTGACTAAACTCCTTCATAATAAATAAAGAAAAAAAAAAGATACTAAGGTATAAGGCTAAAGGATGAGGATCTCTAGAGACGCAAATACTTCTCCACACAGTCACTCGACGCATTTGCCCCCTTGTAGTTGAGTGAGACCCTAGGTTCGTGGGATCTAAAAGATCTCAGAGATTTTTAATTAGAGTGTGGTCGATGCGACGCGTGTCCCTCTAGCTGGTGAGGATCTGGCTCAGCGCATCAGCATTTATACTATGTAGTGTTAAACAATAAACGGTTTTTTTTATTTTAGTAACTTAGAAAGTCACCAGGAAATTCAACTATTTTCAAAATAACTTACGTTGTTCTGAAGAAGCCACGCCGTGCATTAACTTTTCTTCGATAAAGTTGGATCCTGAGAGGATACGGTAAACCAAGCTTCCTAGCGCTGTAAGAAAAAGATTGTTTACATAATTGGATATTTTACTATCATAACTAGCGACCCGCCCCAGCTTCGCACGTTTTTATTACCTGTATGTTTGTATAAACCTTCCTCTTGAATCACTCTATCTATTAAAAAAAACCGCGTCAAAATCCGTTGCGTAGTTTTAAAGATTTAAGCATACATATGGACAGGGACAGAGAAAGCGACTTTATTTTATACTTTATTGAAGATTATCAGTAGAAAACATTACAATTTTCTTACATCTACATCATAACTATTGACAAATCTTTTGGTGAGTCTTTAAGTATACTTACTTTTCTGCGCCGACTTTTTGTAAAAGTCTGGAAAAAACTGAAGTTTAGTATAGCTATTGTAAGACACACTTTATTTAAATATTTATTTAATTATTTACACCTTATTTCCATGTTTAACATGGATCTAAATTAATAATATATGAATTTTCTGATGTGTCCATAATTTCTGTAAGGTTAGCACTTTGATTTGAGTTGACTGACATCCAGCCTTTCGCATTTATAAAACTGAGTTAGAAAGATATGACTTTAATACTCACTTTCTATTAAATGTGTCGTCACCATGTAGAACTTTAACTGAAATGTGTTTATTGGTACCAATTTAAATATTTATTATATATTATATATATATTTAATTCTTATTGAAATGGCACGAAATCTGAACTAAATTGACCATTCACGCAATTTTATATGATTTATGACATTGATAAAAATATAAGTGTCATATATCAATTAATTTTCATTTATATTAATGAATTCATTCACATTATAAAAACACATGTCAAATAAGCCAATTAATAATATTTTTTTTAATAATGCTGGACAATCCACACAGCACCATCTAGCCCCAAAGTAAGCTACTCAAAGCTTGTGTTATGGGTACCAGATAACTGATATATTTAATACATTATATACATAGATAGATATCTTTTATTTAATCATATTAAACACCGAGACCAACGAAACAAATTTTTGCAGATCGTGCACAAATTTGTTCCGACGCAGGAATCGAACCCGCAACCTCCTGCGTCGCAGGCGGACCTTCGCCCACTGCGCCACATCGGTCGTCAAATTAGAAATCAATCAATAAAAGTCTCCACACACAGAAGCCGGAGGCGGAGCGGAGGCGAAGGCGTGCCGATTTTTCCTATGGCAACGCGCCGCCACCGCCTGCGGTGTGTGTCTAGTCTTTCATATGATTCAAAAGAATACAACTCGCACGCCTTCGCCTCCGCTCCGCCTCCGGCTTCAGTGTGTGGAGACTTTAGGGTCATATCGGCGGTATTCAAGAATTTCAATCAGCATAAACGGTGTCTTTATCAGTGTATATTGTTACCTCAAAGGGAACAATGAACGACTGAACAAATCTTGATGAAATTTGTCAGGGAGATAGATAATATTCCGGAGAAGGAAAACTTCTATAACTAAGCCTTTTGTTCTGGTAAAGTGCGGGCAAAGTCGCGGCTAACTATAAGTAGTACTTACATCCCACAATCACGAAAAATCCAATTATATTGTCAAAAATCATTTCAGGATTGTGTTCGATTCTGAGAATATGTAGAAGTTAATATTAAGGGCCAGAACAGGACCTAAAGTGGCGCGGCATTACCACTTATTGTATCATATAATTCCGTTAAACAAAGGCATTTCCACACATACAGTTTGTTTATCCTATCATAAACTTTTTTAATGCATCTGTAGGACCAATGTTTAAGCTACGGGGGTCATCGGGTGCGTCTTCAATGAGTAGAATTTATTTAAACTTGGTAAAAAACGTATATTCCTATATCTATACAAGAGATGTGTGTTGGCACAGCGACGAACGAGTACAGAGAATTTTGTCCATTTTAGGAAGAAATACATAAACAGAGTTTGGTGGCTACCAAAGGCAACTTCGTATTCAAACTGGACGTGTGAATTTTGAAAATTTCTTTGTTTAAATTAAACTAGCGACCCGCCCCGGCTTCGCACGTTTTTATTATACGTATAAACCTTCGTCTTGAATCACTATCTATTAAAAAATACGCATCATAATCCGTTGCGTAGTTTTAAAGATTTAAGCATTCAAAGGGATACAGGGACATAGGGACAGAAAGAGCGACTTTGTTTTATACTATGTAGTGATATATTATGATATAATAAGTGGTGACGCTACTCTAGGTCCTGTTTGCGCCTTTATCATTAATTTTAATGAATAAGTAGAAGTTAATATTTTATTAAACATTTTAATAAAATATTAACTTCTACTTAGGGGGCGTCCATTCTACGTGAGGTGTTCAAGGGGGGAGGGGGTCACGCTAAATCTTTTTAAGGGCCCCTTGTTTCGAAGATTCAGGCTAGGAAGATTCTTCGAAGCCCGCGGGTGTCGCGCCGCTCGCGGGTTTGTAGGTGTTTAGGCATCATTAATAGGAAAATAACACTGCAACATCCACCTCACTCACCGATTTGTACTAGAAAAATTATTAATCTAAAGATTGGTGTAAAAATAAGGTCAATAAGTTTATTATTTTAGGCACAGTATTGAAAATGTTTTTTAAAAAGAGGCAACTTTGGTATTTTTTTTCTATCGAGCGAAGTTCATCTGATTGTGTAAATGTAAGCGAATTGTAGTACTCTGTAAGATCCTCAAAAGAAAATATTTTTTTCAGAAATTTACGCCAATTTTTGACTGATTCATATTGATTTTAAAAACAGCATTTGCGTTATAAGGAGCCCTTAAATCTCACTTGGGTAGGGGGGGGTTTTAGCAAATATCACTTAATTTTTTTCTATTAGAAAACGGCTAAAAAATTTCGTGAAAGCTAAGTTAAGTAAGTAAGTGATTTTAAACTACGGTAATACACACAAATTTCAAATACTAGTCTAAACTAAAGTAATGTAACAATTTCTCTTTTTGTATATTTTTATAATCCAAAGATCTCCCAGCAAAAAAAAAAATTAAAAAATCTCACGTGATATTTAGGGAGTTGAGGAAAATCTTACGAAATCTCACCAGAGGGGGCGGGGGGTTAAAAAAATCCAGAAAAATGGCTCACGTAATTTATGGACGCCCCTTTGTACATTAAAATTATTCAGAATTCAAACATAATCCTGTGCGTCCAGTGAAATACTAACTTTTTACATCATGTTTGGTTGATTTCTTTCTTTCTTTCAATAATATATTTGTTGATATTAAATCTTCACGCATTGCGTTTTAATAAGTGGCTTTTCGTAATCAAACGACTTTGAATCGAGTGACTTTGAACTGGTGGACTAGCCCTACCATAGCTACCATCAAGGGCGGATCCAGCTTCGGTGCCAGGGGGGGGTCACAAAGTCGTGGTCAAGTCACAAGAAGTTATAATTAAATTTTTATAATCATAGATACAGATGGTATTTAATCAATGTATGTAAGTACTAAAATACCTTTATTTAGGTAGGTATATGACATTTTTTTATCTTTATAGCTTCTTCTTCTTCCTATCACAAGAGGATTCGATCCCGGTCTTTATTTTCAATCCCGGGATTTCGGGATTGATAAAAGGCCATCCCGAGATAATCCCGGGATCGTAGACAAAAAGACAAGAGTAGTAAAATCGAAAAAAGTATCATATGAAAATAGCTTTTATTTACTTTAAAAAAAAGTACAATTCAACTAAAATCACATTCACAAGATTGTCGAGAATAAAAAAAAATTACAACAATTTTAACCACGACGCGACTCAACTGCGATCGATTACCTGTTTAAGAAATGCTTTTATTTTGTGTACCTACAGCTACACAAATGGTATTGTTTGACATTAAAAAAGAATCGAATATAATTAATAATAATAATTAAATTTATAATTTGTGTTTACGTTAGGTACGTAAAGCGCTTCGTTTTTTATTAATTTTAACAATTTAACTCCTCTAGAGACTCCGCCACTACGACTATGTCATCATCAAATCGCAGGTGCGAGATGTAATCGCCGTTTATATTAATGCCCTTACCTTTCCAGTCCAGCGTCTTAAACATGTCTTCCAATGCGCTCGTGAACAGTTTCAGGGATATGACATCCCCCTGTCTCACTCCTCTGCGTAATTGGATGGGTTTAGACTGTTGGCCCTGTACTTGGACACTCATAGTGGCGGCATCGTACAGACATCTCAGCACCTCGATATAACGATAGTCTACTTGGCACCGGTGCGGTGTAAGGATTCCAGAACAGCCCAAGTTTCGACGGAATCAAAGGCTTTCTCATAGGCCACAAAAGGGTGACAGACACGACAGAGTGTGAACTAAATTATAAAATAATCTTCATAAAGACTAACTAGAAAAAGATGAAGTATGAACAAGGAGAAGACAACTGCTTGAAGCTCTAGGTGATAGAGAAAAATATGTAAGAAAATACTCATCATTGCTAATTGAAAAAAAACAGAAAAATAGCAAAGATTTTAGTTGAAAAACACTCTCTAAAACTGAAGACGACGTAGAGAATTAAATACCTTCAAACCACATCCAAATAGTTTAAGAACCTGACCCAGACCGCCTTCACTTCAAGCCACTCCACGACAATTCATAAATGAGATAAGATGATAAGAGAGATAACAGCACAAACTAACTGTCGCTTGTTTCCCAGAGGGTAGGCAGAGATAACGGATTTCCACTTACAACTTTCCTTGCACACCTCTTTTGTCTCATCACTTTTATGCGGTACTTTCTTCATACATGCACGTCGGTTTAGAATTTAAAGTTAACAAGATCACAGAAAATCCAAGAGGGAAAGAACCTTGCAGAAGACTTAAAATGTGTGTCAAACACATTTTAAGTCTTCTGCAAGGTTCTTGTTGTGTTAATTTTAACTAATAAACCACATTTATAAGTTATTAAAATTATCTACCATATGGGTATTTAGCAGAAATTTAATATATTCATCGCCCTCCACACGTACGATTATACAGGCGATTCTCCTTACCCTCTACCTACACGTTCATTCTGGTTACGTACCTAGATCAATGAATGTAATGAATTACCTAAAAAGGGGAAAAATCCATACTCATTACATCTGAATGAAAAGCGATAACCACCCCTAACCGGACTGGCACTTCTCCACGTCCATAAAAACGTGCCCATTGAAATAAATGAAGTGATAACTAGAGGATTCGATCAATGTCGAAAATCGACCCATATTTTCAACCCCGAAAATTTCTGGATTAAATTTTTCCAATCCCGGGATTTCAAGGACTGAGTATATTTCTTAAAATTATTAAAAAAAAAATTTAAAAGCGAAGAGCGTTACGTACATAATGTAAAAACAAATAATTTGTGTTTTCATTATGTACATAACGCGTAAAAAAATCCTTTTTTTTTCTAAACTAACTTACATTATATTAGAATTAGCTCTTTTTAATGTCAAACAATATCTTTAATGTAACTGTAGGTACACAAAATAAAAAAAAATCATTTCTTAGGTAAACCGCCTCTTCGGTCGCGTCGTAGTCAAAATATTTGTAAAATTTATTTATTCTCGATAATCTTCGTCAACGACTTGCCTTTTGATTGTAACAATACGTTTAACTCACGGTAAATTTTTATTTTATTAAGTTTAATAAGGTTCTTTATCTGTCTACTGTAAAAGAGTAGAATTAAAAAATATATTAGATTTTTAAAAATTAAGTGTGTGCGATTTTGATATGATACTTTGATATTTACTAAATTGTCCAATCCAGGAATTATCCCGGGATCATGTTTTATCAATCCCGAAATCGCGGGATTGAAAATAAAGACCGGGATCGAATCTTCTTGTGATAGGTAACGCTTTTCGGGAGAAGGTGTGAAGAAAAAATAATTTTGTTACATACCGAAATATAAGAAAGAGCGATAAATACCCGTACCTAAATATCTATAATACCTAATGTGTTCTGATCGCGTAAGTTTAAAAACCTTGATTCTAGTTTAGGCTTCGGTAACAGCCTGTCCAGATAGGGCGCTTTACGCGCGAGTGCCCTCGCGCGTTTCAATTTATATTGCGTCCAGATGCGGCGTTTTACGCGCGCTCCACTGTTCGCCCGAGTATTTCGACTCGAGAGTCCAGCGCGTTACGCGCGTAAAGCGCCCTATCTGGACAGGCTGTTAGTCGAAACAAAGCGCGCGCAAGTGTCATAGTGTCACACGAAATGTAAAATCTAATGAAAGGTGAGGTGGCGGTGCGGTGACGCGCTAAAATTCAAAATTTCTTTGCGGTCGTTCCCGAATAATGAATATTAAATTAATTAAATATTATACTACTACTACTGGTACTTAAGTACATAAAATCTATGAGTATTGTGAGAAAAAAACATTATGTCTGGTCTGGTATGTATGGTCTACCTAGGTCCTGGACCCAGCCCAGGGGGGGGTCATGACCCCCATGACCCCCCCCCTGGATCCGCGCCTGGCTACCATAGGGATATCTCTATACAAACAGTTAACTAGATATACTATCTTATGAATAACTAAGCAGTTAAAGCTATGGATAACCTATCCCAAAACCAACTTGTTTTGATTTGATAAACGGTTGTCTTAATATCTTACTATTATAAACGCGAAAGTTTGCAAGTATCTATGGATGGTTGGTTAATCTTTCAACCAAAAACTGCTTAACGGATTTGTATGAAATTTGGGACAGAGATAGATTATAGTCTGGAATAACATATAGACTATATTTTATCCCGGAATTCCCACGGGAACGGGAATTATGGCGGGTCAACGCGAGACGCTGCTAGTATATATGATACCATAGGTAATCTCGCCAAAACTACTGAACGGATCTGGGTGAAATTTTAAACACTTAGACGTTGTTCCAGGCCTGGAATAAATCAAAGGCTACATTTTATCAGTTTTTACGCGGTACGCTGTTTTTTTCAAATAAATAGGTATCAGTTTTTAGTACCTACTAGTAGGTACCTACATTAGTCGAACATAAAATTTCCTTATTTATAATCACTAACATAAAATGAAATGAAACATAAAATAAAATAAAATAAATAAAATTCCAGTTTTTATTATTCAGTCATAAAGTCATCGCCGCCATTTTGGATATACGCCATTTTGTAGTTTCCCACTCTTAGTACCAAAGAGTCTTAGTACGTTTTGGACCGTTTTTGCCTCACCGAATAACAAAAGAAGCATGCCAGGACAATAGCTGTGACCTGAAACGAAATAACACAGTTAGATAAGATAAAAATTACTTATAATCTAAACTTATAATAGATAAATATTAGGTCCTTACATATGAAATTGGCGTTTTTCGTACTGGCCACTTTAATCACAAATTTCTCCTCTTTGGTAAGGAATTCCAAATTCAAATTTGTACAGCTATAGACTCATGTATTTGTGCTTCGATGATCGTCATTCATTTGTTTTAGAAGATTGAAAAGCTTTGAAGATTAAAAAGCTTGAAAGGTGGGTACCTCACGAATTGACTGAAGCAAACCGGCAAACGCGCGTCGACTGCTGCATTACATTACTAAACCGGCACAATAATGAAGGTATTTTAAACCGAATCATTACCTGTGATGAAAAATGGGTTCTTTACGATAATCGGAAGCGCTCAGCGCAATGGTTGGATCCTGGCCAGCCAGCCAAATCCTGCCCCAAGCGAAAATTAACCCCAAAAAAGTTACTTGTAAGCGTTTGGTGGACTAGTGCCGGTATTGTTCATTACAGTTTTCTCAAATCTGGCCAGACTATTACGGCTGATGTCTATTGTCAGCAATTGCAAACCATGATGGAAAAGCTAGCGGCTAAACAACCTAGGCTGGTCAATCGCTCCACGCCACTGCTGCTTCACGACAACGCTAGACCACACACTGCGCAACGGACGGCTACTAAATTAGAAGAGCTTCAATTGGAAAGTCTAAGACATCCTCCGTACTCCCCGGACCTTGCTCCAACAGATCAGTGGCGGCGCTAGATCTCGCGTGGACGTCGGCGAAATTAGGTTCGCGAGGCCTCCTTTTTTCCCAATCAAGGAAATTTTAAATTACGTAAGCCGAATTATAGTTAAAATTGTATTATCAACAAATTTTATTAAACATTTTAAGGTCAGTTGGGGTAAGTGCGGCTATGGGGTAAGTGCGGCAAGCATCATTATTCAAGAAATTAGCAATGTTATTGCTAAAACCGCCATCTAGTCATGACAAGAGACACAAAATTAGTTCCCAGCAAAAAATTTGGGAGCGCCACTTTAAGGAAGTAGGAGTTATCGCCATTTCTTTTCTTACTCGGATTTTAATACATATCGTAGTTGATACGTGTGCGTTGCTGTGCTACAAAAACAAGGTTTTTGCTAGATTGGATAATAAGTTTATTTTGATACTGTCTCTTCTACTTGTTTCTTTATTTTAATGAATTATTTGATTATCGTGATCTCAATAAGTTAAATTAATAAAAAATAATAACACAAACTTTTTTCATTTGAAATGATTTTTCAATCAATAAAAGGGAACGAACACATATTTTAAATTGATGATTTTTTAAAGTGTACGTTAACATCATCATTATGATCATTGTTGTCAAAATAACATAGTACATGCACCCCATTACCTTTATCTTCCTTCTTGGGCAGTCAGGTATAAATGTTTAGTACCACTGGATAGCTTGTTCCTTAGGAATTATGCCGAACTTCCCCCATTTCATAACTTTCTAATTTTTTTCGGTGAACCTTATATCTAGGATCCAAGTGTCGAATAGAGACTTCTATTTGAACGTTCTTCTTTCTGATATTCAGGTTGAAATTAAAAAAAAGAGTCATTTACTGGCATTTGTAGACCCCTGCCGCACTTACCCCATTTCTTTGGGAAAGTGCGGCTATGGACATGCTGTTAAAAATCCAATGAAATACATAGAAAACTACTACAGAACTCTAAAATAGCAGGTTCCATTTGGAGATAATTCATCAGGGAACGTGGAAATGAAATAAATTATTTAAAAATGTTCACAGTATAAACACAATTCGAGTGCAAAGTGAACTTAAAATAAAATACGCCGCACTTCCCCCAACTGACCTTATTGTTATTAATCAAGTTTTATTGCTTATCAAATGATGACAAAACTTACATAATTAGAAGTTAAAATAAACGAACTTTTCGGCTTTTGGCCTCACTGAACTTATTCAGGATTATTAAAAAGAAATTTTGTCCATGCGAGTCTAGTCTGTGAGTTGCATTTATAAAAGGAATGATTGTTTACGTTTCGCTCGCAGAATAAATACAAAAACGACACGGGTATTCCCCGTCTCGCGCACGAAGTTGTTAAACTTTCTTTCATAGTGTTGCCAGACGATTCTGCCCGTAAAGTGCTCATCGCAAAAAACGAGAAACACACTCACTTATATCGCACAAGTGTATGATATTAAAATAAATAATAATGAATAACTAAATTTTAAATAATAAAAAAGTTTTGCGAGGCCCCCTCAAGCGCGAGGCCGTCGGCGGTCGCCGACGTCGCCGACGCCTAGCGCCGCCACTGCAACAGATTACCATTTTTTTCGAAATTTGGATAACTTCTTGCAAGGGAAAAAATTCAACTCCGATGGGGCAGTCCAAATCGCCTTCAAAGATTTTATTGATTCCCGTCCGACTGGTTTTTTTAGTAAAGGGATCAATGAACTACCTATAAGATGGCAAAAGTGCATAGAAAATAATGGTTCATACTTTGATTAATTAAATATATTATATTAAAAAATATTCGACTTTTTGTTCCTCCCATACAAAACGCCAATTTCATATGTAAGGACCTAATATTACTAAGAATACAAGCCATGAGGAAGCGAAATCTAACGTAACCTAGGTAACATACAAACAACATTCAACTTCTTGATTATGGCTCTGCGTATGGTTTGCAAACAACATCACAACAAATGACATTCGAAAATGAAACTAGCTATCTACTACATAAATACTCCGCTAGATGGTGCTAAAATTTGTCTGATTTGTGTTATGGATATTCAGTTTTTTCGAAATTTAGTACCTAGAAATACCTACCTATTACCTACTTATACTTAATAGCCATATCTTAGATCGTGCAAATAAATTCCACATCTATCTGGCTTATATTTTTTTAAATAATTTAGCGGAGATCTTTATTGATGTGGGTTATTCCATCTGTATTTCTATTTATTGTTTTATTTAATTGTTATCCTTTTTTATTGTGAACTGAGTCTTACAGCGGGCACAATACTCATCTACCTGCCATTGAAAATAGATTCAGTTACATGGAGATTAGCGAAAACTAACAATCTTAAAAATACTACCACCCATTTACCCATGGCACTACCGGTTGATCCATGGGTAATTTGATTCTTACCTCCACGGCGATTATGACTAGAAGAACAGCTCCGACCGCGCTACCGAAGCTCTCGAACCACTCAGACACCATTTCGCCGCAACCTCCGAAAGAGTTGCTAGTAGTGCAGACGTCAAGCCCCTCAGGGTCTTCCGACCAAACGGTGTTGCAGCAACTAAAGGGGATAGGTTGTGAGATGGCGGTGTAGGAGTTTGCACCGGTTGTACCACAGCATCTGAACTGGAGAAGAAAAAACCAGATTTACATTGAGTTTATCTTCTTACGCACCCACCGAAAAAGACTATCACAGTGACAGTGAAAATCAAGGAAAATTGATTGTTTGGGAATGTTGTCTGAATAGGGGAGCATCCCATCCAGTAGTTCTTATATCGTATCAGGCTTTCGGCGAGGAGGCTACGCCTTAGTTTTTAACTTTTGTAATCTTAAAGAAAACAGTGTGAAAGGAAAAGTAGAAAGAGCATAAATAAAAATGTAACCGTACGACGCCAGCACGAGTGGGGGCAATAGGGTGGATGCCCTCAGAGGCTTGTAGTGGGCTTTTCCTAAAAACACTTTAAAAAGGTTAACAAATAAGTAATTGCCTATTATTGATATTTTTTGGTTAAGGTCCAAGGTATTAATAAAAGGTTCATAGGTAAAGGTCCATATTCCCATTGGAGCTACCACAAACTACCCTTGGTGCTACCGGTAGGTCCACTGCTATTGTATTACGCTTGGTACCACCGTTCGAATTCCCCTTAAGTAATTTATTCCATAAGTAATTTATTCCCTTTGGAACTACAACAAACTACCCTTATCACCAGCAAGTCGACTGTATTCCCCTTGGTACTACCGTACTTACAGAATTCTCCATAAGCTGGAAGGCGCGCCTCAGAGTATCATCATTGAAAGCCGATTCCAGCCAACCGTTGACAGTTCCTTGTATGCCGCTAATGCCGTTAAAGATAACCGCTGAGAGCCATATCTTCAATGCTGCTAGAATGCCGACTGCGACCACATACTGGAAATTTATTTATTTTATGTTTTACAAGAAAGTTCTTATTTAATTTTAATAGCATATCTAAAACCGTGATTCGGTTTGCCTGAAAGCCTCTTAAAGAAGTGCTCACCAAAGAACAGTCGAACACTTTTCAGCTTTATCGATTTCGCTCATAAATAATAATTACTTATTTACTTTAGTAAGAATTTGAGTCTGACTCAACACTGAAGAACACTAACCCTAGTCTATGAATGGAATCGGATTATTTCATGCCAAGTCAACATGTCTTCATTATGTCATCACTACATAGTATAAAACAAAGTCGCTTTTTCTGTCCCTATATCCCTTTGAATGCTTAAATCTTTAAAACTACGCAACGGATTTTGAAGCGGTTTTTTTAATAGATAGAGTGATTCAAGAGGAAGGTTTATACGTAGAATAAAACCGTGCGAAGCCGGGGCGGGTTGCTAATATGTAACATAATGAAGACTTACTATTACTTATTAATAAACGCAAAAGTTTGTAAGTATGGATGGATAGATGGATGGATAGATGGATGGATAGATGGATGGATAGATGGATGGATAGATGGATGGATAGATGGATGGATAGATGGATGGATAGACGGATGGATAGATGGATGGAAAGACGGGATAGGTGGATAAATATTTGTTACTCTTTCACGCAAAAACTACTGAACAGATCTGGATAAAATATGGCACAGAGATAACTTCTGGAATAACACATAGATATGTTATCCCCGAATTCCCACGGGAACGGGAAATAAGCGGGTGAAACCGCGAGGCGCTGCTAGTTTATTATAATAGTAAGATTAAGTATAATAATAAGATACTTACAGAGACTAGCATGCATTGCGACTCCCTTATAGCCCCGCAACAGGCTAGAAAAGCCACTAGGAACACAATGATACCGAGGACGAGCAAGCTTATTGGTATTATCTCCACAGGTATGACCTCACTGATATCCCTCAGCCAGATTAGACCTGCGATACCCAGCCCAATGATCACTAGGCCGACCAACTGGAAAAGCAAACGTATTGTGAGTATCTGGCTCAGCGCATCAGCATTGCCATACAGTGACTGTGTGGTAATGCAGCCAGTGTCTTGGGGACGCGCAGACTGGTGTTGATACGGATCAATTGAGCTACCTTTAGACTGTTTGCAACCGTCTGCAGTTGGCTCAATAGTTTCAATTGTATATAATAGTTTTAATTTTTTGTTAAATAAGTACTTTTCTGCGTGCAGCTTCATTCGGTACTGGTAAAATACCGGATAAGAAGACTTGTAATTAAGTAAACAAGTATTAAATGCTAATATATTAAAAACTCATCAACATCATATACAGGGTGTTAGTGTGAACAGCGTTCTCCTTGAAACCAGAAGTTCAGCATCATGAGTAGAATCCAAAACCGATGAGAAAAGCTTAACACCTATTTTAGTTTTGCAAGATTTTGATATTTCATGTCTTCGCTATCGTACACGATGCCATAGTCACTCTACATACTTTAAGCACCTACCTACGTAAGTACTTATACCTGCGCCTTACTTGGATCGTAACTTCATTACTTGTGCCCTTCAAAAGACGACATTCGCACAGAAGGTGATCCGACACTGAGGTGCACATGTCACGTGTCGCCTGGTCGAAGTACTTGTGTCACGTGTTTGTGAGCAAACGTTTAGTGTTTATAAAAAAATTCTTTAAAAAATGAGTAAAAAATCAATTTTTTTTCATCCGTTTTGGATTCTACTCATGATGCTGAACCTCTGGTTTCAAGGACAACGGTGTTCACACTAACACCCTGTATTAGACTAGTCCACTGCTGGACATAGGCCTCCTCTAATGAGCGCCATAGCGCCCTGTCTTCAGCTTGCCGCAACTCATAACTTGGCCAAATACACTAAAATTATTATTCCGTATATCAATTAGTAGTCAGCAGATACATTTTATGATATTTTCATTTATTAAATATCTTTTAATAATTTGATGTAGGTAGGTACTTACCGAAACCACTAGGTTAACAATAAAAAGAACATATTTTGCTATGAACTCCGCACAACACATTTTGGTAAGAATAGACCACTAAACAAAACCAAATATTAAAGTCAAGTATTTTACCTCAAATAAAGGTATTTTATACTAAGAAGATAACTAGATATCAGATTGATAACCGATCAAATTATTTCATAGCGTCTATTAACTCAAAAATACAAAGCAAGTATTTTTTAAAGTTTTTTTATTTAGTGGTGCCACTTATTTCTACTATTTCTAGCCACTAAAAGTAGCGTCCTCTTTATTTTCCTAAGCCTAAAATATACACATATTTGTTTTAATTCGGCTTAAGTGCGACCGTTTGTTTATAGAATGGCATTGGTTAGCATTATCAACACAATATCAATACTGGGGGATAGATAATGGTATCTTATCGAAGATATATTCATGTTAGTCATTAGGTGTTGGTATATACATAGGTACATAATGACTAATGCAATTATCAACTTACATTATTGGTATTTACTGAGATAAAGCATTATATATCAATATACTAGCATCTACCCCGGCTTTGCACGCTTTATTTCTATGGAATGGTTTCAAAGCTATTTTTATACCATGGGAACTGATTTTTGGAGTGAAAACTGGCCTGTGTGTTATTCCAGGGCTAGAACTACGTCTATTACAAATTTCGTCTCGATCCGTTGTGCGATAACGCTAAAGCCACCCATCCAAAATTGACATAATATGAAAGCCCTTGTATTTGAAATTGTATGGAAAGGACGCGCGCGATGGTCATTTCAACGGCGCAAGAATGTCAATTTGGATGCTCAGACTATAGAACTATCTAGATGGAGCCCCAACGAAACCCGCACTGAGGCAGGTAAAATTACGCCTTGGCGTGTACAAACACACTTACACATACACATATATGACGAAATTACGCCTTACCTTGTCAGTCCAGCTAAGCCGTCGCGCCGAGTGTCACGCAAAATTATTACGAGATTTAGAGGGACAAAATGCCGAATTATGTTTTGAAAGGGTGTTCAAACCAATCTCGCGACATAAAAAGCAGGATGGAATCATATTTCATGCGAAAGTACACCTGCACGGCAACACTCAGTACGATCACACATGTTTACGAAACCGGCTTCAAAATCATTGTTGACAGGGCTCTGTCTAGGTAGTCTGAGTTTTAGCGTTATCGCACAGTGGATCGAGTTGAAATTTTTTCTCCGAAATGTAACCTATAAAAGATCGCGAGGCAAGCGACCTAACGGCGATGTTCAAGACTTTGGATCTTAACTTCCTCAAGGTCACCAATCACACCAATAAGTCTGAAAGCTCTACGTTCTATCGAGTTTTATCGCAACCTTTGACGACAAAAGGTTGAGATGGACAGAGAAAGCGACTTTGTTTTATGGGTAAGGACCAAAATTTTTGCACTTTTTGCGTGAGTACGATGGCACATTACTTTCAAATCAACATATAAAAAAAAATTGTTAACTTATGTGAATATTAATACTTGATTATTATAGCTGAATTTATTTTGCACCCTGTGCTTTATTCATATCTAAAATTCTTTCACTAGGTTTTTGTAAAATTAATTTTATGTAAATAAGGATACTGAATCCATTTTCGTTTTTCATACAAAATGTGAATGGCACATCTCCGACTCCTCCAGGTTTTTGCAATTTTATTCTAAAACTAAAAAACTTTTCAAAGACTTTTTGATTTATTTATATTCACCATGAATTTATCTTCACGTTTTTATTATTACGGTCTCGTTAAACTTTATAGTTAATTTATAATATTAATCTAAAAGCGTGTCCCAAATTTCGTTCCGTTGTGTCACTCAGTTGTGCGACAGCATAAATCGAGAACATGGCAAGATAGGATAACAAATAATGTTTTGTTGCAAAGGCTACACCGTCATCTAAGTTGTGACTAAATTCAGGCCAATTCCGCCACGTTGTTTTTCGCTCATTTGCAAAAACGTGTTGAAGGTGCATGTGTACCATTATAAATTTGGATTTTCTGTAAGACTTTTAAAGTGTTTTGCGTCAATTTTTCTTACTTTTTACTATTAATTGATATTTCGTCACTTCATTCTTCAGATATAATTAACCAGGTAGTACTTTAAACCTACTAGGCAGTCGCACGATTTTAAAAGTAAATCGATTTACTCGATTTCATGTTATTTTTTTTTTTTTTTTTGAGGGTAGCTATGCTTTAGCTGGCTGTCCGCAAGGCGATCTCTTCATTCTTTTTTCGTGCGAGGCAGCGTACGGACGTAACAGCTCCCTCTTGTAAAATAAATTTATTCCTCATGCCGAAGAGAAGTTTCGACATGATTAAATGTTATAATAATAAAATTAAGAGAAGGAGAATAAAAAACGCCGACGAGTAATAGTGTATTCGTCAGATTCGGAGTTAAGTGAACAAGGTAAGCAAAGTGCTATTATCTTTTCAAGTGTTGTTGCAAAATGTTCGTAAAGCAAGCAGGTAGATTTCACCTCTGGTAGGTAACTACCTACTTAAGCCTGTCAGATTGACCCTGGGGTCAAGACAATGGCTGTTCTATGCTGGAGGTTAACCGAGGGTTATCACAAAGCAAACAATAGAACTAAAACTTGCAAACTTTTACGAAATGCAAACTTTTGCGAAACGTACATAAAGCAAGAAGGTAGATTTTACCTCTGGTAGGTAACTACCTACTTAAGCCTGTCAGATTGACCCTGGGGTCAAGACAATGGCTGTTCTATGCTGGAGGTTAACCGAGGGTTATCACAAAGCAAACAATAGAACTAAAACTTGCAAACTTTTACGAAATGCAAACTTTTGCGAAACGTACATAAAGCAAGAAGGTAGATTTTACCTCTGGTAGGTAACTACCTACTTATGCCTGGGGGTTTGACCCTGAGGTCAAAACGATGGCTGTTCTATGCTAGAGGTTAACCGAGGGTTATCACAAAGCAAACAATAGAACTAAAACTTGCAAACTTTTACGAAATGCTAACTTTTGCGAAATGTACGTAAAGCAAGAAGGTAGATTTTACCTCTGGTGGGTAACTACCTACTTAGGCCTGGAGATTGACTGTGGGTCAAAACGATGGCTGTTCTAAGGGTTACCACTACTTATCACAAAGCAAATAATAGAACTAAAACTTGCAAACTTTTATTTTCGCTAATTAGAACAACGATGACTGTTCTATGCTTAGAGGTTAACCGAGGGCTATCACAAAGCAAATAATAGAATAAAAACTTGCTAACATTTATTTTCGCTAATTCGAACAACGATGACTGTTCTATACTTAGAGGTTAACCGTGGGTTTTCACAAAGCAAATATTGGAACTATTACATAACCAATTATGCTTGCTTGCATTTATTTTCACAAATTAGAACCTCAATGGTTGTTAGAGGTTAACTGTGGGTTTCCCAAAGCGCTTTATTAGAACAATTACACTACCACGTATGGTACTGACTTACATTTAGGTTCGCAAATTAGAACCACCACGGCTGCTATATGCTAGAAGTCAATCATAGATCTTCACAAAGCAAAATATTACAATAATTACACTATGTTGGGACCACGTTTGGTGCTTTACTTGCTGACATTTATACTCTCAAATTATAACCTGCTATACTAAAGG
The DNA here is from genome assembly GCA_944547425.1 of Eupithecia centaureata. Classification (NCBI taxonomy): domain Eukaryota; kingdom Metazoa; phylum Arthropoda; class Insecta; order Lepidoptera; family Geometridae; genus Eupithecia; species Eupithecia centaureata. The sequence goes on from OX155703.1 coordinate 2,184,701, forward strand.
TTATCCGTGGGTTTTCGCAAAGCGAAATATTATAAAAATTACAACTAAGTCTGGTAGTTGCTTATTTTTGCAAATTAGAACCTTGACGTTAACGGAAAGTTAACACGTGCTTTCTTATTCAATAAATGGTAACCGTGGGTTATCACAGTACCATTAAATTAAATATTTATATAATAAGATTCAATATAGATCACTCTTGTTAAGTAGGTCATTGGGTTCGCCTGGTGGTTGTCTGTCGAACAACACATGGCAATTCTATTAAGCATTAAGTGCACTTTTTACGCTCGTTAGAGGTAAAATTACAATTAATTCTTAAAGCTCGGTGGGTTTCAAAGAGAGATTGCCAAGTATGATGGATAAGTATTGGTATATATTATATGTTTTGGTTTACTTTGCCCGTTTTTTGACTTGCGATTCAGAAAACTGGGCTCTCTTACAAGCACTCAATTTAAAACGTAAAATTGCTGCTATAATATCTGATGCCAATAGGAGAGAGGATAAGAGAGTCGACTCAGCTCAGCAGTAGTTAAGCTAAGGCACCACTGCAGGGGCTTCTCGGTACTTATTGAAGTTATTATAAAATTCTTATATATAGGTTATAAAATTGTAAGGGGAAACTTCGTAACTCCCGGTCTGGATCGTGATGAAATCTTATCCAGAACGAAAACTATGATGTAATTGTTTGGTCAGAAGCTCTCACTAAGACTAGTTTTAAGATTAAAAGGCTATAAAAATTAATATAGTTCCTGATATTAAAGAATAAATAACCGCATCCGCAAAGGCACCAGTAGTGGCGTCAGTCCAACCGACGACCAGTCGCCCCCGGGTGGGGAACAGAACAGCCCTCCTTATACATATATCTCGTTATACATGAACTATGGGGGGGGGAAGGTAACCCCGCAGGTTGCAGGGGCCTCAGGCAGGAGCGAGGCCGACAGCTCAGACTCTAAACTAGAGCAAGCCACGTGCTCCAGCACCGCAATTATAAAATTGGGTACACCCTGAGTATAACCAACATTTTTACAATTGTCGGCTAACCATTATAAAACTGATTAGATTCAAGTTATTCTATGAAGTTAACTAGTAGAGTTAGAGTTAGTTACTCGAAAAGTTAACTATCTATTTATTCTGTACAACAGAAAAGGGTACCTAGTCATCTTTCTTGCGATGATGAACCTGAAATGCTAGCAGCGATTAATAATTTAATCGAATTAGATACATAGGGGCTATTTTAGTTTGTGGTCGCTCTCAAGGAGTCTTTATTTTCACTAACTGTGACCACTTATTCTAAAGTTCATGAAACTTTTATGTTGAATTTAATAACTCTCATTAAATTCATTCATTTTAAGATGACGGATCATAGGATCGTGCCTAAACTGATTCTTAAACACGGATTTCTAGCTGCAATAAACCTTCATTAATTCATTAATTCCTTAAAGAGGCTTATTTGCTTCTACCTGTAAATAAGGCTATTAGAAAATACTAACGCTTTATATTTATCTCAGTGATATTTTATGTATCGGAAACATACAATTATTACCACCAGAATGTAGTAATCATAGTTGAACCTAGTAAAACATAGTTACCTATCTCTAAGTTACATAGTGATAAAAAATATATATATATTTTGCCATAGAAGTCTTTATAGAAGCTTCTTGATTTTGTATGAGCTCCTTACTACATTACAAATGGTTTTAAATTGTCATGCTAGTGCATCGTAGCTAGAGAAGAATCACGCTAAATTAATATCGACACATATCTACCTATACCTAATATAAAGTGAGGACTATTCCATTGAGTTTTCCAATAGCTCAACCATTTTGCTTTCCGCACCTATACGAAATGTTCGACTATAAAGTCTACAAACGAGATCCAGATACTTTGGCGATAGACGCGTTAACGATTAGATAGCAGAAAAGCAACTTCTATGCATTCCCGCCATATTCTGTTGTCCTAAAGTGCTTAAGAAATTTAAGCAATGAAACAACTGGAATTGTACAGGTTCCTGGTTTCCTAAAGACGGTATTAGATTTTGAAATACTATATTAGAATAATTAACATTATAAAAATATCATTTTCAATCCCACTAAAATCACAACAAAGAAGTCCTACCTTGGGAACCGCGAAGCTCAGGACTACTTTTAAACAGCAAACTATCCCACCTCTAGCAAGTCCAGTCTAAAACTTAATGTTATCCACCGTCTTTAGTAGTATCAACGTACCACCCACAGTGGGTGGTAGCAAATTTGGGAGTTTATTGTTTCTAAACTGACGTAATCAGAACACATTATTGTAAATACCCATGAATATTTAAAATATTATTGCTGGTGACTTATTGACTTCTCAACCAGTGGATGTACCTACTCACTTTCCAAATATAACAGTTCAGCAGAGGTACTCTAATCAACCTTTTATTTGCAACGGTCAGCACTATCATTGCTATTGGGTGGTAACATTAGACGTATGCTAAACGGCATTTACATACAAACAAAACCCCTCAATTCAAAACATTTTTTAACTTGGGTTTCTCGGTTAGTGCTTGACTTAGCTGGTCATTACATCGGTCATTACGACAGTAATACCTGCTCATGCGCTTTAGCTCATTAAAGTGTCAAACAAAAATATACCTAAAAGGTAACAAATCCAATTTTCTGATCTTTTAAAAACTCCTACTGCTGGTGAACCAGACCTTGATCCTGCAATTTATCAAAGAAAATTCAAAGCTTTATCCGGCTGCTGCGCTGGATTAATGATTAATGACATCAAGCTTTAGTCCTGCTGATGTAAAGTGGAGAATGGAGTTGACATGACCATATTTAGCGCTTCTAGCGCTTAATATGCACGCATTAGCGACGGCTTCCGTTGAGGTCTCGTTTGACTTTTTCCAGAAGACGGTCGGATGGCATGGATCCTCACAAAACTTTGCTAGGATTTACAATCGCCCTATAAGAAGGGATTTTTCCCTAAATCAAAATCTTTTATTAATGAAAAATAGCGAATTACTTTTTGTACCTACTTATTTGATTATAAGTATTAGGTAACGATAAAAACAAATAGAAAATAAGATAACTTACATTGTAAAATGTTTGAGAATGTCTTCCTGCAGTAGGTACCTATAGTTAGTAAAAATATTAACAAACTACCTACTAATTTTGGGTAAAGCTTGTATATTATAATTCTAAATTTAAATTTTATTTTGATTTTATAAAAGCATATTTGATTGCAAATGATGCATACTCTAAACATCTACCTGGTTAATTATATCTGAAGAATGAAGTGACGAAATATCAATAGGTGATCAATTGAACTTGCAAAGTGAAGTTCGATCACTATTATATGAGTCACTTCATTCGAAGATATAAAATCACCCACCCATAGTAGGTATGATTTTACCCACCCCATAAATTTTAAATTTTCTCTGAAGAAATGAAGAGATCGCCTTGCGGACAGCCAGCTAAAGCATAGCTACCCTCAAAAAAAAAAAAAAAAATAACATGAAATCGAGTAAATCGATTTACTTTTAAAATCGTGCGACTGCCTAGTAGGTTTAAAGTACTACCTGGTTAATTATATCTTCGAATGAAGTGACTCATATAATAGTGATCGAACTTCACTTTGCAAGTTCAATTGATCACCTATTCTAGTAGCTTATTTTGTCTACTATTGAATAGTTCTGATGTGTATTCATAAAGGTGTTTAATTTCTTCAGTATGAATTTTTGAATGCTGTGTCATGTGGTTTTTTTTTCCTGTATGCGACGAATGTCACGAGATTGTGTGACGTGTTACAATGGAATTTTGTAAAGATAGGTATACAACATTACTTAACGATTTTAACTTTCAATCAGGTTTAGGTCTTATAATACGTGTTATTAAATTAATGTATAATATATTTGTATTTGCTATATTTTTCTAAACCTTTATATATTTTTCAATGGTAAAGAAACAATAAGAATGTAAATAATCTATACCAGTGTGATCATTTCTAGACCCATGTACACTAACCTTAACAAATTCTGTTGTGCTACATTTGCTCCGTTTCCGTTGTGCAAACATGCAAAAATTTTGGTCCTTACCCTTATATGCATTTAATTAAGTATATTTTGTATATTTGTTATTTGTATACCTATTGACAATAAATGATTCTTATTCTTTGTTTTTGAATTTTATGCGTAAGTAGGTACGTTCAAACTGTGATCGTACTACGATCACATTTGTTATCTTATCTATTCATTCTCTTCAATAGAAGTAAGTTAAATTATGATAATTCAAATAAATTCACTGAAACATTTGTTTGTTACAGATATTTCTGCGAATCAAATTTAAATTACTTTTTTATCTCATTTAAAGCCGCGTACAGATTGCTGTAACGTAACATGCAATGTATCACGCAATGAAAGAATTTGCCGTCCACACTGTCGCAATGTATCATGCAATGTAACAGAATTCACATAGTGTGGACGCCTCGCGCGCACGAACCGAGCACACTACGAGCGCGAACAGAGCATTTCAACTCGTGCTCGCCGCGATCCGCCATTTGTCGGTTTTTTCGCCGAACACAAAGGGGCGCGCAGTGTGCCCGGAGCGCCAGTGTGGACGGGATGTACTGCGGAACGCGCGCGAACGTTGAAAGAATGGAAGAAAACACAGCTACAGCAGAGCCGTTTACGTTACGTTTTTTTTCACATGATTGATGATAATCATAGAAGCATCGACAATCATCGTAGTCGTATAATTGTACAATAAATTCTCTCCGCGTGTTTTCGGCAGACTGAGCTATGTTCGCCGCGCGCATGCCGGAAAAGATGCGAACACGTACCTGCTCAGTTCGTGCGCGCGCTGCGTCCACACTTATGAAATGCTCCTTTCATGTTACATTGCATGTTACGTTACAGCAATCTGTACGCGGCTTTATAATTTAATCATCATCATCATCAGCCTATTATAAGTCCAGGACAAAGGCTTCCCATAATGAGCGCCATAGCGCCCTGTCTTCAGCTTGCCGCATCCAGCATCTGCCAGCAGTCCTTCGCAGATCGTCATCCCACCTGGCCGGAGGGCGTCCTACACTACGTTTGCCGAGTCGCGGTCTCCACTCAAGAACACGTTTACCCAACGGTTGTCGGTTCTTCGCGAGATAAGGCCGGCCCACTGCCACTTCTGCTTGCTAACTTTTTGAGCTATGTCGATAACTTTGGTTCTCTGTCGGGTGTATTCATTACGAATCCTATCCTTCAGAGAAACTCCTCACATAGCTCTTTCCGTAGCTCGCTGAGCGACTTTGAACTGGTGGACCCGCTACCGTGAGTGTCCACGTCTCAGCATTTAATAATTTAATAACCGTAAATTCATACAATTGGATAGTAATCTGTAGGTACCTACCTAACTATTTTTTTTATGTTTATTTATTATAATTTTAATACTTTATTAAGTAGGTACCTTAGCAATTGACGACGAAAAAAAATTGTGTTCACACTTATGTAGTAGGTACAATATAGATATACTACTAGCGACCCGCCCCGGCATCGCACGGTTTTATTATACGTATAAACCTTTCTCTTGAATCACTCAATCTATTAAAAAAACCGCATCAAATCCGTTGCGTAGTTTTAAATATTTAAGCATTCATAGGGACAGAGAAAGCGACTTTGTTCTATACTATGTAGTGATATTATTATACGGGCTACTTTCCATTCAATAAATCAGTTCCCGTCGTATAGAAATAGCCCTGAATCGTTTCCATAGAAATAACACGTACGATGCTGCGGGCATCATCATCATCATCATCACCAGCCTATAATAGTCCACTGCTGGACATAGGCCTCTCCTAATGAGCGCCATACCTATCTATAATAGTGTTGTTTTAATTTTATAATTAGCTTTGGTAATTAAATTCAAACACTACGCGTTCAATTTACAACGGTGAAATCCAACCTAGGTATGTAATTGTTTTTGAATAAAATGAAGTGAACTGAAAACTAAAAATTAACTTCTTTGGCTTGCAGTAGAACGTAGTACATTACATTGATAGTTCTATAGTCTGAGGCTACATTATCATCATAGTTACATTATCCTCCTCCTCCTCGATTCGTATATCCTCATGTCTAGGGTCGTGATTCCCCGATGAAATAATTTTGTCACGGACGATATCTCACCAGCTGCATCTGTCCTTCGCGGCCTGAAGAGCGTCGTGCAGATTCGTGTCCAGGGTTGTACGAATCTGATCCGACCATCTGATTGGACTGCGACATCTGGCTCGTTTGCCATCAACCTTCCCGGTAACTATTAGATGGGCCGAATAATCGTTTTATATTCGGTATTCGGCATATTCGGCAGCTTTACCGAATATTCATATTCGGCCGAATATTCGGCTGAATCACCCAATGTTCGGCAAAGTGATACTCAACGTTTTTACTGTTAAGACCCGTGTATTATCATGATTTGAGTGTACAGTGTAGGTAATGAAGTAAGTATTTTAGAGTGTAGCTTTCTGATTTTGTCGTCACTGAAGCTTTATTTTCAAATAAAGTAGATTGGTAAAAAGATAATAACTTCAATCAATATCTTCACACTGGATGGTAGGCAAGGAATCCGTGATAACTTAATGCAAATGGTGGGTCTGGCTATAAGAATAGACAAGACTAGAGAAAACAAGAATAGAGAAAACAAGGGTGTTTACAAGTTTCACTTTGGTGTCGCGCGATATGCTGCGATCATTCCAAATTTTCTGTAGCTGCATTATATGAATCCATAATTCCGAGAACGATATTTTATAAATGGTTGATTTCTTTGTATAATAATATCTATACATATATGTAAGTATATAATGTATTAAATATATCAGTTACTAGCTGGTGCCCGCGACTTCGTCTGCGCATGATTAGTATTTCGAGTACTCGCGATTTTACTTGCGTAATTCCCTTTCCCGTGAAATTTTCGGGATAAAATAAGCCTATGTGTTATTCCAGCTTATAATCTATCTCTGTGCCAAATTTCATACAGATCCGTTCAGCAGTTTTTGCGTGAAAGAGTAACAAACATCCATCCATCTATCAATCTATCCATCCATCTATCCATTCATACTTACAAACTTTCGCGTTTATCAGTTTAATTCAGCTTGGTTCCCCTGGGCTATACGGGTTTTCAAAAATTTCTCACAGCATCTGAACGACGCGCGCGCGTCGTTCAAATGCTGTGAGAAATTTTTGAAAACCCGTATAGCCCAGGGGAACCAAACTGAATTCCGGGATAAAAGGTATCCCATGTCCAATCGTCCCGAGTTCCATTCGAATTCATTCACTTCCGTCGTGATGCGAGGTTTAAGAATTTTTCTTTCACCCTCCCTCCCAGGGGAACCTTACCGAATTCCGGGATAAAAAGTATGTCATGTCCTTCCTTGTAGTATGAACTCAAATCGTCCCGAGTTTCATTCCAACTCATTCAGCAGTTTCGGCGTGATGCGCGGTAAAGGAATTTTACTTTCATACCCTCTCCCATGGGAACCTTACTGAAATCCGGGATAAAAAGTATCCTATGTCCTTCCTCGTAGTATGACCTATAATCATGCCGAGTTTCATTTAAATCCATCAAGTAGTTTCGGCGTGATGCGCGTTTACGATACAGACAGACAGACAGACAGACAGACAGACAGACAGACATGAATGAAAAAAATTACAGTTTTGGCTTGAGTATCGATAATAGAGTGCCCTCCAAAAAAAAATTTCAAAATATCTTCAATGTACAGAATTGGACCGGTTACAGTTTTATTATAAGTATAGATCTTGTACCCATAACACAAGCTTTGAGTAGCTTACTTTGGGGCTACCTAGATGGTGCTTTGTGGATTTTCCAGCATGAGGTATTTATTCATTGTAATAGGAAATAAACTAAGAAAAATATATCTAGAAGATAAAACAGCTTACTAAAATGACACAATTTTATTGAATACACAATATTACAAATTTCTGCGAGTATACAGACAAAATTTTACATTAGCAAAAACCAGCGAAAATATACTAAGCTGGAAGAAAAATCTACTTAGAACCACACGACTTAAATATAAAAAGAGCTTAATAAATATAGCTAGAGCTTAATAAATATAGCTAAATGCTAATATTATTTTGCCAAACTATATATAGGTAAGTAAATATTTTTGCTGTTTGGAGTTACAAGCTACTAGATTTTTTTAAATATAACTCAAATATTTCGTATATTTATTTAGTTAACTTCTAGCCAAAGTTTAGTTCAATTATAGCCTAAATTAGTGCTCAGAAACCAATGGATTATTTAATTTTTAATTGT